>CM050325.1:43304556-43587639 GCA_027475135.1 Bactrocera correcta | reverse complement strand
TGTTGTTGCAGTGCACGCGCAAGTGCGTGTCCATAAGTCTATCTACAGTCATACGCCCTGTTGTACTTTCGAACATATGCGCATCAGCCAGCTATGTACATACACTCACACATACACATGCATGCGATATGTACAGTTATTAAGACGCCCGTTTGGTGTTCGCAAGAAAATGCACTTAAAAGTACATTAGGCATTAACCCGTTTGTGGATACAAAAAAATTAATTTATTTTCATAGTAAGGAAATGAGTGTTTGTGTTTGAGGAGGCGGAATATTCTAAGTATTTTATAAGAAAAAAACTATAACTTTTAAATTAATAAAGTTTTCTAATGTAGTAGAGCGCATTTGTAATACCCCTCACAAGAACTTCATTTCGAACGTTCAAGAGAATCAAATTTTGCAATTATTAACCCTTTAAATTCGATAATCGAACACATATTAACGGAAACGAAGAAATTAAACCTAACGAGGTTCCTAGACTTTGTGAAAGGCTTGGAAGTTTACCTTTTTAAACTAGTAAGTATCTTTCGTAACTCATATAATTTACATGTCAAACCCCAAAAATAAGATTATACACTAATTAACGTCACTGATATCGAAGAAAAATCAAAACCCGTCGAGGGGTTGTCAAGTTGCTAGAGAGTAGAGGTATATTAAATAGTCTTATATTTGGCTTTGAAACTTATAGGGCATTAATAGTGATACACCTTAAAATTAAGACCAATCTGGGCACTATTATTTGAAGATTTTTTTATAACTTCTCCGCATCGATCTACATGTTTTCTCCAAAAAAAATTGACGTGCGCGCTTGCTACTTTCGAAGTTTTATTACAGTATTGTTGAGGCATATTTAATTATTAATGCTGCAGTGAAAAAAAAATTTAAAAAACAAAATCAAGGATTCCCTTTTTATACAAATCACTATATATAAGACACGTTGGTTTTATGTAGTTATTTACACCCGTTATCTCTCTGTATTCCCAAAAATAAGGCTATACATTGAATTAACTTCGTTGACGTCTAAGAAAAATCAAAATCCATCAAGGGGTTGCCAAGTTCCTATAGACTAGAGATATATTAAATTGTCTTATAAGGGCTTTGAAACTCATAAGGCATTAATAGTGAAAAGCCTTGAAACACAAGCAGTTTACGCTCTACTATTTGAAAAATTTTTTTAGAACCCCTTTAATTCGATCTATATGAACAGATTTGCTTAAAGACGTTCGAAATCTCAAATTATCAAATTTCGAGTGTAAAAAACAAACAAGTTCTTGTCAACATTATGGAAATAATGTCCGTACAAATAAAAAATATTGAACTATATCTCATATGTGAAGAGTGTTATTATTTGGTTGTTCTGAACATGATTTTAGTGTAACTGAGAAACTACAGAGGATCTATTATAGATTTTTGAAATTATTGAGTTTTTACTAAATTCTTGAATATTAGTCTCAGTTTGCTAAAGTTTATGTTTTTGGGAAAAAATTAGAAAGGGGAAGGAATCCCCGAGTTTAAAAAAATACGTCAATAGACTTTGGTTTTCGAATATTAGTCTCAGTCTGGGAAGTAGGGAGTCTCAGAGTTACAAAAATATTAATTGATAGACTTTGGTAGGGAACATATGTTTTCGAGCACTTTGATTAAATTTAACATTTATCATCTAATTTTAGATTATTATAGATGATCCTGATTTTTTGAACAGAGAGAAGTGTAGTGGCTGTGTTACGACGCATCTAGATCTTTGAAAGCCCTTTAGGAAAGTTTTGTTGAATAATATTCAAAAATATATTATAAATATATATCTAAGATCTCTTCTCCTGTTTTAACTTTGGGTATTCCGTATATTCCTGAAACCATCATATAATCCCTTGTAACTAGGCCCAAAACTAAAAGAAAAACCAACATAATATATTGAAACAACACAAAAAGAAGCTTACTACGGAAGATCACTGTTCCCATTCTCATACTTCCTGAAGGTTTTTCACGATGAAAATAGTTTAAAGAAGAAATAGAAATGGGAAGGTAGGTTACTAATTAACTATTTAGTACAAAAAATGGCTAAGGTAGGCGTGAAAACTGTTAACGAATCAACAGAGTTAATAACGAAGTGTTGAAAATGTCAAAGGAGTGAAAAAACTAAAGAGGCTTCCAGCGGAATGACAAAGCAAATTATTTGCTAAGCAATGATTAACACATTTGCTGGCTTAAACAAAAATAAAAAATAACTAAATAAAATTGAGTGCTGAGGTTATGAAAATTTAAATTGCAAAAATCTGTATAAATCTGAGGCAAAATAGAAAATCATAATCAAAACAGAAAGAAGTTTAAATGCCTTACGCACAGCCAACACACAAGCTGTGGGAATTGACGACAAATGTCTAGACTTTTTGCCTGCTTCAAGTCTTTTAAGAACGCACTTCCGATGACCCGCCCACAGCGACCCCTTTTCCATCTTATAGTACAACAACAACTAGTTATAAATTCTCTACTAACTTATATGTGTGTTACTCCATTAAAAGCAATTCCCGTTAGCTCCCCACACCACCAATGCGCCGTTAGCCCGACCAAGCTGCCTTTACACCATCACCTCATTGCATTATTCAGGCGAAACATTTGTCTCGGCCGTTAAATTTACAACACTGATAACGGTGTTAATGCATGTGAACACATATGTATGTGTGTTTGTTGGAGTACATGTGTATATGTATGAGTGTGTGTGTGCATGTGTCAATCACTACGCTGTGTGACGCCTAACGTTAGCATTTACAGCAACCGCAATCACAACAACACTAGGAACATAAGTAACAACAACAATAGCAAAGCATAAAGCGTAAGAAATTGATTTGTCATGCTGCGCATAAATTGCATAATGACGTAAGCGTAAGTGTTAGAACGACTTTTTTCTCGCTTAACTTTTCTTTTGCACTGGCAATTGACACACTGTTCAATGGCAGCGACGCAAGGGCTTGAAAGCGATTGTTGTTGCATTATATTGCAATTGTTGCTATTGAGCGCAATCATAATTAATCAATAAATTTGTGACACACTTACAAACATACATATATGTATGTGTACAAGTGAATTACTGTAAGCATGGTGAACTAAAATATTATTGCGCTTTTGAGAGCTGCTGGGCACTTTCTTTAAGGAAAAATATAATCTGTGAATTTCTTTGCAAATTATGTTAAAGGAGAAGCCAAACTAAGTCCTTTTTGTGAGAACGATCCGATGCAAGCAGTCGTGGCCGAGTGGTTAAGGCGTCTGACTCGAAATCAGATTCCCTCTGGGAGCGTAGGTTCGAATCCTACCGGCTGCGGTACGGTGTTTTTTGCAAACAGTGATATCACAGATAAAAATTAGAAGATTTGAGAAAAAAATTTATAGAAATACATATAAGTAAAGAAGTTTAGATTTGCTAGTGAAATACAAAAACAAAGGAGTCTATCGTAATTATTAATGAGTAAATATATTGAATTTCAATTGCATTACAAAAGAAGCATTACAGAGGAGGTCGTGAAGTAATCGAAACCTAGCTTGATGTAAGTCGTCCATGAAATTGGGCTGGAAAATGGTCCTGTAGGTATCAGGAAAATTGCACAGGATCTTAATTTCTCCTATGGATCGACTCCATACTTTTTGGTTAATGTTTTGGGTATGTAGCGTGTCAATGCAAGACTCTTACCAGAAATACCGGAATCGTTTGAAAAAATCATGTCAAAAAGGGGGGCCCTTATATTAATCAATTCATGAAACGTATCATTACTGGTCACGAGTTGTAGTTAAGGAATATGAGCCAACAATTGTGTGGAAAATGAAATCACTAGTTAGACTAATGAAAACCCGATTATAATTATTATATAATTATGACTATATTGCTTCGATTTTTGAAATTTTAAAAAATTTTTAAAAAATTTAAATTTAAAAAATTTTTAAATTTTAATTAAAATTAAAAATACATATTTTTTTTTTAATTAATTAAAATTAAAACTAATTGATTAATTTAAAAAGAAAAAATTAATTATAATTAATTAAAATAAAATTAATTAAATTTTTAAAAATTAATTAATTGCTTTTAACTATGTATTTATTTTATTTAAATTAATTAAAAATTTTAATTTAAAAATTTAAAAAAAAAAAAAAAAAGAATAAATTAATTATAATTAATTAAAATAAAATTAATTAAATTTTTAAAAATTAATTAATTGCTTTTAACTATGTATTTATTTTATTTAATATTATTTTATATTAATTAAAAATATTAAAAAAAAAATTTTGGGAAGAATTTTTTTTTTCCGTTTTATTATTTTCGAAAAATTCCCAGCTTCAATTCAAATAATATGTTTCCATAGATTCAAATTATTACTTCTCTCAAAGCTTCAATTTCCGCTCTTAAGCTTGCAACTTTCACGCTTTTCGCCTTTCACAAATCGCCATCGCCAGTAACTTTAGCCGCCTTTGTTTACATACATACATATATTATTATTTTTAATTGCTAACACTATTTACCAATGCAGCAAGTGCAGCTATATTAATTCCCTTCTATTGATTCCTTGCATATGCGATATTTGCATGCAAACGCACTCTCGTAATCTCCGCTCTCTTTCGCTCTCGCACTCTTTTGTATGAAAACCATTGGCATTATTCAAGAAATTAATTTGCACGTTCACCGTTACGTATACGTAACTACCGTATAATTTTCGAAAAAAAAAATGAAAACAGTAAAAAAAGGCCAACAACAGCAACAAGTAATGGCAAGCAACAATGCTGCAACAAGCAACGTCCAATTAGCCGTTAATTATGTTGCATTTACCTACAAATGACGGAAGTAACGGCAAGTGTTATTGTATGCTGGCTATTGTTGTTGTTGCTTAGTGAATGTTGTTGTGCTTTGCGGCACACAATGCTGTAGCATGGCATTGGACGCGGCAATGACGTTGCATGGAAAATAGGCGTCACAACGGCTTGGTGTCGACAGTTTGTCTATGTTTGAGTGCGTGAAAAGTGTTTATTGTGTGTGTGTGTGCTGTGTCGAGAGCAAATGATGCTGTGCAATGTCATTTTGTGATTGTGATTTGGCAAAAACCAGAAGTAGGCAAAAATTGCTGGGAACTGGGCAAGTCGGTAATTCACTGCCACAAGCTTTTTTAGGTTACTGTAAATCAAGCGTGATATTGCTTTTAATAATTCAAAATTTTCTTTTATATATTTTCGTCTTTCTTTCTAAATGAAAAAAACAAACATTGATAAAAATTAAGAAAGAATTAAGTATATTTTTTTAAATTTATTTTAATTAAAAATTACAAACTTAATTAAAATATAACTAATTTTCTTTTAACTTTTTAGTTAATATAAATTAATCGCTAATTTAAATTTTAAATTTTTCAATTAATAATACTTAAATACCATTGAAAAATACAAAGTTAATTAAGAAATAATTAATCTTCCTTTACTTTTTTCAATAATATAAATTATATATTAAATAAATTTATAATATTTCAATTAATTTATTTTTATTACGTTATTTTTTTATTAAGAAATTTTATTAATTATTAAATTTTTTTTTAAATTTACCAATTTTGCGTTAGTTTTAGTATAGTTTGATTACCTTAATCTTTGTTCTTTATTGCTTTTATTACATTTTTTAATTATTAAAAGTAATTTCTTTCAAAATTTTTTAATTAAAAGATAATATATTTTTAATCAAATTAATAAAAATTTCTGTTGAATTTTATAAAAATTTAATTTAAACGCATTTGTTTCATTTTTCATTAATTTTAATTTTTTAATTTAAATTTTTTTAATTAATTTAATTTTTTCAGTATTTTTCATTTCGTAGTTTTCAATTTTTTTTTTATATTTCACTATTTAATTTTTAAAACTTTTTATTGATTTTAGCTATATTTAATTATTTAAATTATTTAAATTTAATTTAAATATTTTTTATTATTAGAAATTTCTAATAATTACTAATTTAATTAATAATTTTATCAGTATATGTTTACTTACTTTTTAAATAATTGTGCCCTTTGTTTTTGTATAGTTTAAATTTATTATTGTATACTATTTATTAATTTTTTTTTAAATTTTTAAAGTTACTTAAGCTTCACTTTATTTATTCTTTTACTAAAATCAATATTTATTTATATTAAATTTTATTAAAAAAAAAAAAATTAGAATTAAAAATAATTAGTTTATTTTTAATTAATTTTAAATTAACTTAATTTTTTTAAATTATTTTAATTTTTTGATTTTATTTTATTTTTTTTTTTTTTTTTTTGTACAGCTTTTTTAAATTTTCCCTTTAAAATTTTTTTCTTGGTTCTTTTTATTTTATTTTTTTTAATTTTTAAAATTTCTTAAACTTTACTTTTGTATTCTGTTTACAAATTTCTTAATTAAAAAATAAATTTTTTTTACTAAAATTGATATTAATATATTGAATTTTAATAAAATATTTTTTTTCATTAATTTTAAATTAACTTAATTTTTTTTAAATTTAAAATTTTTTTTTATTATTATTTTTTTTGTTAATTTTTTCCAGTATTTCAAATCTTTTTTCTATTCGTTTTTCAGTCATAACTGCATTAGAACTTGCAAGTGTTATTCTAGTATTCTTCGGTTAAAGTGCGACTGTTTGCCACCACACGCCAGTCAAGCGAGCCGCAATAGCCGCCAACCGCCTTTCAGTCACTTGACATGCCAACCCGTAAGCCAGTCAGCTATCAGCCAAGCTAAACTGAGTTGAGCCGCAGCTAAGCGTTTGAGCGACTAAGCAAGCAAGCAAAAGTCAAATACAAACACACATATTAAATACTTAGCATTTGCATGGAGATATATCTGTATTGATTGTATGTAGGTATGTATGTATGTATGTGTATATGTGCAAGTGCCATGCTATGCTGGTGCAGGCCAACCAATAAATTGTTCGCTGTTTGATTGCATAACTTCTGGTTTTCTGCAATTAATATTGTGCCAACAAAAACAACAACCGGACAGGGGTGTTCAACAACAACACCAACAATACAACAACATAGTCACAACAGCAATTATAGCAAAGCAAGAAATTGAAATCAAAATGGGTATAATTTTGAAAAAAATAAAAAACAATTTGCAAGAAATTTTCAACCTTCAGCAGCACAAGTACAACAACAACAAGAACAAGGCAGTCAGTCATCAGCATATCCAAAGAGAACACAAATAAATTAAGTAGTCGCGGCGAGTGGCAGAAAAAAACAGGCAACAACTACAAAAACCCAACCACAAATAAACGCCACCAGCGAGTAGGAAGCGTTGGCAGCCAGGCGGCAGCGAGTTTTGCAGTGCAAAAATCTCACAGGCGCGCGAATTAAGAATATTTGAATGTGTATGTGTGTGTAGGGGTGCACGACGCGGCAAATCTTGTTTCACATTTTTTGCGTACTCTTATTTTCGCACATTATTGTTGTTGTTGCTGTTGTTTTTGTATAAATAATTCATATGCGTTTGAGCGCAGCATTCTGGCGCTGTGTTGCGCAATCTAAATGTCATAATTGCACATAAATAAAGATATTTCTATGTACCCGTGTATACGTCCGTCTGTCTATTAACGATCTTGTTTTAATTTTTATATGCATGCGCTTGTAATTAAATTCGAAATGCGGAGGCGTATGAAAAAAAGTATGTATCTAATTATACAATGTGCCGCTTTGTAACAGTTTTTCCTTCCCTTCATGTTTTAACACATTTTTTATAACGCTATGCTGATTTTTATATCGCGATCCCGATATTTCGGGACAAGATTGTCGGGATTTAAAAATTTTGGGACCTATTTTTAAATTAGCTTAACATTTCAGAATAATGCCTTTTTTATTTCCGAACTTTTTAAAATGTTTTTTTTTTACATTTGAACTCCTTACACTAGGGTGGGTGTTTTTTTTTTTAAATTTTAGAGAAAACCCCAAAGGGTTTCGTTTAATTTATTTTTACTAAGTATTTTGTAAGATGGAAAAAATATCGAATTTTCTTTTAAGTATTAATTTAATTATTACCGATCAAATTTCGGAACCAAAACTAATTTTAAAAGGAAACTGTTTTAATTTTTGGGTTTTGGTTTAAATTTTTGGGGAAAAATTTTTTCAAATACCGGAAGGGGATTTAAGATTTTTTAATTTTTTTAAGGTTTTTAAATTAAAAACGGAAAAAAACCAAATTTTTTAAAAAACACTTTTTTTTAAATTATTTTTTTGGGGGTCCCGATATTTCGGGTTTTTAAAAATTTTCGGGAATTTTTAAAATTTTTTTTCCCGGGTTTTTTTTCTTTTCCCGGGGCCAATTTTTTTTTTAATAGTAAAGGCCCTTTAAAATTTTCCACAATACGGGTTTTTTCGGGGGAAAATTTCCCAAAAATTTTTTTAATTTCTAAAAATTGAAAAAAAAATTTCCCTTTTTAATGGCCCTAGGGTTTGGGTTAAAATTTTTAAAACGGGTTAAAGGGGGAAAAATGCAAATTTGTTTAAATTTTAAAACCCCTTTTTTTAAGATTTAAATTTTTAGGTGGGGTTAAGCCAAAAAATCCTGTTTTTTTTCGAATTTTTAAATAACTCAATTAATTGGCTTCAACGAATTTGAAACCAGAAGTTAATTTTTACAGAAAACTGTCATTAGGGTGCGTTCTAGAGCAAAAGTGTGTAAAATTCACTCCCTCAGAGAATTTTCTATATAAAAAAAATATATATATTTTTAAAACACAAGAAGTATTTTTAAAATAACTCAGGATCCCGAAATTTTGGGATATGTTTTTCGGGATCATAATTTCTGGGAAAATTTTTTTTAAGTTGACGGATGAAGTCATATATTTATAAAACACAAGAAGTTTTTTTAAATCACATTGTTAATATTCGGGATCCCGAAATTTAGGGATCATAATTTCGGGGCAATTTAATTTAACTTGTCGGATGAAATCAAAATTTGTATAAAAAAAGACAAGAATTATTTTTAAATGACATTGTTAATATTCGCGATCCCGAAATTTCGGAATAAGATTTTCGTGATCATATTTTTTTTAAATTGTCGGAAAAGGGCAGAATATTTCAAGTAATTTAGGGCAGAAAGTTTCAAATAGTTTGTTCAAAAAAATTCAACTTTTATAAAACATGCTCCAGCAATCATAACTGCTGGAAAATACGCGAAGCGCGCTACTTCCGCCTACACGCCTTAAAAGCCTGCGACTTTGCTGTTATTTTATGCAAAAAATTTCCACCGCCCTATAACCCTCAACAGCGCCCTTACAAAGCATCACGACTTTGTCAGCTTTTACATAGAAATTATTAATACTTGTTGATTTTGTTGTTGTATTGCGCGCGCAAATACACACAGAGCTTTCCGCAATCTGAGTGAATCTCACGATCGACAACAATCGGCGCGCAACAACGCGTAACGAAAGCAACAACAACACCAGCAAGCAAAGGTACTCGTCGAAGCACACACGAAATCATTGTAAGCGTTGACATGTTGTTGTTATATGTACCAGTTGTTGTCATGCTGCCTGCGTTGCCATGTATGCGCGAGTTGCCAAAGCGCATAACTGCCGCTTATTTGTTGTTTGTGTTATTGTTATTGTTGTTGTCACTGCAATGACAGTTGTTGTTTGTGATGTTGAGCAAAACGACAGCACAGCAACAACAAGTACAAGCGCACAGCCAGCACAGCGTGCGCCAACAAAACGCGCCCCGCCGCAGTGGGGGCGATGCGATGCGGTGCGCGCGGCACTGCGCGGCGCGTTACGCTGGGACTGTCGCGTTTCACATCCGCATCTGCGATTCGTTTCATTCTGAATTTTTTTGCGGATCGCTTGGAAGCTTTTTTCTCTTTTTATTTGTTATTTTTGTTTTTATATTTCACAGGCATACATATAAATATGCATGCGTTTGTATGTAAGCGCGTGTGTGTCATTGCAGCGCGTCATGTGTATGCAAGTGTGTGCGCGCGGCGATTGCGATCTGCGTCGCTGCTTGTTTGTATGCGTTCGTGTTCCGTTCGCATTGGCCTTGGCCTTGAATCATACAGATTTGTCGTTGTTGTTGTTGCATGGGCTCTTATTATTCATTTTCGCTGTGAATTCGCCTTTTTCGTTTTCGTTTGCATTTCGCTTTGGTGTTTCGTTTTTTTTTTTTTGCTTTTTGCGTTTTGCGCGCACTTCACTGCACCGCTCCACCGCGCCGCGTTGCCCAGCGCACGATCGCCTTACGCGCGAGCTTTTATGAAATTTCTGTTTGCATTTTTTCCCTGTCAATAGATTGTTAGGCGCATTTTTGTTGTTGTGCGCTCGCCCGCATGCTGCACACTGTGCGAAACGGTGTTTCGTTTTTTCTACTCTTTTCGTTGTATTTGTATGACGATCATGGGGCCCAGCGCGATGTGTTTTATTTTTTTTAAGTTTATTTCATTTTCTATATTTGCATTTGTGTGCGTGCGCGTGTACTCAACATTTGCGCATTCTTTGCCGCATTAGTTACGGCGATCTGCTTTGTTGACGCGTTGCAAAATAGCGAAACACTCGCCGCGATCTGTCGAACACGTCAGTGAGTTGGAAGAAAGGAAGGCTTCGGGGGTGCGATTGCTTTAGCGCTTAATGTTTCTAAGACGTTTTTAACTTTTTTAATAAGGTTCTCAAAATAAAGTTTTTCTTCGGTTTTATTTTTCGTATTAAGAGTAATTTAGGTGAGGCAATTCAATCAAGTTCAGGTCAATTAGCTTAGATAATTAAGTGGTTAATTGAGACTCGATTTAGCTTCAACAATCAGAGATTCATTAATTTTAAATAAATTCTCTGAAAAGGTTTTGCTCATAAAAACATCCATACGAAAATATTGTTTTAAGTTCAGTTAATTAACTAACTTTCCTTGCCTAACTTTCTCAATAGATACTGTACTAGATATGGAATGGAGCATCTCTTGTGTAATTGTCCCCCAATGGCAAGACTACGCTGTAAGCAACTGGGGTCCTCACGGTATGATACACTGCAGGAGGTATCGAGAGTGAGGCCGAAGAGTCTGTTAAGCAACAACGTAGGCGTTACTACTCCTCTTGGGCTTAGCAACTAAACTCTATCTAGAAAAGGAACGAACTCGTCTATGCGTGGCTTAATTGTCTACCAGATTAATCTAGCCTAACCTAACTTAGATTAGGTACAGTATATGATTTCAAATTTGGTTCTTTAAAAATATTTTCCTTTTATCAAACAAATGCTTGCCCATTTTTCACCCTCTCATTTAAAACACTTTACAGCTACGCTTTGAAGTTAAGCACTCTTTGAAAACTTGTCTCAATTAAATTTTGTATTAATTGTGCAGATAGTTGTTGCTCCACTCTATCGTAAGCTGAAGACAATTAGAGACTGCAGTTATATTAATTGCTCAATTAAGAGCCTCATCAGTTTTAAAATTACATAAGATTTACATATTTGTTTTCAAAATTCTACCTTCAATTTTCAAACTAATAAACTAAACACTAAACTTGATTATAAAGAAAAACATTACTAATATTAAACCACACATTTGTATTTGATATTCATAAAATCTAATGAAAATATATATTTGTATACCATAAATATATTTATACATATATATTTATTAAATTTACACGTTTTAAAATGTCAACTTCAATTAATGTGGATAAGCTGCTGAGATTCAGGAGATAGTAGCCATAAATTTTCTCATAACGGATTTACATAATGACCCCGTAGGAAAAACTTAAGCTCATGCTATTCACCGATCTAAACAGGCTTAGATTGCTGAAGGTATACTAATTTTAGGTTGATTTTTATAGTATAATGTCAGTTTAAGCCTCTATCGTTAAATGATTGACCCGAACATAGTTCTCTTAGGTAACTTTTGACTTTTGAGGCTGGCGAGCTGTTAAGTAAAGCACCCTAGCACTGCTATCAGTATATTGGAAACTGAATAGCTTGACTTCGGGAGTTTGACCAGCCCTGGGCTAACGCCGGTCCGTGCATTCTCGCAAGATCCCATTATTTTGGTCAAAAATAATGGGATCTTGCGAGAATGCTCTCAGCTTACTGAATCTCTTGCTATTGACCTTAGATCAAAAATAATGGGATCTTGCGAGAATGCACGGACCGACGTTAGCCCAGGGCTGGTCAAACTCCCGAAGTAAAGCTATAACATAATAGTATAACAATACTATTCCTATTTTTCGAGGTTCTAATAAGTCATTGCTGTATCCGTGCACCCACGATATGGTTGAGAATTTCGCCGAAAATCAGCTGTAGACGCTATATGTAAGAGGACGAGGTAGAAAAACTTTAAAACTTTTGTTTTGACTCTCCAGGCTTCGCTAGATCAAGGCTGAGGCACTTTACTTATGCCACAGAGCTGGTAGAAATAGAAATTAAAAAAGATAATGAATGTAATGGCTGCTTTACCAACTTATAAAATCGGATGAAAGAGTTCTATATTATGGCTTCATAAAGGACTTCAATGTAATGGTAATTAAAGTATGATTTCAATTTTGAGAATCAGCTATCAAACCTTACTTTACCGAACCGAATCTGGGATGAAACTAAGATCGGAAACAAGAGTTCTATACTATGGCCTCATAAAGGACTTCATTGTAACTGTAGTCTAAGTGCGATCACTATTTCGAGAATCAGCTTTCCAACCAAACCTCTTATGAAACTAAAGCTCTAAGCTTTCTTGTTCATTCAACTTGATCTATAACTTCTGTACTTATCGCCCAATCCTAACGAAATAACGCTTTCTTTGCCAATCTTAAGAACTCGACGTCAATGACGACAATTTTTCAGCACTAAAGCCAACAAAAATAACTAAAAGAAAGATGTATAAATAAAGAAAATGAATTGTGTACATCATTAGCAATAATTGAAACTGCTTTTCAAAAAATATAACCTTAAAAAGTATTATTGGCTAAATGGAGTTCCAAACCAAATGCTTCAACCTTTACTTTCTTAACCCAAAAATGATTTCAAACGAAACTGAATATTATTTGACTGAATTTTTAAAATCTTAAATCGAATTTGAGCAAGGATTTCATATCGACTATTTTTTGAGTAGTACCTTTGTTTTGATAATAGTATCTTATTTCAAGCTCAAGGCTGTGTTTAGACTAAATAAATAGAAGTTTGACTTCAAGTAACTTAGAAGCTAGCATTCAAGTACCTCCAAGGCGCTTATTATTTGAAACTTATTTGGAAAGCTTTATTAAATTTGGTCACCTGGAATTTTTATAATTTTTTCCCCGTTTATTTTCCTACAGGGGCTCTGTAATGAACGCAGCACGCAAACACACCGCTATGCGCCTTCACCAGCGCTTCAAAGGGTGTGTGTGTGGTATAATTGCAGTTGGCAAAATTAGCCAACGCAATCATTATGTACCTAGTATCTGCGAATTGGCATCTCTCAAATTAAAAGACAACACCAACAAACGCTAGAAAACCAAAAACAACAAACAAAATCGCATATGCTTGAAAAGTAGTTTGGGGGGAGAAGCAGGTGTACGGAGCGAGGTATAAAAGTAAATGCGGTACGGCAAAACAGCCGCAAGTCGTTAGGGAGACAGACAATCAATGAAGTGATTGACAGCGCACCGACAGTAGGCTAACGGTGCCGGAGGTGGTGCAGCAAGCGCTGGCTCATTACATGCAATATAAAGGTGTGTTTTGCAAACTTGCGCTGAGTATTTTGCAACTTTTGCATTTTTTGCATGTTTTTACATTTCAAAATTATTATTTTTAACATTCGAAATTTTTGTTTGATATTTTCGAAAAACCGTTTTCAATGCCAAAATATCGCATTCGCTGTAGAACGCAGCTGGTTTGCAAAGCGGAAGTGCCGCCGCACTTGCAAGCAGCAGTTGCAGTGCCAATTTTAGCAATTTGCACAAATAAATAATTTAATAAAATTTGGCGAAAATATTTCGGTGACTCACCTTAAACTAAAACACTCGCCAGTCGGGCGTTACCCGTCCAGCAATCCATAAGATAAAAATTTTGCTTGGCCGTGTTGCCGGTTTTTTGTTGTTGCTGTGTTGCTTTTGTTGTAGTTGGCTGTAAGATGTAACCGTTACGCTGCGCCGTTGTTATTGCTGTTGTTATGATTTGTTCGAAACTGTTACTTTATATATATTTTTTTACACAAGATAAATAATTTTTTCCACGGAATTTTGTTTGCTTTTTTTTTTTGGTAAGGAGAACACACCTGCTTTTTCACTTTTTTTATGTATATAAAATAAAAATGGTTTTATTTAAAATTATTTTAAATTTTTACTGGTTTTCATATGCACAAAAATGTAAGCACGAGCTTTCATAAATACACAGTTTGTAAGAAAAAAGAAACAAAAACTGCAGGAAAGAACTGCATGTGACATATATACGAGCGTGTGAGAGAGAGAGCACAAGATACATACGTTTTTTAAGATTTTAAATTGGAACGCGCTTTCGACTTCAGAAAGTTTTTGAGATTTTTTTGTTTCGAAAACGAACTTTCACTTTTTAATAAAAAGATAAAATGAAATGAGCTTCTGATATGAAACAAGCTTTCATCAATCCAGTTTCACTATTAAGAGCTTTAACATCAAATAAGCTGTCACTCTATATAAGCTTTTACTTTAAATAAGCTTTCACCTTAAACAAGCTTTCACTTCAAATAAGCTTTTACTTTAAAAGAGCTTTCATTTTAAACGAGCTTTCGCAAAGAGCTTTCACAAATGAGCTTTCGACAAGAGCTTTCACAAAAAAATTATTTTATTGCCAAAAGTCTGTAACTGATAAGAACTTTCACTTTAAATTTGCTGATTTCAGTATACTTCGTAAAATTCGCGCTTTCACTTTGGTTGATTAAATTTTTGGTCAAGGCCGAGAAGTTAAATTTTTCATAGCCACTTTTTATGCTTTAAACATTTTTAAGTCCGTTAAGAGTTTTGTCAAAATTTTTTTTAATTATAATTTGTTTTTTTCATTAACAGTTTTTAGACATTTTTAGTTATTTTTACGCTAAACAGTTTATGTTGCCGCCGTTGTGTTTCGAGTATATTGTGAAGAAGGAAAGAGGCCAAAGTTGTTTATGTTTTTGCCGAAAGTTGAATACTTGTTTATTTGTGTGATGTGTTTGCTGTTTCACTTTGAAATGTTTGGACGTTGAGTTTAAATTTGGAATTTTGACTTTTTTCGGGGTTTAGTATGAATTTTCTGGAAATAAATGAGAAAAATGGAATAGGTTTTATTAATTCGTTGAAAAAATTGTGATTATATATTGAAATATGAAATTTATAAATAAAAATATATAAAACACAAATATGAAATATGTGATACAAAATATATATTTTTTTTTTCAAAAATGAGCGTACTATATAAAGCGCCATAATTTTTAAATTGCGATATTAGTTTGTTTTTAATTTAAAGCACATAAAATACTTATGAAGACATTTTTTCCATTGTAAAACATTTTAAAATCATTAATTTGCTCTAAAACGTACCCAACCCACTCGCAGCTTAAAGCTCCGCTCTCGTAGCTTTCATTTTAATTTCACTTGCCATCAACTTTTCTGTGTCAAACAATATTTTTTATTTAAAATCGTGAATTTGCTCTAAAACGTCCAACCCACTCGAGCTTAAAAGCGAATGGATAGCTTTCATTAATTTTCGTTGCCATCAACTTTTCTGTGTAAAGTATATTTTTAAAAAATATTTAAAATCGAATTGAAAATATTTTTTTTTAAAATGTACTAATAAGCGCCATATCTTTAAATTGCGATTTAGTTTTTTTTAATTTAAAGCACATAAAATACTTTGAAGACATTTTTTCCATTGTAAAACATTTAAAATCAATTGTAAATTTGCTCTAAAACGTGAACCAACAACCTACCCAACTCGCAGCTTAAAGCTCCGTCTCGTAGCTTTCATTTTAATTTCACTTGCCATCAACTTTTCTGTGTCAAACAATATTTTTATACTTTAAAATCGGAATTTGCTCTAAAACGTCCCAAACTCACTAACTCGCCGAGCTTAAAGCTCCGAAAATTTTTTTTCGAGCTTTCATTTCTAATTTCACTTGCCATCAACTTTTCTGTGTCAAACAATATTTTTATACTTTAAAATCGTGAATTTGCTCTAAAACGTACCCAACCCACTCGCAGCTTAAAGCTCCTCTCTCGTAGCTTTCATTTTAATTTCACTTGCCATCAACTTTTCTGTGTCAAACAATATTTTTATACTTTAAAATCGTGAATTTGCTCTAAAACGTACCCAACCCACTCCGCTAAAGCTCCGCCCGAGCTTTCATTTTAATTCACTTGCATCCCAACTTTTCTTTAAACATTTTTAACTAAATCGGAATTGCTCTCGTAGCTTTCATTTTATTTCACTTGCCATCAACTTTTCTGTGTCAAACAATATTTTTATACTTTAAAATCGTGAATTTGCTCTAAAACGTACCCAACCCACTCGCAGCTTACTTCACTTTAATTTCACTTGCCGCCAACTTTTCCGCAGCATCTACAATTTTTAATGCAGAATTTAAGATGTTTACTTTCAATTGGCATTTAAAACTGCCATACTTAAACGCGCAGCACCGCCAACAGCCTGCCGCGCGCGGCGCTTGGCGGCGCTTTGCTTAATTCACGTGAATAGCGCGCGCAAATATTTCACAAAGTTCAAGTTTATGTTGCGCTCTACTCACACAAAAGCCAACAATAACAACTGAAAGTGTGCACTAACATAGTTGCTGACGCTTTGGCGGTGGGCGGTTGGCGCGGTGTGTGCATGCAGTTAGGGGGCGGTGTACGCGGGCGTTTTGTGTTGCAAGCGCAGCAGCATTCATTCAGACGACCGCAGAAGCACAACTTCCAAACACTGAGCTAACCATGTCATCAACCTCGTTGATGCAACAAAAAGTTGAAAGAATAGCTAAAAGCACGTTGAGTGCCACCACCAACAAATGCGGCAGGTGAGTGGGAGGGTGGTGAGTAAGCGCAATGCAATGTCAGCGGTGAAAAGTTAGAAAGAGTAAGTGAGCGAGAACGGAAGAAAAGCCGGAAAAACTTTTTAAGTTTGTTTAGTTTAATGTGCGGCAGCAAGTGCATAGTAATTTCGCTGTGTATGTGTATGTGTGCGTGTATGACGGAGTGTGGATGTGTTTAATCTTGCTATCTGTGTGAATGGCGCAAAGTGCATGAATGATTCTCAGCACTACACGGCGCTTAGTCGTAAGCTATCTCTGTTTGTATGTGTGCAGGTCTCTGTTTGTTTCATGTATGTGTGCGTGGTGGCGCTTACTTTTGCATTTGTATTTGTAATGTCAGCACAATGTGCGCATGCATAGCGCAATTGCATAGAAGTCAATTGAAAAGTTACTTTTGCAACATTGAAGCATTTATTGTTGGCAAAGAGAGGCATAGAGATACAAGTGCAGCATCCTTGTGCAACATGTTGCTGGTTGCCAGTATATAGTGTACAAACAAAAATGTTGCATCTATATATGTATGCACACATACATACATATGTATGCTTGAAATGAAAAATGCAGCAGTGAGCGCCACTAACTATGTATATAACGGTAATGTGAAGACTTGCCACAACCTTCATACACATACACATGTACACGCATCCTTGAAAAACTTTTCAACACACATACATACACATATATAAGTATGTATTGCCACGTCCGCTTCATAACAGCGCGTCTTTGCTGTTATTGTTGCTGTTCGTTGCTCTAGTTGCCAACACCATAATTTTCTTTGTTGTTGTCTGAACCACTATTACCTGCCTGTTGTGAAAACTTTCACTATTTTAATTGCTATTTTATTGCATTCCACAAACTATATGGCAACAGTAGCCGCTAACAAGTGGGAAAATGCAAAAACAACAAAGAGTATGCAACTTTGCAACACATCTTAAAAAAATGCGCCTTTAATTATTATACGCCTTTTCATATGAATAGTTATTTATAATAACAAATTACATGTTATTATGCCAGTATAAATTATTTTATAGTGTTGCCACTTAATTCAAAATTACAGAAAAATGTTTTTAATTTAGCATCATACATATACATGCATATATGTATAAAGGTCAAAACTTATTTAATAAATAAAAAAAATTTAAAACGGAGTTGCCAGATGTAAAAAAATTTTTTTCGTCTCAAAAAATTTTACGCAATGCATAAATTGGTAAGATGGGGAAACTTAATTTGTCGAATGACGCTCAAAAAAATAAAAAAAAAATTCAATTCAAAAATCAAAAAAACTTAATTCAAGATGTTGCCACCTGGCTTTATTATCAAAAAATATAAAGTGGTTTCCATAAGTGGAACTTTTTATATAAAAGTACCAATCAGATGATTTGTAAGGTGATTCGCGGCAGCTTTGTAGTTTGAAAGCTAAAAAGTTCAAGAGAAAGCTTTCCCAACAAGCTTACATTTGTGCAAATTTATTTTAAAGATTTTGTTATTAAAAGCTTTTATTTCAATAAATTATATTTTAACTGTGTAGACTCTCACTTTGCTGGTTTTTAATATAATATATCTTTTGGTCAAGATATAGCACATAATTTTCAGTTCTTCCCGTACATAACTCAACAGTTGGGGAGATTTCGGAAAGCTGAATATTGTTTGTAAAGATTTCGTATCAGTTTGGTAATATATTGCATATTTGGTTCTAGAAAGTCCACTTCTTAACACGAGTACGAAAAGCGTACGCAAATATTTAGCGATAAACAGTGAAAGCTCTTATTACAAAACTTTATCTTTCAGTATTTTCAAAATATTAAAAAAACAAAAGCTCTTATTAGAAAGCTGTATCTTTAAATATTTCCAAAATTTTAAAAAAGAAGATGAAATCAGCGCATAAAAAGCGAGAAATTTCACGTCGCTGCTTAAAAAGCTATAAAGCTCATTTAATAAATAAACAGGCGAGTCTAACAATTTTTTCTGGTTTTAGTATGAAACCACTTTGGATATAGTATAGCAAACACATTTCTTATATCACGAAAGTAAAAAGCTTCAGAGCTTTCAGAAAGCTTTTTTAAGAAATCTTTTTAAGAACTGTTGTTCGATGTTCAGTACGATTATATTTTTTGGTTTTAAACAGCCAACTACTCAAGCCAGTAAGAAACGCTTTCTAGAATTTTCAGTGCAAAAATAGTGAGAGCTGTTTTTAGAAAGCTCTTTGCTTCAATATTTTCCAAATTTTTCTTTGAAATAAAGTCAAATCACTGCTTACAACTAATAAAATTTATCACTTCTGCTAAAAAGCTCTCAAGCTTTCATTTCGAAATGCAAAGCCACAAAGTTCATTCAAAAAGTAATGTGTAAGCAGGCAGGTCTACAAGTTTTTTTTAGGTTCTTGATAGCAAATATTTTTAAAATAAAATATAGCATATATATTCCTAATATTATATTACGAATGTAAACAGTTTGAGAGCTTTCAGAAAGCTTTTACAATAGAACATTTTATGAGCTTTTGTATCTCTTTGATTACACTTTTTGGTCTTAAAAATATTACTTCTTAAGCTCATAAACTAGTAAGAAAAGCTTACTTGGATTTTCAGTGCAAAAAGAGTGAAAGCTGTTATAAGAAAGCTCCTTGCATCAAAATTTTCGAAATTTTATGAAAAAAGTCAAATCAAGGTTTACAAGTAATAAAATTTTTCACTGCTGCTTAAAAGCTCTCAAGCTTTAAAACCAAAATGGAAATGTGTATTTTTGACTTATTATTCCCACCCTCTATCCAATATTCTAGATTTACTTATATTACACCCAGCCATTCAGTTGAAACGTTTGTTGCTTTCAGTAGAAAAACGCACCCAAAGTAAAGGTAGTCTAGAGAGCTTCAAACGAACTACAAAGCAATACAGTTCTACTTTTGTAGATCCACATAAATAAAATCAAGGCACGTTCCAAGCAATCTACATACACACACTAATCAAGTTTTGATTGACTACAAATCGGGCGTCTGACTGCATTGCGACGCATTGAGTGGCCGACGGAACGTCTTGGTCACATTGCGAAAGCGACTTGGCAGCCTTAGACGTCGTGTAAGAACCACAGGTGATTATGACAGCCAAGCGATACGAGGTGGCTTTGAAGTGGGGTAGTGAAAATGAGGTTTGCCAGCCAAGGCAATGCATTCGCAGACTATACAACAGACAAGCAGACAGCTGGGAGCGAGCAGGCTGGTCGGTCGGTTGATAAGCAGGTAAATGTATAAATAGAAATTACGATTGTGAGACGACGAGACGGCACGGGTTCCGCACCTGACAACTACATAAAATAAGCAATTGCCTCCTGTGAAATCGGCACCACAATGTACGAAATGGCGAAAACTATGCTTGCGAGACGACAACGACGCCTGGATAGACAACAAAGACATAAGTTGCAACAACAGCTGCGACTCAGTTTCGAATACGACTTTGAGTCTGAATATTCAACCGAGACAATCACGCCTGCAATGGTACACATAGTGGAGACATGCAGACGACGATTGTTGCTAAGATAGATAGCTCAGCGTGTCTACAAATTGTCTGTATGTTAGGAAGAAGTGATTTGTGGAAAGTTTAAGAAGAGACGGGGTATTTGGCAAAAGAAACATATGGCACTGTGTTAGGTGTCAGAGGTCAACACATGTCGAATGCGAGCGCAAATCGAGGAAATAACGAGCTTGAAGGCAATAAGCAAGCAGGCAAAAAGGCGGATATGGTGGAGGTTAGGCACGAGTCGAATACGAGATGCTGAAGCAATTTGATAGTGCCAAAATCAGGCGAAAAAGTGCTTTGAAAGGCAATGAGGCTTTCATTTCTTAGAATAGCAATTTCTTTAGTTTGATATAACATCCAAAAATTTGGAATTTTTATCAATATTTTTCACATTTTCACTCTTTTTATATATGGAATTTTTAAGAAGAAAAATTTTGAATATGTGTGTTATTATATATTGAGCAGGGTATATCAAGTCTGTAACAAAGTGTGTAACAACCAGCAAGAAACGTAGGAGAACCCATAAAATAGATGTACATATATATAAATGACCAGTGTGGCAAGCTAACAAGAAATAGCCTCGTTCCTCAGTCTTTATATACGAACTAGTCCTTCACTTTTGAGGATATTGATATACAATTTTCCACACGTTCTTTCCTCTGTAAAAACTAACTCAGTTTTCTGAATTGTGTCTATCAATCCACTGTAAGGTATAGCTACCATACAAACTAATAAATAAAATTCAAGTCCTTGTAAGAAAAATTTTTATATTTGACGAGATATCTTCACGAAATTCAGCAAAGATGATTATCCAAGGCATTGTTATAATTTCAGAAGAAATTGTTCAGATCGAGCAAGTATAACATATAGCTGCCACACAAACTGACCGTTCAAAAGCAAGTCTTTGTATGGAAAACTTTTTTATTTGACGAAATATCTTCACGGAATTTGGCACAGATTAATTTTCAAGGCATTGCTACAATATCCGAGAAAAAATTTTCAAATCAAAAAACTATATCATATAGCTGCCATACAAACTGACCGTTCAAAAACAAGACTTTGTATGGAAAACTTTTTTATTTGACGAGATTTCTGCACAAAATTTGGCATGGACAATTTTGCAACAAAAAGCAATAATCTCAGACGAAATTGTTCAGATCGAGCAATTATAGCATATAGCTGCCATACAAATTGGCCGTTCAAAAACAAAACTTTGAATGGAAAAGTTATTTGTTTGACGAGATATCTTCACGAAATTTGGCTGGGATTATTTTTCAAAACAAAGCAATAATCTCAGAGGAAATGGTTCAGATCGAGTCAATAAAACATATAGCTGCCATACAAACTGGTAGCTCAAAAACAAACCATTGTAAGAAAAACTTTTTTATTTGAAGAGATTTTTTTACAAAATTTTGCAAAAATTATTCTTCAAGTTAGTGCTACAATATTCGAAAGAAATGTTCAGATCAAACAACTATAGCATATAGCTGTCATACAAACTGATCGATGAAAAATGCTCAAACTTTCAATTTTCTTTTTGTTTCAACTATTTTTGTTAATTTTTCTTTTCACCATACCTTAAATATTTTATGATATTGCGACTGTATCCACCTTAAAGCAGGAACTCGCATTAGTCCTGCCTTCCAATATTTAATTTTATTTTTTATTTATTTGCCTCTACTTTTGCTGCTTCAATATATTTTTCGCTTTTGTTTTTACTTTGGTTTCCTTTACAAAAATTTTACTCCCACACATACATGCAGCTCCAGTTGCACCACCACACACCGCGCACCACCGCGCCACAACCGCATTCGAAAGGAATATATTGTACATAAAAATAGGAAAGCAGCAGTAACGGAGTAATGCCAAAGCAACAAACAAACAAACAAGAAAAACGACAATAAAATAACAGCAAATCACAACAACTGCAATGAAGCCATGCAAAATGAAAACGAAAGCAAAAATATGTTGCATAGTGAAAATTGCATGGAATGCGCCATGCGCTGCGACGCTGCGGCACGGAGCAGGTGGCTGAAGGGCGGGCATGGTGGCAATGGCCAATTTAAATGTGTTGGTGGCGCAAAATATGCAGCAGGATACGCGCGTATCTGTGCAGCAACACATAAATTGGTGGGTGCCACGGCAGTCAGGCAGCTCGTCAGCTAGTCTATGTGTCGGTATGGACGTCAAAAAAGGTTGCTACGTCAAAGTTGCAGACACCAAACTGCGCTGTGGTGGATTTAAACAACGGCAACGGCAGCGTGTGGCAGTGTGCGCTTGTTGCCACTGCGGCACTCAACGTGAGCGGAGTTGTTTTTCACACACGTAAACACATATAAATGCCTCATATATTGCAAATGTATGTAGTGTATGTGTGTGTTTTTGCTTGACATTGCAACGTCATTGTGCAGCATGTGGCATATATGCATGTTGTGGGTGCAAGCTCGCGCGCGTGCAACTCGTGTGGGTGGAGGTGAATGCGCAGGTTGCACTGCCTGCTTTATGTTGCACTTATCACATATACAACCGCGCTTGCAAATATCTCACACACACACACATAGATATTTACAGTTAAACCGTCACGTCGTGGCACGTCGGTCTCGACTTTTACTTTTCCTTTTTCTTCATTTATTGTTAAATATTTGCAGTTAATTTCTTAGTTTTTATATTTTTGATACCGTTATTATCCCCTCGCCGCTTCCTTCATTTTGTGTCCAACGCGCTCTGCGCTTATTTATATGAGTAGCTATCGCCTCCTTTTTATCGTAGTAGTTTTTATTGCTGTTGTTGCTTTCATCGGTGTTATGGCTGCCGCTATTGTTGTTTTTGTTGTTGCACAAACAATTGTTTTTTTCAATTGCTGTTTTTGTTGCCTTTGGTAGTTTTCATTGTTACCAATTTCGTTGACGTTGTTGTTGTTATAAAAATTTCCACCGCCGGTGTTGTTGTTGTTGTTGTGTCTAGCAGTCGGTTTTGTTATGTCGTTGAGGCAATTAGTTGTTAAGTTTTCATTCACTTAAGCAGTTTATGACTTGCAAAAACATTTTGTCTGCTTTCATTTGGCTTTTAAGCGCTCTACACAATATACTCTTCATGGAAGATATTGTGGAAGACATGATTTCATTTCTATATTTAATAAGAAATTAGATTAATAACTTCTTGTAACTGAGTTTAAAACCAATTAGAAGCTCATATGATGTATACTTGTATATTACTTATTTTTACGAGCTTTCAGCGACGGTAAAATTTTCCATAACTCGGTTGAGAATTGGTTGATATTCGAAGCAAGCAAAAGAAATTTCATTTTTTTGCGTATTTTTTCTCACACTTACAATCACTTTACTCTCTGCTTTCAACTTTAGACGCATGGAAATAGCTGTAGTTTATACAACGGGTTTTCCAATATGGACACTACAAAAGTGAACCGTTAGGGACTGCGAACGACGCCATATTTTTTTCCGCTCTTTTGACATTTCTCCTCAGTAAGGTTTGATATTTCATTACGGAAAGACATACGATCTAACAAAGAGTCTAAGTTATTAAAATTTACCACCGAATTCGAAGTCAGTGGCCTTAACTTTAAAAGTGCTACGTCCAATTTATAGTCGTCATAATCCTCCTGTCAGATCACCAATTGCGCGTCTAGCGGAAAAATGTGAATCCAGAGACACAGTTCAAAATGTTCCAGTGGTAGTGAGATAAAGAAGTGCCCGAAGTGTCGAGAATAATGCTACCGCTGGCGCATCAATTGAGGAAGACCCAAATTAGTCTTACACACGTCATTCTCAAGTGTTGACCATCTCTGTGACATTGTTGTGCCGAATTTGCGAAAAGATCTTGGTTTACATCCTTAAAGGATCAAACTGATGCAAGAACTGAAGCCGCTTGACCACCAGAATCGTCGTAGGCTCGTAAATTCGGCTGAGCAACAACTTGAAAATGATCCGGTTTTTCATCGAAAACTCATCTTCAACAATGAGGCTCATTTATGGCTGAATGGCCAGGCAGCAATCCACGTACCACATGAGTTACCATTGCATCCCGAAAAAATTACGGTCTGATGCGGTTTATGAACCGTCAGCGTCATTGGACCGTACTTGTTCCATGATGATCAAGACCAGTACGTTACTGTGAATGGGAATCGCTCAATGATAACCGAATATTTTTGGTCCGAATTGGATGATTTGGACTTGGACAATATGTGGTTTCAACAGGACGGCGCGACAAGCCACACAGCGAATGTCACAATCGATTTATTGGAACTCAAGTTTGGTGAACGTGTTATCTCACGAAATCGAAATGGTCCTGTCAATTGGCCGTCTCTATGGTGTGATTTAACGCCGTTACACTATTTCATGTGAGGCTACGTAAAGTCTATGGTCTACACCAACAAGTCAACGACGATTGATGAACTCGGCCGATTTATGTTTGGAAACCGTCGAAAATTGGGTACAGCGTTAGGACTTCTGCAAGCGTGCCCACCCATGGTGGTCATACAGAAGAAATCGAGTTCCATACATAATGGCATCGAACGTACATACTTTCACAGAAAAAAGAATTTCATTGTTATCCCAAATCATAGCGCTCGTATTGAAACCCCCGTTATATAACGGAATGCAGACGAAGTGGTATCGAGGAACCGACCGAGAGTGCTCACATTAGATTAAAAATTATATTATTTTTAGTTTGGCTAAGGGCGGACATTCCTAGAGATCTTTAAGTCACTTAAAGTCTTACGGTGGAAGAAGATTTGAAGGCATGTCAAAACTAAATGGATTGGTCTTTCCGGAATGTGAAATTTCTTGACAATCGAATAAATTCTATTTCTGAAGTATCAGTCGAGTTCTTAGTAATATCGCACATATAGATAAAAGCTTCAAGGACTAATAACTCCAACGTATTTAAAGAAAAAACTAACCGAAAGTTTTCGAAAAGTAATCAAAACATTTTTCATACCCACAACTCTTAAAACAAGGAATTAAGTATGGACTAAAAGACATTGTTGTTGAATCGATTGAAATAGCAGCTTTAAAGCTCTTTGCTGAGCTTTATGCATTCTTTTATGGTAAAAAATGCTCGACCCGCACGACAGCGCTACAAAATGATGAGCGTCTTTT
The DNA here is from genome assembly GCA_027475135.1 of Bactrocera correcta. Taxonomy (NCBI): domain Eukaryota; kingdom Metazoa; phylum Arthropoda; class Insecta; order Diptera; family Tephritidae; genus Bactrocera; species Bactrocera correcta. Next base: position 43,562,041 of record CM050325.1, on the reverse strand, counting down.
CGAGAAGTTCTTTCTTACATTTACTCATTATACTGCCAACAGCTGTTCCTGGGCCGCGTCTACGCGTTTATTGATTATTTTTCTACACCTTCAAGCGGTTCTTACATACTTTCGCCCGTTTGCTTTGTGCCTGCGCCGCATATAATTTGAATTTTTATTTTGGTTGTGTGTCCTTTTGCTACTGTTTCTACCTTTGTTGTTGTTGTTTGCTTATTTCCATTAAACTTCATTCATTTTCACTTTTTTCGCACCTCACTCCGCTGTGCATACTTCAAAGCTATGCATGTGTGTGTGTGTTTGTGTGCTGCTTATTCCTTATTCTGCTGCAGCGCGTCATTCCTTATCGATCGCTGTCTGGCTGTCTGGTCATAAGTCTGGAAATGTATACTTTCGTTGTTACTGCGACTTCGGCTTGTTGCCGCTTGTCGCTTAACGCTGTTGTTGTTGCCGTTGCCATCGTCACCAGTGCAGTGTCGCATGCTTCACCAATTCCTCAACATTGCGCAGCGAGACGCCCGGTCGACCTTAACCCTGCAAACGACAACACCACACATACCTTTCCCTGCAACGCTCATCCATATGGCGCTACCCCTCATCACACTCCGATGTCTCTATCCAACTTACCGCTTGCCTTAGCGCTGCGCTCCTTGCACCAAACCCACCTGCTGCTACTTCAATTCGGCATTTACGCGCAAAGGCGTACCTGCCGACCCCGCTGCCTGTATCGCGAAGAAAGAATTATGAGATGCAACGACAGCGCCGCAACGTTAAAGCCCCAGCCGCCTGCCACAGCGACTCAAGTGCTAGTCAAGTGACGGCGACAGACAACCGACGCGTCGCCGCCGAGCCGAAAGAAAGCCAAAGTGTTGGCGACGGCGGTTGATGGTGGTGTTGGTGGTACGTACGGGTGCAGTGGTAGCATTGTTGATGACAACAAGTGCAGTCGCGTCGCCCAAGTTGCAGTTGAAGTCATTTGTGGCATGAACACCGCGTCGCTGAATTGTCGCAAGGCGCGTACAACGCAGTCGAAATGAAACGAAATGATGTAAGCATAATGACCAGGAGTAGGGGAGTGCAGAAGTACTTTCGTTTTTATTTTTGCAGACCTTGCAAAAAAAATAACTGTAAAAAATGCACAACAGCAACAAGAAAGCAAAGAAGGCAAGAAAACATACACATCAAGCTACTTCATGCCGCAAGCAGGACAATGGTGTTGTTGCACCAGCAAGAAACGGCATTGCATTCCACGACATTTCGTTAACGGTAATTTTGTGTGTGGACACAACGGTGTGGCAAATGAAGACGCAATCAACCGTCTACCCGGGGAATGGAGTGGAGATGGAGTGTTGTTAAAATGAAAATTGACGGAAATGCGTAAATGAAAGAAATATGGGTAGCAAATAGCGGGAAAGGGGTATGGTGCATGAAATTGTAGATATAATTTGAGTACATATGTACTTAAATATAGAGTGTGTATCTATTAAAGAGAAAAATCTTGAAATTCTATGAGCTTCTTCTAGGAACCCTGATAGGATATATTAGGTTTCTCAATATGTATGTGTAAATCATCAGCTTGGCGGGAAAAGTAGGGTTAGCCATGCCAGACCTTTGGTCCATCCGTCTTTATATAAGCAAAATAGTTCCTCAGTTTTTGAGAAATCAATCTGGAATTTTGCATGCCACCATTTGGTTCCACGAAGTTCCTGGTTTGTTGGAAAAGCCGATAACGGATCACGATAGTATAAAACTATCATACAAACTGAACAATTGGATCAATGGATACAAACTGAACAATGGGATCAATGGAAATCTTGCCGGGACAACTTTTTCATTTGACGAGTTATCTTCATGAAACTTGACATGGGTAATGTAATCTTGGAACAAATTTTTCATATCGGATAACTATACATAAGATATATGTAGCGGCATTAGGAATGGTGTATACAAAGGTGAATGTACGAGAAATCGAATCTATAAATGTGTACCATGTTCTAACTGCCCTTCAGTTCATTATATTCTAAGACAGATTCAGCTGGATTTGTTATTTTATCACAAGGGATTTCAGATCTCCCGTTTTCGGAAAATAAGATGCCTTGGCCAGCTAAAGAAAGAATCACAGATCCTTTAGCCGATTAGTTCTGATTTTTCATCTAATAATTTCAAAAAGAAAATATCATCCGATCAAATTTGACCCGGGCTGACGCATGACGCACTGTTTGATAAAAAAAAATAAAAAATAAAAAATAAAAAATAAAAAAAAAAAAAATAAATAATAAAAAAAAAATTAAAAAAAAAAATAAAAAATATAAAAAAATAAAAAAATAAATAAATAAAAAAATTTAAAAAAATTTAAAAAATAAAAAAAAATAAAAAAATTAAAGAAAATAAAAAAAAAATAAATAAAAAATAAATAAAAATAAAAAAAAAAAACAAAAAAAAAAATAAAATAAAAAAAAGAATTTTACATTTGTGCAAAATTTTTTATGTGAGGTAAAAGTATGAAATTTGATCTGAAAAAGAATTAAAATGAGTTTGTTTGAAATTCTATGTATCTAGTGGAAATGCGGCTAGGGAATCATTGAGAATATTGCAGAATTGTTTTGAGTAGTCTTCTTTTTCACAAACACAAGTATCCAAGTGAAAAAAAGAATTCATCGAAGATCGTGAAGTCAAGTAATTTTTTGCCACGTACGAGTAGTTCAATTATTGTTGTTTATGACAATCCAAAAATTTAAGAAACAAATCGAAAAAATTAGGAAATGAAAGTCCTTCCGTTAGCATCAGAGAGATGTCAGAGGGCCTTAACAACTCTTATGGTCGACTCAATAATATTTTGGCTATAAAAATTGGGAACGCTTGACTCGAAATAAAGGAAATTAATCGTCGGCAAAAACAGTTTAAAGGCGCAAAAGAGATGCCGGACAGCGTAGCTAAGTACTCCAAAATTCATCAAGCACATCACTACTCGTAACGAGACGTGGGTTCATGAATATGACGTCGAAATGAATATCTACCGAATGGCGCTCCAAAAATTAGTCGAAACTAAATAAACGAAAATTCGCTGAAGTAACTGAAGAACATCTCAGTCAGGACTTATAGCAAGTGTGTGGAAGTTAGGATTAATGTAAGCTTACTTGTATTGGCTGAGGTGATAAAGTTGATAATAAAGGTTTGTATGCAAATAAGAGAAAGTGTAGATTATTCTTTGTCAATTCGGGTCAGTTGAGTTGGCGTGCTTTCGATTTCTGACACCATAAGAGTAGGTTGTTTCATTTATGGATAGATTTATGGATGACAAATGGATAAAAGGTAGTGAGTATTGCTTTAAAACGATTATAAAAAAAGGCAGAGATCGTATTTTATATGCTGAAAAAATAGTTTTCAGCTGCTGGAAGCATTTCCACTTCAGTAAAAAAGTCGGAATCGTCATCGATGCTTTACTTAGTAGCTGCTTTTAGGAAAAAAAAAAATATCAACGCTTTACACAAATATACCACCCACTCAAATGTGTGTGAATTTTTGTGCAAAAATTATTGCTCAACCAAAATTTAGGAAAGGTGGCGCCTCAATTCAATTCCATGAAACCAGTTAACAAGGAAATGAATAAGTTAATTTTCTCAAAATTTTTTTCACAACTTCTTTAGAGTATTTACTTGCAACTGTCAGCTAATATTGCCAACTTCTAATTGAATTGGTAAATATAATTACAAAGAATTGCAAATTAAATGCAGCACAGCAGCAGCCATTGAGCCAATCCCACAGTGGGTGTGCATGAGGGTAAGTGTTGGTATGTGTGTGGTATCATTTGAAATTCAATAATGAATAATGCAAGTTTCTGAGAAAGAGGTGCCAAGCAGCAATACAAGATTGCAAAAAACAAAAAAATGCTTCATATTATTGTTGTTGTCGCGCAAAAATGCACCATCAACCTTCTGCAGCGCGCACAGTAGCAATAAGAACAGCAATAATAATAATAGTAACAACAACAACAGTAGCAATACGAAATGACAATGTGACAATAATACTTTGGCTGTTAACAATGCAGTGCATATGTAATACAATCTGAGCGTTCTTGTAGTGCCAGCAAAATGTGCGGCGTTGTTGTAATCGTATCACCGGCACCGTGGCTGTATTAAGCGGCCAAGTGGTGAAGTGAAAAAATTTGCAAAGTGGTTTTCCAGGAATCGCGCGTCACCGAAAACCTTTCAAAACAATTAAGTTCGCTAAATGCATAAATACGCGCAAGCACACTGACACTTGCATTGAATACATACAAACACACATATGTATGTTCACACATAAATAAAAGTAAATGAGCACAAATTATACAACGTGTGGAGCTTGCAGTGCGAGGCGAGGCGAGTCAGCGGCAGTGGTTCACAAATGTCAAATGCAAAAACCAAAATTTATAATAACAGTAATCTTGTAATCGACAGCAACAACATAAGGGACAAATATTGAAGCTTGAAATTAAAATATCACAAGATATGCTTTGAGGCTTTTGCAGAATGAGATACCAAGAATTCTTCACAGCGTACATATGTGAGTGTAAACAAATCTGAAGATTACATATATATGTATATATACATAGGTATATATCATATGTATCTATGTATATCAGCATATACCCACGCATACACATACTTAATATGCCTCGAACTTCCTTTGCTGAAGAAGCAACATAGTTTGTGATGCGTGGGCGTTGTAACTGAGAATCGGAGATATACATCTATGTGCGAGAGATTTCCACTCAGAGCACGAGTATGCTAGTATGTGTATGTGCAGCCTCGTTCATAGCCACAAAAATATATAAAAAAATAGCATGACAAAGATAAACCAATATAACGCATAAGTGTGCTATATTTAAGACTAAAACTAATTTCAAAACGCTAAAAATCAAGTTATTTTTTTAAATAGAGTTGCCACCTGACCAAAAAAAAATTTAATAAATTTTAATTACTACAACAATTTTCAGTTCGAAAGTAAATTATTTGTAAAATACTTATGCAAAATATTTATAAAAAAAATATAAAGTTGCCACCTGCATACAATACTATATATATGTATAAACATTTTAAATGAATACATTTTACCTCATAAATTCATATAATAAATTTTGCTAGTTTTAAGACTAAAAATAATTCCAAAACACTAAAAATAAAGTTTTTTTAAACAAAGTTGCCACATGGCCAAAAAATTAAAAAAATTTTAGTTACTAAAACATATCTTAGCTAAAACCGAAACTATTTGTAAAATACTTATGCAAAATAATTATAAAAAAAATATAATGAAGTTGCCACCTTTTCTTTATAATATCCACACAAATGCGGCCTTTTAAATTTATATAATAATATGGGTATTTTTTAAATTAAAATTTTTTTAATTTTTTTAACTCTTTGTAAAAAAAAATATTATGGAGTTGCCACCTTTTTACAATATAATACATTAGTAGTCTATTATATATTTAAAATATTGTTACTATTTTTTAAATATATATAAATTAATAATAATTAAATTAACATTTTATTTTGAACAAGGTTGCCACGTAATAAAAACTTTTATAATAATTTCAAATTATCAAAATACTGTTTATCTTAAAAAGGAACTCTTTGGCAACAGCTATAAGTAAGTAAAAAATTAATAACATAAAATATGTAGTTGCCACCTGCTTACAATTTCATGTACGGAAAAAAATTTAAAATTTATTAAATTTTTAATATCTGAAACTAACTACTAAAATTTTAGAAAAAATTTAGCAAACAAAATTCGGAACATGCCGGAGAGATCACCCTTAGACTGTTTTGTTAAGCCCTTTGCGAAGCCAAACGAAAAACTCCTGTAATTGGATATTAGCTATCGGCAAAACGCTCTGATCCGAACACAAATATGTGTAGATATTATATTTCTATTTTCGCTACTTCACCTGGATGTTTAAAAGTAAGTGATCCATGGTCTGACATCTGAGATCCAAGGTCTGTTTTCCTTGGTCTGGCAAAAGCGGGGCATTCAAGGAGGAAGTATCCAGATGAATCTATCTGATCTTCTTCCAAACAGCTGATACAGCTGGCACCCGGTAAGATATTCAATCTTACTGCATAAAACCCGGTTTGATAGTGTCCAGTTAGAATTCTTACAATTGAGAGGTGGATCTTGCTGAAACCGAAAAGCTCCCGAAATCTTTTCCGATTTACCCAGAGTCAGAAATATCTTACGACTGTACAGCTGCTGGTAGTTGACCAACGCTCACTGAGCCAGTCTAAAGACAAACAATCCAGTAAAGAACCACAAGAAGCCAACGGTACTCCTATTCGTTCACATTATTCAGTTATGGAGACTGAAGGAGTTGTTCTAAAAAGCTCATCAGCCTTGCAGTTTCTGGCCGTACTGCTGTGATCAGGCACCTAAACCAGCTTAAGCATAGAATAACTCGATGCTGATAAGGAACATTCCTTCACTAGCCTTAAGCGCACAGTCAGCGAATTCGTTGTCTTATTATCGGAGCGGATAGTCACCGTTCTGAAGAAGTAAAACTACAAAATGCAATCCAAACCATCTTGAAACTCCACTTATTCTGTTATTAGAAATTTCTCACAGGCCCCACTGGTCACTCGGCACCCTCATAAACGCCGACGACGAAGACCGCATTCAATGAAGCTATAACACCGAAACAAAGTCGATGAAGACATCAGCAAGCAGACGGATGTGTGGGTATACACCTTGTTGCTTCTTCAGAAGTCAGTGAATATGCAATGTTGGGGAATTAAAAAGAAAGAATGTTTGTTGTTTATTGCCTTTGCGGGCCGTTTGCGTGCAGTGTTTTTGACGGCCGGCGATTTCGATGAATTTATGAAATATTAGAACGCATCGCCGCAACGCAGACACAATGTTGTTGGTATGTACATATGTATGTCGGTACTATGGTTAGTTGTTGTTGCTGCTGGCGGCGACAAATTGCAACGCAACGGCGAACGCATGCGGCCGAACGAGCAAATTTAGGCACACACACACGCACACATGCAACTACATGTGTAAGGGCACCGCAGCTCTCAAATTCAGTTGCATTACCTTGCAGTGTCACACCGCGCTGTTGCTGTTGTTGTTGCTGTTTGTTGTGCTGTGTTTTGTTAATTTTGACATTTTAAGTGTTGTTTTCTGTGCGTTTTCGGTGTAGAATTTTTGTTTCGTGCGATTTTTTTTTGTGTTTTCTTGAAGTTTGTTGCGTTCTTTTGTTTTTGGCCTACTCATTTTTCGCCATATCAAATTTTTCGGTAAGCCTTGCGACATCTACTCGCTACAACGGCGACACAATGTCGTATCAATTTGGATTCTTTTTTTCTACTAGTCTGTCTGCGCCTTTGTTGCTGTAATCTGAGCTTAATGCATGCTTACATGTGTACGCGAGTAACTCTTGTTTTTTTTAACATTTTTCGCAATTATTTTTTTGTGCGAGAATTAGTTGGAGAAGCAGAAATATTAAAATTTTTAATTTTTGGTGAAAATTAGAAACTTTTTGGCAACCAAATAAGAAAATATGCGTTCGCAACTTCACTCACGAATGTGCTACTGAACAATGTTAGTGTTGATAATCGGATTTCGAGTTCGGGTTACAGAAGATGTAGCATTCTAGTTACTACTGGCTGAGTTAAGAGATATTTAAAGAAGAGAGAGAGTAGCTGCAAGAGTAGATTGCAAAAATACTTGCCAATATTACAATTTTCCATACAAAAATTTGAGTTTGATCTTACAGTTTGTATGGCAGCTATATGCTATAGTGATCCGATCTAAACAATTTCTACCGAGGTTTTAGCTTTTGCTTGAAAACTAATTCTGTGCAAATTTCGTGAAGATATCTCATCAAATACAAAAGTTTTCCTTATAAGAAAAGGTTTTTTACCTATCAGTTTGTATGGCAGCTATATGCTACAGTCGTCCGATCTAAAAAATTTCTTTGAAAATTGTACCGTTGCTTTTGACAAAAATGTATGCCGACATTTGGTGCAGATATCGGTTCAAACAAAAAATTCTTCCTAACAAAATCATGATTTTGACCCATCGGTTTGTATGACAGCTACATGACAGAGAGGTCCGATCTGCACAAAATGTTCGGATATTGTATCATAGACTTGAAAAATAATTTACGCCAAATTTTGTGAAGATAACTCAACAAATAAAAAAGTTTTCCATACGAAAACTCGATTTCGAGCGTTCAGTTTGTATGGCAGCTATATCATATAGCTATCCGATCTAGAACATTTTCTCAAATATTATAGCGTTGGCTTGGGTAAGGTTCCATGCGAAATTTCGTGGCTATATCTCGACACGTAAAAAAGTTTTCCACACGAGAACTAAAATCCGATCACTCAGTTTATGTGGCAGCTGTATGCCATGGTAGACCAATATCACCAGTTCCAAATAAATAAACAACTTCTTGGAAGAAAATGACTGTGTTCCAATTTTCAAATTGAAATCTCAGAAACTGAGCGACTAATTCACATACATACATACAAACAGACTGACGGACAGATAATTATTCTTTACTAACTTACAAAGCATCCATCAAACTATAATAATAAAAAAGGTTAAATCAATTTATGTAACGCATTTTTGCCGCTTTTGCTGCTGATCTACTTTTACGCTAATACGCCACCCCCTTCGCACCGCACATTAAGTTTGCCAGCATACCCTCATAAGCGTACGCTTTGACGCCGCAGCACCACTACACCCTCCTGCCACGGCAATTCACTAAATTGCGTTGCCCTGCTTACTTAGTGTGCGTCACTTGACTCTTGTTGCACTTTGAAGGCGCACAAAGTCGTCGTCGTCGCCGCACACTTGAGCACGCAACATTTATGCGTTGTTCAATGAGGAAGCTGCCACCATTACCGCTGACCCACCCGCGCCGACAGCCATCGTCTGTCGATGTTTTTCGATTTATTTTCCAATTTTCTTTGCTTGCATTTGCTTTCTTTTTCGTACTCGTGCGTTTTGTTGCAAGTTTTGTGGAAAAAATTCCAATAACCAAGACCGAAGGGTTTGCAGCCCCCGCACAAACGCTGCCCTGTCAAAGCGTCGATAAAGTGCATAAAAGGAAACATTTTTATCAAAACAGCCTTCATGGCATTATTTAGCCGCATTTTAGCCGCGCGCCCGCCATTTCACTGACTATCTCGCTCCTACTGCCACTCACTATTACTTGCCACATTAATTGTTTTTGCACTCGAGCGCTTTTTACGTGCAACCAGCCAGCCTTTTTGTCAAAGCAGGTGATCGTCGGCGACGGCGCGGTGCGGGCAGCGGCGCGTTTACTGCTTTGCTCGCTTTTGCTTTGGAGCTCAAAGGCGGCAGAGAAATTATGAATTTTGTAAACATCATTGAGATTGATTTATTTTTAATTAGTAGCGCAGTGCAACGCAACAACAAGTGGAGCTGCTAACGCTGGCGCGCCACTCAAACCGCTTGCCACGCGCTCCGCTTCCTTTTATGTCAAAGGCTGGTTGTCGCTTGGCGCGCTTTGGCGCTACTGCTTTGCGCTATGCGTTCGTCTGTCCGCGCGTGTATTTGTCAATTGCACACAGGCTATTTGCTTCTTGTTCGCTTTCTGTTTGTGCAGCGCTACAAACGCACACACACACACACATACACGCAGCGCTACAAATGCAAATTAAAAATTATAATCGCACATTAAGCCGCCCAAAGGTAGACTACATGCACAGTTAGCCATGTAGCAAACGTCAAAGCGACTGGTGCTTTGGTCTTTGGCGGCACCGGATGCGCGCTCGCACAGCAAAAGTGCTGAAGTGAAAGAGCACGCAGCGGCAACGACATTAAACACACGCGCCCACACATTTACATACTCCTACACATTCACACACATCCATACATATAAGGTATATAGGAGTCTATACAGCGCCACGCACTCACGCAAACAAACGCATGCAGTTACTTGCCAAGTTGTTGCAAGCTGAAACTAACTCGTTCGCTGGCGTATTTTTCACAAGTGCACTCGACGCGGCATTTACAAAGCAAGCGACAAGCCGGCAAGGCATGCCGCGCGGCTAGACGCTGCTGCCCACAACAGTCATGCACCGCGCTGTGTGGCAAATGTGTAACAACGAAAAGTACGCAGCGGAACAAATACAAACGCTTATAACGCACAAGCACGCAGCTAAACAACAACACGCACACACATGCAACACACGCATATATGAAAATTGCTTTGTGTGCTTATATTTGTAAGTAGTTTACACACTTGCACGCTTTGTGCGAGTATAAAAGGAAAAGGACTTGAAAAGTTGCTTTGATCCTTTGCGTCACGTTGCGATTTGCCAGTGTTGCAAGTAGTTTCGCTCTTTTGTTATAAACGTGTATGTTAAAACATATATATTTGTTCAGCACAGTATGGCGCGCTGTTTCCTTCACTCAGCGTTGACATCTCTGATTTCGCGTTCGAAAGTGCATTCCTCAAGCTTAAAGCTCAAAAAGCTTCATAAACCAATAATCCAATACTGGATAGGCAGTTAGCGAGTACGAAAACTCAAAGCAACGGGAATCGAAGAAATGGTTCATGGACCTAAATCTGTCGAAAACAATATTTTAAAAACCCTCGGGACCCTTTAACTATAGGGTAAATTAAGTAAACGAACTATAACTTACGAAAAAAGTTCGACCGAATATGCTCCGAAACATACTATGGGTCTCAACGGCCAAAATTTTGACCCCGTACTGTTTTGCACAAATCGCTTTGGACTTTTCTCTTTATCCCATAAATACAGAATCCCCTATTTTTTTGCTAAATCCAGTAGACGAACTAATACTAATGGAAAAAGTTCGACTAAAATTGCTCCGAAGTATACTATGAAAATTCTGATTCCAGTACTCTTCCCAAGTTGCTCTCGAATTCTCTCTTTTTCCCAAAAATGTGTGAACTGTCGTAACATTACTAAACAATGTGTGGTTATAATCTTCCAAAAACTTCTTCATAGAGTCTGTTGAGCATCTAAATATAACCAGATAGTACATTCTCTTTTCTTGTGAATCATTAATCTATGTATTAGCGTCACGATCCTTCGAATCACACTGTTCCGACTTGTACAGTCGACAGCTATCTATTTCCTTTGAAGCTTGAGAGAGATAATTCTCAAAAATATGACTTTGGCAAAAAGGTTATAAGCATGTCAAGCAGGAAATCCATTGAAATGTTCTCAAAAAATATAACGGTACTCTTGTAGAACTCTTTCAATTCGGGTATAGATCCAGATGAAAAGAACACAGAGGTCTGATATCCAGAACACTGATACTTAAATTACTTATTCGAGAAAAAATATTTCCAATCTGCTTGGCCAAAAATGAACACGAAATCCTGAACCTACACTTGGATTAGATCCAAATGCGACAATCAACGCGATATCTATAATGGACTCCTACGAGCCATTTACAAAGAAATTAATGATTTTAGAATATAATGTGAATTCGTCTTTAGGTTCTGCTAATAAAGTTGTATCAAATCCAAGTGGAATATGGAGTCGAAGCTAAAGAGAGCGCGAGCTTGCAGCTGAATATGAGAAACGGAAACTTATTTAAAGTTAGAAACGAACTTCTGTCATATGAAAATGAACGTAAAAAGGCCAATCAAAGGCGCCTAAGTTCATGTACTTGGAACTATTAAAAATCATCGGTGTTACCAATACAAAAAAGTAAAGAACAAAAAAAAGTAAGATCATGTTTACCATCAAGGTTTCCTTTTAAAATTCAAAAAAACTTTACAGAGGACCCTTAGAGGTGAAAGAGCAAAAAATAAAGAGAGAGAGAGAGAAAAATAGTTCACACTTCCACACTTTGGAAAACAAGCTAGTCCCCAACGCTGTGATGGCCTTATCTTCTTCGAAAATTTCTACGTCATAATTCTTACATTGAAAGAGATAAATGAAATTTTTGAGGGTCTCAAGAAAATTCCATGATGATTACTATTAAATACGAGAGTCAAAATCGGAAAAGATATGTCAAAGAAATTACCTACGAAAACTAGATTCATGACAAGACATCGGGTCTATTTAACCAGGAGAATTGGATGCATTTGGACGAAAAGTCTCGAGTATTCTTCCGAAATATTCTGCAGACACTATTTGAGTACGTTTTGCCGAGAGGTCTTTTAGCGAAGGCAACTAATGAGTCTCCCTTAATAAATATCCATCCACTTTGCAAAGTTCTAAAGCTTGAAGAATAATGATTATTAATATCTTAATGACATTATTTCATTAGAACCAAAGTAACGCCCAACCACTTTGGTGTTTCCTACTTAAATTATGCTTTTCACAAATCTTTTTGTGCGCCTTTCCGAGCTTTGCTTCTGTGTTGCACGCAATTTTTCAACAACGAAAGACATTAGGAAAATCGGGGCATGAAAGGAAGAAATAAAGGCGTGTGGCAATAAGAGAGGAAGGGGTCGGGTGGGCAAAAACTACTGACGCGGCATTAAAAAAATGGCATGAAATAAACTAAAGTAGCAAAAAGGAACATTTCAAGGATTATATTAAAAGTGTGCACACATACATCAGTGAAGCGAAGAGGGGGGCGGAGGGTAAATGATGAAAATAGCAATAAAAGGAAACAAGCTGAAAAGGAAAAAAGGCGCATGAACAAAGATTAGTTGCAAGATAGGCAAACGCAAGTTGTGGCACTGCGTGAGTGCGTGCGAGAGTGGGCAAAGTGTTGCAAGCAGAGGCGGTGCAGCAGCAAGGTAGCAGTGCTGGCAACACAAAGCGAACAGCCTCAAGATAGTGAAAGGTCGTCGCAAGCATTGCGAAGCACAAGAAATAGCATGCTCATACGCCTATAAATTGTGGCCAACAGCAACAGGCGGCAGAGTAGTGGTGGCAGTTGCAACAACAACGGCAGCAGCAACAAAAGTGGAAAATTGCAAAATATATAAATTATGTCTCGCTGCGTGGTGAGCAAAGGATGCGTTTGTTGAGGATGTCGGAAAATGACAGTGTGGAAAAATGACAGACACGTTGTGGCAGCATTGCAAGCAATTGTACTCTTATGTAACGCACGCATGGCAGTTACATATGTGGCAAATACACATGTTTACAAATAACAGCATTTGCAACTAATCAGCGTGATAAATAAAAAGCCAAGCGTGTAGCGTTGATAGAGCGATGTTTCGGGGCGGCATGAAAAGATTGGCTGCCGCAAAAGTAAGAGCATCTAGACACTTTTTACTGTTACGAGTTGCCACGTTGCATATCTTGCTTTATAAAAAATGCGTAAAAGTCTTTTGAATTGCTATTTACTGGATACAAGAAGCTCGTCAACAGTTAACTGCATGAATCGCGAAATAGTGTAATAGTATACAATTTTGCAAAAAAAAAACCCAACAACAAAAACAAATTATTATATTATTCAATATCGACTTCAAAAATTTTATATTTCGAACAGGGTTGCCAACTATTTTAGTTTTACATTATATTCATTCTACTTAAAATTAAAAATATTATGAAAAAATGTTTAAGGTATGAATCTTCAAAGCAGTTTTAGATAAAAATAAAAAAAATTTTGTAAAGGGTTGCCATCGTTTACACTTCTAAAAGCTTAATTTGATAGAAATGTAGATAAAAGTGAAGTTAGAAGAGACTCTTCAGTTAATAATTTCAAAAAAAAAAAATCTGATTAAAACTAGTTTCTTTTAATAGGGATGCCAACTAATTTTAATTCAAATTTTAACTGTTTTTCTGTAAGATAAAAAAATTATGATAACCTAATAGACTTGCTCACAACTAAAATAAATATTTTTTTGAAGATAATAATGAGAAAGTCAAATTTTTAAATTACTAAGAAAAAGAATATAAGTTTTTGGCCAGGGTGGCCAACTATGTTTACTTAAAAAAACTCGTTCGTAGTGTTAATTAAATAGTAATAAATAAATAGCGAAAAAATTTTGTTATACACCCTTGGAAACTGTTAAAATGTAATTAGGGTTGCCACTTAACCTTAATTTTTACTAAAATATGGAAGTAATAAATATTTGAAATTTTTATATGAAAGTAGCTTAACAACATTTTTTGTATAGCATATATAATCAAAAAGTTGCCAACTGTATGAAATAAAAAATGAAAAAAAAAACAACATTTGAATCAAAATTTAAACAACGTATAAAAATACAGTAGAGCAAAATTAGCAATGTATGAAATAAATAAAACTTAAAAATTAAATATGAAAGTTTAATTGTTAAAATATATTTAGGGTTGCCACTTAAATTTAACTCTTTCACTAAAATTTAAAAGTTATATATTTTTAAATTTTTTATATGAAAACAACTTAAGAACTTTTTTTGTACAACAAATACAAATCAAAGAGTTGCCAACTGTACGACAAAAAAATGGGAATGCAATATTACAATCAAAAGTTAAACATCATATAAAAATACAGTAGAGCAATGAGTGAAATAAATAAAATTTAAAATTAAATTAAAAAAATTGAATTGTTAAAATTTATTTGGGTGCCACTTAAATTAATTTTTTTTACTAAAATGTGGAAGTAATACATTTTTGAAAATTTTCAAATATTTTGAATAAAAATAGCTTAACAAAATTTTTTTTTAAATATAATCAAAGCATAGAGTTGCCAATGAACAAAATAAAATATGGAAATACAATAACGGATTCAAAAGTTAAACAGCGTATAAAAATATAGTAGAGCTAATAGAACAAAGTGAGAATTAAAAAATAAAAATTATATTTTTAACAGGGTTGCCAATAAATTTCAGACACAAGAACATCAAAATGACGTATCACCTTTGTACCAATAATTTTCTTTAACTTATTTACTATTTCTAAACATTTATAACCAAGTATCGCTTTCTCATGCAACTTCGAAACCCAAAATTTAATAAATCCACTAAAATGTCGCTTTGTCAAAAACACCAGACCGAGGCAAAAAAATGTCAAGACACTTTCCGAAAAAAAAAATTGAAAATTGCACTAACTAAAAATAAACAAATTTCAGCTGTACTCTCAGTGACCTAGTTTCGCACGGAAATAACTACAACCACGGGTGCGCAAAATATGCATACAGCAACAAGCAGGGAAAACTGCAAAAAAGGAGCTACAAAAACAATTCCTAAAAAACAAACCAAGAAAAAAATTGGTAACAATGCAAGCGATTTCCAATCGCATATCGCAAATCAATGGCACCAGCGGCAAATGCCAACCATAACAACAACAACTACAACATAGTACAGTATACAACAACAAGCAAACCTATCAACAGCAATGCTGACGACAATGTCGGCAAAGCGTGGTGGCACTTCCGTTGGCGCTAAATTTTCGAAATGCCAACAACAATTTTTTTTGTAATTTTTTTTCTCGGCCCTTTTTTTTTTGCTTCGCGCATTTCCCGTGCGCGGCAGCGCAAATAATAAAAATGTGAATGAAATGTATGAATGGAGGCATAAAAGAGTTTAGGAGTTTTGAAGCAATAAGAAAGAAAGAAAAAATTAAGAAAAATTAGTAAGGGCGCTAGAGGTTGCGACTGGAATCCAAAACTTTCAGTAAGTGAGAAAGAAAGCTTTTGAAAGAGAAAGCTTTCAGAATATTGCCTAACTTGGAAGTTAAAACAATTGATTTTAAGTATTTGGAGGCTACCAGTACACAGAAAGTAAGTGGTTTTGACCGATTGGGACCCTGGTTGACTCCCATAAGGCTTCTCGGAATGAAATCTTAGTCCTCTACTAACAGTGATCTGTCATTTCAGCCAGCAAAAATAAGCTTTTTGAGCTTTACACCTCTTACTTCGAGTTGTATACCCTACACATCACGAATGGCATAAGCCATATGACCAAAAGAAAGCGCCTAGCAGCGGCTATCAAGTATTAACTGCTGCAATTGCAGTTGACAATAAATGTACAAACAAAAAAATATTTATGCAAGCAATAAAAATAACAACAACAACAACAATACCTCTTTAGTCATCACTACTTTTGTTGTAAGCGTCATTTGAGCGCGAAGAAGCTGCCACAAATGCAGCCGCCGACGCTAAAACAGTTTTTGTTGTTATTATTGTTGCCACTGTGCGACGCTTTACAACAACTCTAGCATTTCCTACAACAGCAACGTGTTGTTTTTGTATTTTTATTTTTTATCATTGTTGTTTTAATTTTTTTATAGTTGTTGTTTTTAATTTTTGTTGTTGTTTTATTTTTCCTTATGGTTGTTGTTCTCATTTTTTCTTGTTGTTGTTTTTATATTTTATTTTTATTGTTTTTATTTTTATTATTGTTGTTGTCAACCGACGCTTTATTGCCCTTATTTTCGCACTCGTTTGCCATTCTGCCGTCTTCAATTTTTCCCAACCAACCGATTTTGTATATTTTATTTTGTCCCAAATTTTTACGTGTTCCTGTCGCTCGCTGCCACCCTGTGTCGAACGCTACCGCGCCACCGGCGTATTATGTCATAACGATTTGTTAAAGGGTTGCCACGCCGTGCGTTGCATTTTGCATGCTCATATTTATATTTATGTATGTGTGTGCCCATATAAATGTTGATGTTGTTGTTTGTATTTTTTTCTTCGTGATATTTTCGGCAATATACGGCACATTAATGCGCTTAGCATTGTTGTTGTTGTTGACGCGCTGCATTTGTCCCTAACATGTTGTTGTTGATGTTATTGTTGTCACTGCTTGCACTTTGTCCTCATTCTTCCACGTCCTGTTTGCAGTGCGCCTCTTCTCTTTCTCTTTTACTGCACCATCCGTCTTCCGCTGCCTCTTGCGACCCGTTACAGCGCGGTATGCTAAAAACTGCTGTGCGAAAAAAATTCGTGCCGCAAAATTTTTGGTGATTTCCCATCATGTTTTTATTGTTTTTGTGTTTTCTTTTTTTTTACATTTTCCCTTTTTTTGCTTTGCAGCGCTCGTGTATCACTGCTAGCAATTAGAGCTGTTGTTGTAGTTATTGTTGTATTTGTTGTTGTTATTCTTGCTGTTGTTGTCGCTTGCAATGTTCTTGTCGCATTCGCTGCTCGTCTACATTTTTATTGGGCTTCCTGCCGATTTCGATTTCATGTCGGCTTCCCCTGCTCTGCCAACTCTCTCTTACCCCACCGCTTTTGCATTGTTTTTATGCGTCTTGTATTTCTCGAAAATTTTGGCAATCTATCGCCGTCGCCTCGCCACCTTCCACTCTTCACCGCTCCTTACTCGCCTCCCTAGTGCGCCACTTCCTTCAACCACTCAATTTGCATTTGCAGTTGCACGGCCTGCTCGCTGCTGCCACCGGCTGGCTGGCGGGTTGCCCGACTGCTTGACTGCTTCGATTCAGCCGCAAAAGGGGTTAAATGCCAGCAACGGGAATCGAGCTGGTGTGTTGTCATCGTCAACGTAGCGGTTGCATGCATGTGTGCCACCGGCGTATTGTTGTTGCTTTTATGCTTTTTAATGTGATGTTTGTTGCCTTGCGAAATAATTTTTGGCAATTTTTACTTTTATTACCGCTACTTCGGCTTCACTTGCTCATCAACCGCAAACGCTGCGATGAAGGGTTCGGCCGCTTGGGTTTTCCAGTGCCACAAATGCGTAAGCGTACTTTTATGGCGCACTGTAAGCTTTGTGTAACCGTTTTTGACCAAATTTTGTTGCGTAGTAACAGTGATGTGGTCAGTTGGCAATCACAAGTATGTAAAGGCGGCGTGTGTGTGTGTGTTTTTGCTACAGTCTGTTGCCCCGTCGAGCAGATGCTCATGGTCAGTTGCCGAAAATTCGTGTTCCCTTACTTTGGCGGTTGGTTTTTGGCTTTTACGCATTTCCGTTGTTGTTGTAAAAATTTTATTTCGCTTTTCGTGTTGTTGTTGCTGTTTCCCTTCTTATTTATTGTTGATTATTTTTCGGTTTTGTACACTTGTTTCAATTGATATTTGCAGATGTTCCTTTAATTACGTTGCATATGTTTGCCTTCGATTCTTTTAAAAATTTTATTGAGAAGGGAAATTGAAAGCTGAGCACTAAAGCTATGCTACAAAAAAATTATGCCAAGTATTTTTTTTAAATTAATACTTAAAAGCAAAAATTAATTAATTTTAATTTATTTTTTTCCTTTAAAACTTAATTAAATTAGAAAAGAATTAAATCTTAAATTATTATTTTTTATTTAAAAATGCATTTTGTTCATTCATTAATTTTTTACTAGATACTTTATTCTTAGAAAATAATTAATTATTTTTATTTTAAGTCGTTTGTTTAAGGGACGAATTAATAGAAATTAATTCACTTTTATATTTCAAAGCATTTTGAAACGTTTTTTAGTAAATCTTTAAATTTTGATTAACTTTTTTAACTAACTTTTAAACAATTGGACATTATAATATTTATTATCTTAAAAACTTAGTGCTAAAAAAAATTTTTTGTTAATTAAATAATTTTTAATTTGATATTCTTCTATGGGAAAGTTAATAATTTTTTATTTTAAATAATTTTTAATTTAATATTCTTCTATGGGAAAGTTAATAATTTTTTATTTTAAATAATTTTTAAAATTTATTATTTAATTTCAAACCTTAAATAATTTTTTTTTTACTAATTTTTAAACAATTAAATATTTACTATATTAAAAATTTTATTAATTTTTTACTAACTCATTTTTTATTTAATATTATTCTAATTAATGTATTTATTTTTAAATGGTTACTTTTCATTTGGGCAATAAATAATTATTTTCAAAATTATTTTTTCTATTTTATAATTTTTTTAAATTTATTTTATAACTAAAAAGTGTTAATTAACTTTTTATTTAAAATTATTCTCATAGGAGTTAAGTAATTTGAAATAATTTTTTAAGAAACTAATTTATAGAAATTAATTAATTTTTTATTTTAAACAAATTCGTAAATTTAAACCAATTTTTTCGAAGTTATTGTTTTTAAATTTTTTAAATTAATTTAATTTACTTTCAAATTGTTTCTTTTCTTCGGGGCATTAATTATTTTTATTTTAAGATTTTTTTTTTTTGAATGTAATATTTATATAATAAAAGTTTGTTAATTTTTTAATTAATTACATTTTAATTTATAATATTAAATTATAAATTAATTAATTTCAAAAAAAAATTTTTAAGAAATTCATTTTAGAAATTAATTATTTTTTTTTTAATTTGTAAGTTTTAGTTAATTTTTATTTTATTCTTATTACTTTTTTTAATAAATTTTCTTTTAAATTATTATTTTTCTTATAGACATTAATTTTTTATTTTTATTTAAAATAATTATTTTAGAAATTAATTTTTATAAATTAATTATAATTTTTATTTTCAATAACTTTTTAATAAACTAATTTATAGAATTTTTTATTTTTCATTTTAAATAATTTAGAACAGTTTAATTTCAATGATTTATACATTTCAATAATTTTTTAAATTAAAAACTTAAGTTTATTCAATAATTTTTTCATGCTTTTAATCAATTCTGTTTTCCTAAAAATATGATTGAAAATAAATACAATTATTAAATTATTAAAAATTTGTGTTAATTATTTTCATTTGTTTATGCATCTCTTTAGTCTCAAAAATATTGAATTTCCCAATATAAATAAATTATAGACTTTTTAAAATCTGAATTAGGTGTGCGACTTTGCTAAGAAATTGAGAAAACACCTAAATGTAGGCAACGATACTATTTTTTATGCAATACAACAAAATAGGTGAATTTAGCATTCCAAAAATCAGAGTGATACAAATAATTAAATTTCTAATGTCTAATATATACCATTGTGTGTATAATGTAAATACCGAGGAAATATTAGTGGTGAAAGCTTTTGAAAATTATTTGTTTTAATCTTTAGATACGAAAACAGGATATATTAAAGTTTTCAGAAAAGACATCACACTTATCAAATCGAGATGAGGAATGAGGAAAATTAAAAGAAATCAGCTGATAAACTCTATCAGTCGACAACTGCTAACTACTATCTAATAGCTTAACCTTTTCTATTTTTTTCATTTCATCTGTTGGTTATTTTCTTTTCCGAGTACAAATCCACCAAACTATCCCTTTAAATTGGGGGCAAGATTACTCTTTTTATTGAACGTTTTTCCAATTATAAGAAATGATGTCTTTAAGATAGTGATAACAGTCTGAGAATGAACTTCATAGATGTATGGGAGGATCGAATTAATCTACAACATAGTACACAAGATCGAGAAAGAAGGGGTTCATAAGATTACGATATGGCTCTCAGCGTTTTAAGGTTTTAATGGGACTACTCACATATCATTTTTTCTCATATTAGTCTCTATTAAACTATACAAAGGACTTTGCCCTTAATTAGAATAAGCCAGGTGAGAAAAATTAAGCGAATTTAAGGTTCGGTTTGGCTCACCTTTAGATCGAAATGAATTAAAATTACCAAAACAGTAGTTGTAATCCCGTAACGACTTAAAGTTTTATGTCCATCTACGGCAACACGCAGAGTTGATTTCCTTTTCGGATTAATGCATTCTGCTAAGCTTTTTTGAGGGCGTCAGACTCTGGCCAGCCATGTGAATTGCAAATTATACGCGGCACACTAAATATTTATAGCTGGAGACAGCCGCAATTACATGCAACTAAGTATGTGAGTGCCACGAGTGTGTGTGGCACATACATAAATACATATTTATCGGTATGTCTGGGCTGGTTAATTGCAATTTGGAATTAATTTGTGTTAATTCTGTGTAAGTTTCGAACACCAGCGGTTGGGGCCGCACAGCGACAAAGCAAAAGACGTTTTAGCTTTCGCTTTTGCTTTGGCGTTGGCTTTTGGGGCATGTCATTGCAAAATGGATGAGTTGAATGTGGCATGGTAGACAAACCAACAAACACACACACACGCTTTTATATGTATGTATGTGATGGCAAGCATTTTGGTTAAGTGGCCGGTAGGATGTGCTGCATGGCTGAGTGAGGTGCACAGGCAGTCTGCGGTTTTAGCCAAACTGACGTTTAAAACGAAAACAATAACAACAAAGAAAGCAAGGGTAATGGAGACGCGGCAGACAGACGAGCTTGTGTATATATGTGTGTCTATGTGGCGAAGGAAGTACGATTAAAGTGGTAATAAATACAACAACATATATTGGACGCAAACTACAACACGCAACGCCGTTGCACTAGGCTTATTACCCAAAAATTTCCAAACTCAAACACGGCCGCCAAGCCGAAAGTGTTCTTATTTGAACCGGCGCGTTGTTGTTGTTGTTCTTATTTGAACCAGCGCGTTGTTGTTGCCGTTACTACTGGCTTTTACATTTCTACCAACCAGCCAGACAAGAACAAACAATTTTAGGCCAACAAATTTTACGCTACAATAAGGTAAGGTGAAAAGGTGAGCGGCAAGCATGGGGGTAAGTGTGTGAGTGAGTAAGCGAAAAGGTGAGCGCAACAGCAAGGGCATACGGCTGGCTTGAAAGCACACACAAAAGCAAGTGCATGAGTGAGGGAGTAAGTTAGTGTGCGCGCGCCCGCGTTTGCGTCTTCCGCAGAGGGTTGCAGGCAAGTGTTTTGGCCAGACGCCGCGCAATAATGCGGCAAAAGCGCTTTTTTGTTGTTTGCATTGCATTACACAAGCACATGCCACGGCTTGTAGGGACAAGCGCATTGAAGCGCCGGTCAGCAGGCAAGCTGTTGCTACCTACCCCTGCCTAGCGCTGACCGGCACGTACACCCTGCGCGCATTCCTTCTACACCGCCACTCATCAAGTGGCGCGGCGCGGCGCGACGTCGCGTCACAGCAACTTTTCGTTAATTGTCTTTGGCGTATTTAGAGCGTAAAACGTAGTCAGACACGTTGAAAATAAAAATACAAGCGACGAAATATATGTAAATAATTAAATGAGAAATTATAAGTAAACAAATATAATAACAACAAAAGCAACAATAAAATGAGAGTGTGCAAATAAATGCAATATAAAAGTGTATTACAAGTACAGGCCAGGCTTTGCGTCTGGACATGGTCGAAGCGCCGCGCAGAGGTCAAAGAAGCAAGGCGCAAGATACGCGCGGTGAGGGAGAAGTGGCGTTATTTCAGCAGCAGCTGGCGGGCCGAATTTCGCTTTTAATTTGATAACTTAATGTAGACGAATTGCAAGTAAAAACAAAATTTTGCCAAAGCAAGGCAGCGCGCTCACCTTTTCTCACCCATAACGCGTTGTGTTGCATGTTGCTGTGTTAAAGGGTCGCGCTGCTGCAACATTTAATTGAAAGCGAAATTCACAAGTGCTCGCGGTAAGCGCTGGAGTGCTGATAAATTTTATATCGTAATATATTTATATGTATATATATAATATATACGTATATAAACTTCAAAAGCTGGTGTTAAAAAACGCCATTGGCATTTGCGTTGCGCACGCACACACATAAATATAAATTTGTGTGAAAATATACATAAGTAATTAGCACGCAAATCTTTTCTTATTCCAGTGTGATAACACTAAATTTAATGGCTTTGTGGACATTAATTCATTCAATTCTACACAAGTGCTTATATTATATGTGGCTGCGCTTAGCTGCCCTCGCTGCATGCAATCCTAACCACACGAGCATAAAGTGTTTAAATGAATTTATGCTATCACCATTAATTCTTAATCAAAAGTCAAAGTTTTTTATTGTTATTGTTATAAATGATTATTATTATTTGTATAATGCTTATATAAAAACGCAAAATGCTTACATAAAAATATAAAGAATGAGCAGTGAGAAAGAATTACTTAATCACTTCATTAACAATTACAAAGGAAGTTAAGTGTACAAAATTCACCTTTATGTAAAAGATAGGTATAACTTTTCACTTACCTCGTTAATGTCTAATGCACTTTGACCATATTGTGGGAGGTGAGTATAATTTTATACTCATCACGATCATGTTTTGAAAGTTAACTGAATATCGGAGAATGAATGTCGATAGAAATTCACTACGGCGAGAAATCTTAAACTTGCCAATTTCACCACAACATATAATGCACAGTTAATTTCACAATATATCATCAAATTCCCTCATAATGTGGTAGGTGAGTATATTTTTATACACACCATGGTGGTTTTATGAAAATTAACTGAATATCGAATGCTGCTAGAAACTCACCACGCAAGAAATTTTAAATTTTCCCCACAAAATACGACGAAAATAATTATTATTCTCCTCCTTTCGGACCTATATTTCACGATATTAATTTTCTGTTACTTTTAAGTGTGGTGTATATACCGAATTTCACCACGATGAATTCTTATTTGCATTTTTCACCTCACAAAATTAAACTATCATCTTAAAAAAGCGCAGTTCCACACAGCACGTCCTAAAATATGGACCCAATTACGGATGAAACAATGAATTATTTCACCACTATATAAAATTCACCATTACGTCGAGAATAAATATTATTCTCCACCTTCCGGCCAGATATTTCAAGATGGTAATTTGAAAGTCAAGTGTAGTGTATAGATCGAATTTCACCACGATAAATTTTTACTTGTATATTGCAGCTCATATATTTGATCTATTACCTCATAAAATCGTAGTTTTTTATCCATTACGCCATAACACATAGGCGGCACCATTCAGATGAGACAATTAACTAAAGGAGTATCTATATCACCAAACTACACCTCGATAATTTCACCTTTACCTACCTAAGTGACGCTGCTAAAGTAATAACCAGTAAGATGCCCATTGACAATCAGGAAAACGTATACAAGCAGGTATACAAGTTATCAGAGCTTTCTATAGGACCCAAAATAGAAGGGAGTGTCAAAAGCTACACAATGTGGGAGCAGCAGTGGCAAACCACACTCAATGAACGGTGGATCCGCAGACATGGGGACCTGGATTCCCTAAAGGATACCAGCACGACATTAGTCCGAATTGTCCGATGTGTTCAGAGTGCTTTGAAGACTCCGGTGATGTATTATTTTATTGCCTCTCTTTTAAGCAGAAGGGAAAAACTTAAAACTACACTCGGAGGTAGTTTTATGGTGGAAGTTCAACGACACCCATGTGTCAGTCTACTGAAAACTGGAAAGCTGTCAGGGAAGCGGTAGCCTCAATCATGACAAAACTGAGACGTCTAGAGCAGATTAGGCGCCTGACAGTCCATGCCATAGAGGAGACTAAATGTCTTATTGCTACCGAAATCTAAACAGGTGGTTCCGTGGAAGAGTTTAGAGTTGAAAGTATACAAAGTTTAGCGGATTGAAGTTACGCATTCCGGCTTTTCATGCTTCCCCTTACATTAAAAAAAAGGGTTACAGTCGTATATTTATTTTAAAGTTATTTTATTTGTAAAGAATGGATAGAAATCTGGATGATTAGGATGGGTTGAATTGTTCTTAGCCTATAGATCCCTGATAGATGGTATCGTATTAAATATATGTATATCTGAACTAGGATATTTAACTGAACATTCCAGAATGACATATAACGAAGAGCTTCAAGCGAACGATATTTTTATGAAGATTAAGCCCCTTTTTCTTATTTCTTAGAGTGTAGACGAGGAATTCATTTTTATTAATTAATATGCTAATAATCTATTATTCATTTCAAAGTGATGGATCTTCGATGATCTCAGAAAAAGAGCACCAAAGTAACCTAGCTAGCTTCGAGCGCACAAGCTCTCAACGTTGTATCTCCGAAACTATTACTCGGATCAACTTAAAAATTTAAGACAATATTCTAGAGGTATTGTAAAATTTAATGAGGTAATAAAAATTGATTTTTTGAAACCCGTAAGCCCATATAATCCCTTAAGCCACCATAAAGCAAACTTCAAGATTTCCACTAGTTACGAAAACTTCTTTAGTCAAACGAGACCTTACCTTTATATCACAAAGATATATATTTAGCAATACAAAATAACTTGAAAGCCGCCTGAGTGCGCACAACCAAAGCGAATACCACGTGGAGTAATCCAATTAACCTGTGGCACCTGCATAGTAGTCAAGCTCAAGCCACAGCAGCGCCTCAGCACTTGCTCCCTCAACTGCGAAGCATAAATGCAAAGTGAGTGAAATGAAGATGCAAAACGGCCAAGCGAAGCTGTGCCACTCGCTCACACCACACCACCATAGGAAAGAGGCAACGGACGCGGTGCCTCAGTAGTTCAACAGTAGCACATCGATTTAATCATCAATTACATATGGTGAGTGATAATAATGGCAGCAAAAACAACGACAACAAGGTGTACGAGGCAAAAACAAGTGGGGAAATAAACATGAATGCGCCAAGAAATAATAAATGCAGCTGCAGCTGCGCAGTGTGTGTGCGAGTTGTTGCGCCTGAATGAAATGAACTCAAATGAAATACGAGTATGCCGGCGCATGCGTGAATGCGAGGATAGAAAGGAAGAGGAACACGACGCGTTGCGGCGAACGACTAAAGATGCTATAACAACAAGTACAACAAAGATATATGCAGCATTAAGTGGCGCTCAGGTGCGCCACCAGCCGAACAACAACTTACATGCACACACACAGCGCTTGCGCCTCCATCTGTTTACGCTAGCACTGCCTGGCCACGCTGCTTTTGGTGTTGAGAAGCACATATGCGCAATTAACATAATGACACTGGTTGTTGCAAGCGCACGAATGTACGTATGTATGTATGTATATATTCTGTGCGAATGCAATCGGACGTGCGCGTATGCGTTCGGGAATTGTGCGACGCGCAAACGGCCCGTGAGTCGGTCGGGCAGTGCGCCATCGAGTGGAGAGCACAGCGCATGCAATTGCGCAGGCGCTCGAGAATGTGATTGCGAATGCGCTCGATGTGGCGTTGGAATGCGCTACGCATGCGCGTGTGGCGCACACTTGCCTGTTATGTAATGCGCATAAATAAAGGCAGCGCTGTTGTTATTGTCATTATTACAGTAAACAGTACAACAAAAAAAAAACCAACAACAGTAATAGTAATAAAACGCGGTTGCATTACATGCTCTCCTTGCTGCTCCTGTTATTCTCTGCAGCTTGCGCACCGCCTCGCCGTGGAGTTCGCGGGTGTCGCTTTGCTTGTGCAATGATTTCTGCCACTGTCAATAAAACCGATAATTATCATAATTGATGGGACGCAAAGGCAATTTTAATGGCAGGAATAGTGCGCCTAGCCTTTGCACAGCGTCAATTTATGCGTAAGTAAGCGCTCAGCTATTTGTTAAGTGCGGACGCATTTGAACTCCTGCGCGCGCGTGTATGTGTGTGCGTGCGCGTGTTTGCCGTTTTCATAAATATTAATGGCTTCGTATGCGTTGCAATTGCAATAGCAGTAGCAGTAATTAGTCATGTGTTTCTTATCACCAACTGCTGAGTGGTACATGTGTAAACGATTTGTTACTTGGCGGACACTGTCCGGAGACAAGCGGTGCAAAAGAGTGCAGCAAATTGCAAGCAGGCGTAGTGCTTTGGTGAGGAAAATGATTTAGAATGCGAAATTTTTTGTTTGAAGTCAAGGAACTTATGCAATATGAGTATAATTTGTTGAATGTGTAGAACTTTTAATTAATCGAGGGCATAGGTGTGTACATAGGTTCATTGGTATAATCCCCAGATCAGTCTAAAGCTAAAATTATATAGGAATTTAACAATCGGATATCCTGACACGCTTTGACTTCATACCAGATTACTTAGATCATGGAGTCGCCAATCCTGGGCGGCTCCTTCTCTGCCCATATACCGACGAGGGAGTTTTTAGTGGGAAGAAGCCGTTGTAGGAGAGGGACAGTGAGCTTCTTTATGGATGGGTCAAAGCTTAGGGGAAGGTTGGTGATGGGTTTGCTGTCAGGAGCTCTCTATCAACTCCATCTTTAGACTTCCCGACTATTGCATTGTCTTCCATTAAGGTAAAAGTAGATCTGATGCTCCGAAGTGCAGCCTCCTTCAGATAAGTGACCATTCACTCAGAAAACAGAGCGGCGATACTAGTCTTAACGCATTTACAGTGCGTTCAGGGCTTGTCAAGGAGTGCCTAATCTCGCTGTCTGCAGCAACGAATGTCTTTGATATACGACTGATATGGGTGCCGGGCCTTAGCACAATCACAGGAAATTGATAAACTGATGAGCTAGCAAGGAAAGGCTCCCAGAACGCTTTGGTAGAATGGAGCAGGTCGGGGCTTCCGTATCCTCTTGTGTTCTACGACTAGATAGTTGAGCTTCGCGAAAGCTTGGCCAGCGCTCAGTTATCGGTACTTGCCTTGTCGCAAAAGTCTTTTGGCCCAAGATTGTTCGCAGGAGATCTTATGAGCTCCTTACCCTCTGTACGGCTAGCCACTTGCTAAATGTGGGTCTTTCAACAGGCCATTTCCCTATTGCCGTCTATGCTCTAAGGTTAGGTTTCTTGCCAGACGCCATTTGCAGAAGCTTGCATAGAAGGGGATGAGGTGGAAACAAACAGCTCAACACTTCCTTCTTGACTGTCGCGGGCTTGGGAGAACAAGACTTAATCACTTATAGACGCCTACCTTAAGGCATCCCACCGAACTGACGGGGGTGGAAATTAAACGCCTATTAAAATTTGTATTGGCTACTAAACGTTTTAAGTTCGAACACAGGAGTTTATCTTTTCTATTGCTTCATAAAGGACTACATACATATCGAGCATCTAACCTAACCTAACCCCGCATTTCATAAGGCTTAGGTTAGATGACTTACTCACAGAATATATTTTCGATATCAAAATGCTTTTCAAAAATTTTGAACGATTCAGAGGCGCTTAAAGAGTTGTAAAGACCCTCTACTTATCAGAAAACCTTCAAATATATTAGTTTTAGCCACAAATACTAAAAGCCACTCGGTTGGACATCAAGTTAAGATATGAAGGCTAAACATAAAATGCTTTGGAGCAAAACTGCTTCAATTCTCACTTTCCCAAATGCAGGGTGTTTCAGATTAAAATATAGAACGCTGTAAGGTCTCTTCCTAGGCACATATTGTGCTAAGTGCTTGTAATCCGCATCCTGTCTCATCTTCAAAAAACTCATAAAATTATATAAGCGTCAAAAATTGTCTTACCCAATAAATTAATACTAATGGAAGGCTTACTCGAACTCTGTAACTCTGTTGTAACCGAAACTTATTAACCCAACTTATTCGTAGATCTTGTTTCAAAATATCTGTTGGGTGATACACCAATAGCTATAATATTGTTATAGTATAAAAATAATCCACAATTTTGTAGCTCAAACCAGGTCAATATAAACGAACAAAACTTGTTTTAAAAACCCATGTTTCCACATCTTACAACAGATCAAAACAAAACATTATTGCAGATGATTTAAAAAAGAAAAAAATAGAGTTTGTGTAAGCTGATCAAGTAACTACCGAACTTTCTAAAGATGGATCTACTTAATTCCAGCAAAGATTCTTCGTTAATAGATAAGGAAAACTGCTCAACTGGCTGCTAGTTTGTTCTAAGGTGGTCGGGAATGACCTCTAATCGCTTTCAGTCACTTTAGTAGACGATTTTAAGTAATTTTTTAGCTTCAATTAGGTAGAAATTGCATCGCAGATACGTTTTTGGGAGTTAGTGCACCTAAAAAGATTTCGAAAAATAATTGTGTGCTTCAACAGATGATATTTCCTTATACCTAGATCTTCTTGGAACACCATAGAGTACGAAAGTTCTATATCTATGTATGACTGAAACTGAAGTGACAAGACTTTCAGGTTTTGCCTGGATGGTACCAAAATTTTTTATATATGACCAAAACTGAAGTAATGAGGTACCAAAACTTTCAACTCTAGTCTGTCTGGTTTCAAAGTGGATATGGTTTTTTAACTTAAATGGTCCGAGTTAAGATTTTTTTTTTTCAGATTTTCATTAATATTTCTATGTGGAGATTAAGGATTACGTTAGATATTATCCCATATTACTAAAGCTCCACAACATCTGTAGTCAAACAGCGAAGAGTTTATGAAACACGGACAGAGATTTATCAATGGCTGTAGGCAGCTGATGGTTGGCTATATACATATGTATGTATGTAGGACGATTTTTTAACATTGTGATTAACTCAGATTAGAAGTTTCATCTTTCCCAGTCGCATCATTAGCTCCAAGAGAAATACAATAATAACAACGAGTACTCGAAGCAAATACCCTTAACGCCTTACTCCGCTATGATATTTTACTGACAACATTTCGTGCTTATTTCGCATACATATGTTGAAGTTCACTTACACAAAAGTAACCCTGAAAATGTGTTTCAGATGTAAAAATTGCACAAAGGACATAACAAATATATGCTGAATATGCACTTGCAACATGACGCACTTTTACTTTCTTTTTGCCTTTGTTTACGATGCCAGAGCTTATTGCCACTGATTTAAGCACGCATACATGCATACATACAAAGCAGAACATGCTTACATACAAATGTATGTGTTCATATACAAATATATGTGAGCATGCCACACACACACAAAGCCGTTGCAAGTCCTTTGCAAAAGAAGCAGCAGAAAAACACACATTTAACAGAAGTTGCATGTTGCAAGCGCCGTAAAATAAGAATACAACAAAGGAGGCAATGAAAAAGCGCGCACATCAACGAAATGTATGTGGCAACATTATTTTTCTACTTCTTCTTGCCTGATTGCAAGGATAACGCATGAAAAATTTAATACAGAATTCTGCAGTGCAAAACATATGCAAGTGCGGACATAGAAAAAATGCAGAGCAGCAGCAGCAGCGGCGCGGCAGTGGCGGCAAATTCGTCAACTTGCATGGGAGGCAAGCGAAATCGTTAACATATATACATACACACACATGCATATATAAAAATATTATATGCATTTGTTTGAGCGCGCCCAAACTCATTTGCGCGCACAGGACATTTGCGAAAAGGCAGAAAAAATGGTTTGGCGAACACAAACATACATACATATGTATTTTTATATGAAAGTACAAGACAAAGAGGAATGAGAAGCAGCATAAAAGGGAAATGAAAAATTTTCGGCTACTTTGCATTTTTATATTCAAAAAACTCCGCGCTTGTGTGTGTGTGTGTGTACAAAAAAACTAAAAATTGCGCGCAAGGAAATGGAACTTTGCTGCCGGCAGCGCAGGCGGCGTCAACGCATAAAGAAAGGATAAAGCGCGCTTTACGTGTGTGTGCTTTGCGGCGCGTTGCTGTTGTATGTTGTGTGAGTGCTTGCGCGTGTATGTGTGAATAAAATGTTATTTATATTGTTGCTGTTGTTGTTTTTGGACTTGCTGCCGACGAAAGCAAGAAAAGTGCTCTCATTCTTGTCGCCGGCGTCGTTTTTTCGGCAGTTGCATGCAACGCGCATACACGCACACATACAAGCACATAACTGGCATGCGTGTATTGCTGGCGTCAGCCGGACGTTGTGCGTTTGTATGTGTGTGTGTAGGCAAATATAAAAATATTTAATACCTTTTTCTTTGCTTGAGCGCAGCGGCAACAAAAGCACAAGAAAGGACACTAGAACGCACACACACATACATATGTACGTATATGAATATACATACATACACAGAGAGACAAATGCAAATGCAATAAAATATAAAAATAAGAATTATATTTGAAACAAAGCACAAAAAAATTTTGGCGATTACGAAAATGTTGTGCCGCAGCCGAAATGCCGCACGAACCGTCCGACAATTGCACCGAGCGACGCTTGGCAGACGCGTAGTCGCCTTTCTTTTTCTTACTTTCGGCACATTTTGCACAAAAATACACGAATAAATAAACAAAAAAATAATAATTTTTTGCACGCAACTTGCAACGCGCGTACTTCCATTAATCAGCCACCGGCTGAGGTGTGCGCGGCGACTGACGCAGTAGCAGCAACAACCGACCCACTCATGACAAACGCGCAGCGCAGCGGGTGCGGTTGCATGCATTGCCAGCCACCAAATAGTAGCAGACCACCGTGCTTGTCTGCTGCAATGCGCGTTGCAAGGATCAAAAAGGAGCATGTGAGCCGCTTATTAATGCTCGGTTATTGTTCGCTGTCTGGCTGGCGATGCGGTGTGTGCGTGCGAGCGTGCGTTGTGCAAGAAACAACGCATAAGCTGTAAAAGCGTATGCGGCGCTTTATCTTAATTCTCATTTTATTCAACGCACACACACATGCACACACCTTAAAATATGTACGTTGCACGCGCATTTGTCTGTTTATAATTTTTTGGAATTTATTCAGTTTTTTCATAAGCTCAAGCAGGACCCTCATCGTCTGTGCGAATTTTTCGGCAATTCAGTGCCACATGTTTGTTGTAATTTTTTTGGCAGTTGTCGTTGTAGTTGTTGTTGCTGTTGCAGAGGTACACATTCGTGTGCTTTGTTTTAAAAATGCATTTTGATAGCAATGGCGCGTCGCATATCCTTTTGTTGTGCACTCAGCGCGGCATTACTTTTGTTATTGGTGTATGTGAGCAGCGTCGCACAGTCATGAGCAAAAAAAATTATTAATTTTGTAATTTACAAGAGTTTTGTGATGTACTGAGATTATGGAAATTTTCTGACGGTGAAAATTCAGTGAATATTTATAAAAACTATTGTCGAAAATTTTACAAAAAAATAAAAAAAAAAAATAATAAATAAAAAATTTCGAAAATTTAGAAGTATCTAATTTGAACGATTTACAAAAATTTTGCTGTATTATGAAAATAAAATTCTATCTTATATATAAAAAAAAAAACATATTCCAAAAATTCAACGTTGCATTTACCTTATGCTTTTATAAATTTTTAGCAGATGGCAACCCTATTAGAAATTTTTTTTTTCTCAAAATCTATGTCTAACGCAGTTTTGTGGTGTAATAGGAATATGATAATTTCCTGGCGTTAAAAATTTACTGAATTTGTATAAAAAAAATATTGAAGAAAATTTTTAAAACAATTTTCGCAAAATTTTGAAAATCGACTTGCAGAATTTTCAAAATTTTATTTGTTTAATGAAAATAGTTTTTTATCTTTTATATATCAAAAAATTACTTCAAAAATTCAGCTTTACCTTTACGTATATCATGCTTATATAAATTTTTAGCATCTGTTTTTAGTTATTCTATTTCAAAAATGTATTTAGAAAAATCAGCTTTGCATTTATATTATACTTTTATAAATTTCTAGGATATGGCAACCCTATTAGTAAAACTTCCTCTACGGCATCTATTTCTAGCGCCTAATTATTTCTTGTTTTACTCAGCTATTACAGCTAATCATCATATTTTTTTCACATTTTTTCATTTCGCTCATAGTAATTTATAATTCTCAAGCCGTTTAAGCGCCAGTTTTTGGTGAAATACCTATAATATTCGGTAGAAACGTTTCTACAATGTATAAAGTTAAAGAAATGAGAATGCTTATACAACTTTCTAAAATAACTGTAACTTAAGAAGCTTTTTCTTTAGAATTATGTATTGACATGGCAACTATGTTTCTAATTAAAC
Organism: Bactrocera correcta; assembly: GCA_027475135.1. NCBI lineage: Eukaryota > Metazoa > Arthropoda > Insecta > Diptera > Tephritidae > Bactrocera > Bactrocera correcta. Next base: position 43,529,625 of record CM050325.1, on the reverse strand, counting down.
CAGTATTTAATGAGTTCTATCTAAAAGTTTTCAGCTAGAGTTTGTTTTTATGATGTGTTATACCATATATATATTATATAAATATAAATATTCTTATTTGAGAATTATTTCTTAAGAGCACTGTGGCTTTTAGAAATTTTCGAACTGTTTTTGAATTAATTTTAGACCCATGAGGTCCAAAATATAGCGCCACATAAGATTATTTACTAGAAAATATACCAAATCGATCAGAACTCTCTACAATACAATATATTTTCGTTCCAAAATACATTACGCTTTACAAAATATTTTGAAACTTCGCCAAAATATACAAAAATGTTTCCTTAACATTAAAAAATGTCTATCTAGCTTATCTCGAACAAATGTCTTACTGAAGTCAAACTACTCACCAAACCCTTCCAGCTTGATAATTATAAAAGAGTTTGCTTCACTGTTTTATGACGAATTTTTGTTTAGAAATATGTATATCCAGCACATTTTAATATGGTGTATATCCTTGCTAACATATTAGAGATCCGAAATATTTGCAATACTTACTGTATTTTTTTTAATTCCTGAGGATTAATTTTATAACGCACAAAAAGTCTTGGTCACTACCTTTAAAGCAATACCTTACTTATTACATATTCGGGATTATGAGAGCTGAGAAATGTACCACAAAATTCGAATACAAATATGGTGTATGTCCTTGCTAATATATGAAAGATCCGAAAGTACAGATTCTTACTGGATTTTTTATGATTCATAAGAATTAATTTTAATATCTTAAGGGATCCTATTATAAAAATATATACTATACATCACAGAATTCGATTTTTGGTTTTTGGAAATTGTATTTTATCATATTTGAAGTCTATCGTCATGACGTGAGTCGCTGTAGCCCTGTGAGTCTGTCTGTACATACGCGAACTAGTCCTAGTTTTTAACATAGCCATCTGAAATTTTGTACACATCTTTTTCGCATTAAGAAGCTACACATTTTGTCCGGATCGTCGATATCCGACTACTATAGTATATATCTGTCATACAAACTGATCTATCTATTTTCAGTCCTTACCAAATTTGGTTTATATTATTATTTCAAATAATGGTATAATCTCTAGAGAAATTACTCAAATCGGACAATTATAGCATATGACTGCCATATAATCTTCTTCTTCCTGCCATATAATCAGATAAGTCAAAATAAAGTGCTTGTATGGGAAACTTTTTTATCTCACAAGATATCTTCACGAAATTTGTCACGGATTATTATTTAAAGCAACGCTACAATCTCAGAAGAAATTGCTCAGATCGGATTACTATAGCATATAGCTGTCATACAAACTGAACGAACAAAATCAAGCTCTCCTTAGAAAAGTTAAAACGGTGAAGGGTATTATAGCTACGATGATGACGAAATTAACGTTTTTCGTTTTTTTATATTTTTCAATATCATATTTATATATATCAACATATATCTGATCTCACATAAACTTCAGCAAAATATTTGAAAATTTAATATTTTCGATTTCATAGCCATCACTCAAACAGACGCTGCCTCTACGCCTACTATTCGAACCTCAAAATACAAACATATGTATGTATGTAAGTATATATACATATATTAAATAAGACTACCAAATTCCAGTTCTATAATATTCTTGCTGCTCCCGTTGCAATGTCCACGCATGTTCAAACACACACGCCGCCGCAGAGGGTTTGGCAAAGTGAAGTGGCAAGAAAAAGAAAAGTTTGCACACAAATACAAATAAATATAGATGCAAGTATTTGGGTAAACAGTTATACGATATACGGAAGTGACTACATGCAGATGTTTCGCAGCATTCTCATAGATACAGACACATATACAAGTAGCTGTTTGTGTGTACAGCGCTTTGCTTGCATATAAAAATGTGAAAATGCAAAATATTTGGCAATTTCTATAAATGGGAAAATATTTTCACTTCACTTTTATTGCAACAATACACACAGCTACACGTCCGCACTCACACACACACCCGTACAATCAAGTTTTATGCGAGCGCTTAGCGAGTGTGCGTACGTCTGTTTGAGCGCGTGTTGTTTTTGTTATTGCCACATGTCTTCTTATTGTGTCTGCCAAACACTTTTTGTGTCTGCGTTGCAAGCGGAAAAAACAGGCCTTTTTCTTATTGCGAACGCACCGCACACTGTCCGTCCGAGCGCGCGAAAAATAGATGAAGATGAAGGCGCCGCCACTGCAGCAGCAGCAGCAAAAGCAACAACTTTTATTTTGTTAAGTTTCGTAATGTCGACAAATGGCGCAGAAAAATGAAAAATCGAAAGGAATTGCAGCGAAAGCAACGGCCGAAATTAAAAAGGATAATGACGAAAGCACTTTATATATTTGCATGTGTGCGTGTGAAAATGTGCACATGTATGTAAAAAAATTGTTCATATAAAAATAAATTTTATATTGAAACGGCGTTGAACGATTGCGTCGAAGTTCCACAGAAAATAGTAAAAGTTTTTTGAAATTTTTATAGCATACATAAAGGCGTTTGAACTGTACGCCAGTTTGATTTTTAACTGCCTTGCATTTTGATGCGTAACTGTACTTTGCGTAAACTTTTTGAATGCATTTGAATGTGTGGAGAGCATGCACTTGAGTTGCTAGCGATTTTAGTGGATTTATTGTTAAATAGAAATTTTGAAATTTGGGCATTTCAAAGGTTAGTGAATATATGTTGTACAGCAGACACTTCAATAACGTTTAGTTATGCAGTAACGTTTGGATTTATTATGTTGCCAGTTTTCTTTAATTTTATTATAATCATTAAATTTCACTCCACCGCCGAGGCAAATACAAAATACTAAAGCAAAGCTTTGCGTTCCTGTCATTATGGTATATGTCCTTGCTAACATAGTAGGGATCCGAACCTATATTCGCAATATATTTTTACAGTATTTCTTTTTTTTATTCTCAGAATAAAAAGGGTCGTGGTCAGTACCCTCTCCTGAGAACTTCAATATCCGAGATTTATTGGGGATATCGCATTTTCAGCGAGCTTTAAATTTAATTGGACTCTGCAAACATCCGTAGCACAGAAGTCAGGATTTCAAAACAGCAGGGCTCTCGGTTAAAACACGAAATAAAACAAATATTCTACCGCGTTCCCTCTCAGTCTCTTTGCGTTTTATTTCTCAGGCAGAGAATAGTCTTTTCCATTAAAGTTCTTTTCTGCGATTCAAGATTACTCAAGAGTAAGACCGTCTCTTTCGCATGTAACGGGGTTTTTGGGAAAGTTTAAAGTTTAAAACTAGTTGGGAAAAGGGCCCCACCTGGGAGGGTTAAAAAACCAAGGCAAAGCCAATATTTCGAAGTAGTTGATATAAGAGACACACTTATCCCTTAGATACATAGATCGATAATAAAATTGAGCTTTTCTAAAGCGGCCTACGGCCTATTGTGTCCTCACCTATGTCACATATGGTCACCAAAGTCCTGCAGCTTGAACAATTCCAGTATCCTGCTGGGTGCGACTGAGAGGATGTGATTCCTGTCCACGTATATCGGATCTTCAGCCTGCGAATTGCTGGGCAATCCAGAATCAGGTGTTCTGGGGTTTCCTGTTCTATGTCCCAGAACTGACAGTTAGAGCGCGACAAGGAGGCGGAATTTTCTCTGGGGAGGTTGATCATTTCCTTCAATGCATCACGTCTTTCCGATTTCAATGCACAAATACTTTGAATCTCACACCTTCACACATTCACACGAATTGTCGGTAGTGGAAATAAAACACGAAAGCAAAAATATGATGGTTTAAGGCCTTTTGTCAAGGCTTCAAATTGGACTGTGGGAGTTTTTTCTAGACAAAATATCCCGCGTCGACACCGTCCACACACGATTCTTTTCACGGGAACCAGACATATGTTTTAACATAAATTGTTTATGGACACCACAGGGCATATCTCCAAAACATGTAGCAAATAACGGTAATAGTTTTGTCTCCACCGGGTATGGAAACGAGTTTAATGATATCTTCTTGCCACTTACTGAAATAAAAGGCTGCCAAGCTGGCAGTTTTACACAAAAGAGCTTAAAAATTGAAAACTCTGCAGATGAGCTGCGTCCAGAAGTGGTTTTAGAAGTATGATGAAATATTTGTACACCCTGCACAGGTTAGCGATGTCGATAATTCTATACGAGAAATAGTCCCTAAGTTTCGAAAATATCTAACTAAAATTTTCCTTTTGTCATTTCATCTCAAGGAAGCTGCTCATTTGTCGGAACCGACGATATCAGGTCACTGTATACCGTTTCCACGAGAGTGGGGCCTATGTAACCGGGGCGGGACCCGGATTTTTTATGCGTTGAAGGCTGTCAACTCCGAAACTCCGCGAAATTCTATCACTATAAGACAACAACAACATCACTATAAGATAGCGCTGCCATACAAACTGATCGATCTAAATTAAGTCCTTGTAAGGAAAACTTTGTTATTTAATGAGATATCTTCACGAAATTTGCTTCGAATTATTATTTAAAGGAACGGCACAATCTCTGAAGAAATTGTTCAGATCGGAGCAATATAACATATAGCTTCCATACAAATTTATCGCTCAACTCAAGCCTTTAAATGGCAAATTCTTTTATTTTATGAGATATCTGCACGAAATTTGGCATGAAATTATTGTTTGAGGTAACGGTACAATCGTCAAAGAAATTTTTGAGATCCGATCACTATATAATATAGCTGCCATACAAGCTGAGAGATCAAAATCAAGTGATTGCATAGAATTTTTTTTTTTTTGTAGGGTATTACAGCTTCGGTGCAGCCGAAATTAGCGTTTTTCCTTAATTAAAAGCACTTGCAGGGAGTAAATAATGTGAAACCAATCAAATTATGAAAGAAAAAAATCTGAAAGCGTTTGCTTCCTCTGCCTTTCCCAGTAATTTCTAAATTGAGCATGCAAATGGGCGGCAATTAATGTCGGGTTATTAAAAGCAAGCTAGGAACACCTACAAAACACAGTAAAAACACACACACACACACACACCCAAACGTCAACTCATACAAGACACATGTAAAAAGCCGCTTTGGAAGCGCCTTGCCGTGTAAATTATTCTAAATTTGCAACACAACGATTCTCTCTACACTTGTAAAACCCATATATTAATCGAATTAACTATAGAAACCTATAAACTCAAGAGAAGATAAAATATTTTGCACATAAAAAAATAAACTTGGCATAAAATTAATATGCGAATGCACAGTGGTGCAGTATAGTGAATGCTGTGGGCGTTTATTATGACTTCAAATGCATTGTAAGTTAGTTAAAAAGCTTCGCAATGTTGTTGCTATAGCTTTTGTTGCTGTTGTTGTTGTTGTTGTTGTTGTTGACGTTACCAGTTGCAGTCAGTCAGCAGTCGTGTCAGTTTGTGATTGCTGTTGGCTGGTTGGTTGGCAATGTTGGCGTTACTTTATGACGTGTTACAAACGCTGACACCTAAGCATGTACGCACACACAGATACATACATATACAGATACACATACAGACAGAGACAGGCATGCACGCCGGCTAATCAAATAAATAATATTCCTACAAGTTATTATACATAACTGAATATGAAAATATAGTTAATTTTTTGCAGTTACACACACACACACACATACATGCATAACATACACACACGCGCATAATTAAAATCGTAAGAAAAAATCGCAAAAATTAGCTCGATATAAGTAGGAGCTGCCGCTGCATCGCCAGCCCTCTGCTCCACGCTTGCACAATTGTACTTCACGCCATCACTTTCCACGGCACAACAACAACAACAACAACTCAATCATATCTTAGCTAGTTGCTGCTATTTTTTCACACTCACTAGCTGCAAACACATATACATACATATACATATAAATATACATACATATACATATAAATATACATATTTACATATATAAATGTATACAAATATGTATATCCACACATACATCTGTAAGCAACGTGCATAATGGCCAACACTTGCACCGGACCAACCTCAACTTGCCACAATTATCTCGCAACGTCTATTGTTGCTCTTCCAGTTGTTGTTGTTGCGTTTTTTTACTTATTGCTATTTTTGTTTTGCTATTATATGATTTTGTTGTTGTTGTTGCGTTGCCGTTTAATTGTTGTTATTAAGCATTGTTGCGGCTGCAATTATTGTTGTTGCTGTTGTTGTTATTGTTGTTGTTGCTTTTGTTGAATATTTATACCGTTTGGCATCTAGTTTGTTCATGTTCTTGTTCTTGTTAGGATCAATTCTTCATTTGCTTTTATTTCATATTCATTAGCATTCGCGCTAGATTGTTAAATTCTCTCAATAATTTATTATGGTTTTAACTGTTGGACTCTTTGACTGATCGCCGGTTTTATTGCGGATAAGTTGGTTTAACAAATTGTAGAAGCTTAGGCAAATACTTTATGTCTGTATAGTTTCTTAAGCTCATTAATATAGCTTTCAAGTTCTCGGTTACAGCTAAATTATTCTTTAGGAAACTATTTTGAATAGTTAGATTTAAATCCTTTATATTTTTCATAAAAAAATCTAACTTAATTTAAATTTCGGCAGCCTTCTAAAGCTCTAAAATAGCGTGCCTTTAAGCATTTACTGAAAACACTTTCTGATAACCCTCTCTTATCTCTCAGTAGCTGGAACTATAATTAGCATAGTTGCAAACCATTTTCGAATATATGGTTGTTAACTCTGCTAAGTTCCATCCCATTACTGGTTCATCATAGTAGACTGTAGTACTTTGATTACTTCTATTGACAATGATTTAACAAATTTATGTGAAAACCCTTTCTGATAATCTTCTTTTATCTCTCAAAAGCTGGAACTAGAATTAGCATAGTTGCAAACTAGTTTTCATACCATGGTTGTTAATTCTGCTAAGTTCTATCACAATAATAGTTCATCATAGTAGACTGTAGTATTCTAATTACTTCTATTAACTATGTTTTAACTCTTCAATGTGATTCAGATCTAATAAACCTGCGTTAATGACACTGAAACCGTTCTTGAGCTATTCATGCGTAGAATAAAGTAAACAAGAACCAGACAAAATTTCATTTTGGCGATATTTCTGAGCAATAATACCATATGTAATACTTTAGCTTAACCAATTTTCGTCAAAATACTTCTAAGAAGAAATCACGGCGACATTCAGAGTTTGATAGAAACAACCTTCGTCACCTTGAAACAGTGACGATCACACAATCGCCTATGAGAAGTATCTTAATATTCACACATAGAAAATTACTCGAGAAATTTTAGTCAGTATTTTATGAAGTAGTAATTCTTTAAGAGACAGCGGCTATGCTGACTAGGTCCGAATGGATGAAAACATTCCAGCTCCGAGACTATTCGACGCAGTACTCGCCGTAGGAAGCAGAAGAAGGGTCTAAGCGATGTCGACACTAATAGAGAAGAAGAAGTCTTCCGTTATCAGGTGAACTTTATTGAGCCTTGCAATCAAAAGTTGAAGTAGATTTAAATAAACATACATATATGCAATTCATCAGAGTATTTTCTGTTCTGGAAACTTCAACGAAGGTTGAGAAGTATAAAATGTCTCTTAGTGTTGAGACACTCTTTCAATACCGACGGTATTCTGTAAGTTCATTTTGCGTGAGGTCTATTTATAAGGCCCTCAGCTTTGGAAGCCGAATCTATTTTAAGATATTGAATTTTTCTGATTTTAAGACATTGAATTTCCTCTGGCAAAATTAAGAGAGAACCTCTCTAGAAAAGCATGAGTCATGTACTGAAGTACCGAAATCCTTCAGGGTCGCTATAAAACTTAATCTGGACGCGAATATCGGAAATTTTCTCGAAATTAAATAAGTTGGTGGTTATTCAAAAGTGAATCAATAACATATCTGGAGTTTTATCTACCTAAAGACATGCTAAGGTTACAAAACTGTTTATCAAACGGAATGAATACGGGTCACAATCTCTGGAGGATGTTAATCCGTCGTTTAGTTTTAAAATCTTCGACTTTACTTCGTTTGAATACAATAAAAAGGTCAAATTCCTAGACCCCACATTACACTCAACCTTACGGTGAAAAAGACACTCATGATATGCAGACGTCTAGTCAACAGATCCTGGAGCTGCAAGCCAGGTGGCTGTATACCTTGATCGTAAGGCAGCACTTGAAGTCATGCTAGAGCTCACACCTCTGCAGCGAGTATTGAAACATACCAAGCTGGGGAGGGGAGTGATTCCATGCTCAACCTACTAAAGGAGAAACACATTAGAGCAGGCATTACGAGATCGCATTCTAATGGAACGCTTCCCGAGCATCTTTTAAGCAGAAGTCTTTGGTATAAGTCAGTGCGAAGAAATCTCTATACTCAGCGTTAGTTAAGCGATTTCAGCTTATGGAGTCAAATCACTATCAGTTGAAACCGGGTACGCCTGGTCTGGTTCCGGGACATAAAGGGGTAGGCAACAATAAGTTTTCCGACGAATTAGCCCGCTCTGAGGCAGCATTTCTGAATGATGCGTGGGTTTGCTCTGACCGGAGGTGAGAGTGGATAGAGAACGGCAATGGCAGCAGGGTGTACAACGTCATGCTACTACATGGAGGTTATAACCTTGCAAGGATTATACAGGGCATTGCGGGCTTAGAAATGAACTGTCCAACATAATCTCTTGAGCAAACTGCTGGTTTTGCGATATGGATTAGGAAACTCCAGAACAACTAATTGCCCAGAAATTTGTAGAAACAGGCTCAAGCCTACGTGCACAAGGATCTCATCACCTCAGTCGCGTCAGCAAACTCCTCGAATTATTCAGAGTGCTGGACCTTTGTGATCATACGTGATAAAGGAGAGGACACAATATTTTCTATCTATCTATCTATCTATGATTTTTATATTATGTGTTCTCTGAGGTAATTATTTTATATAAAATATACAAGTCCCTTAGGCAAACTCAAACAGAATGACCATAATATTAAAAAAAATTATATAAACGATTATTAGAAAAATTATGTAAAAAAATATAAAAAAAGTAAAAAATTATTATTTGTTAAAAATGAATGTCATCACTCACCACATAAAGCAGAAATGTTTAAAAGCAATTCAATATGTGCACGTTTCCTGCCAAACTGCTGTTGAATTTCTTTATGGCGCTCGTAGTATCAGCTGTGTTTATTATTTTAATTGCTTTCACTGTTGTTGCTTTTGTTGTGAGTGTGGTTGTTATTGCATTAATACCACTGTCGGCTACTAAAGCTGCTGTATACCATCCAGTTTGTGAATCGCAGATGTAATCCATTTGTAAAATTAAACGGGACGTAACTTTGTCACACGCGTCTCACACACACATACATATGTGCATGCCGGCAAGCGTACACCAAAAAACAGTTAGCTAATTTGGAAATAAGTTATAACTCGAAACAGATTTAAGTTTTTCACTTTCGCAAATGTATGCACTGCAAATTGAAATTTATTTACATTTCTGGATTTTTGCAATTTTTCACACTTTTGTTGTTGTAAAATTTGGCTGGCATTTCTAATGGCGTAAACAGAAATGTTGGAGGCTGGTAAAAGTTAAATCAAAACGAATTTTGGTGGCAACTCAACGGCAATAAAATGCACTTATTTCACTTCATAAAGCATATGTGTAGCAACAACAATAACAAAAACAAACATACGACTTTTGAATTGCGCTGTTTTTCCACAATTTGTTGCTTATTGCGACTTTCTTCACGTTGCGAGCAGGTGAAGCGCGTTAATGTCAATTTTGGTTGCACTTGTTTTTGTTGTTGTGTAAATTCACTTTTTTTTTGTCGAAATAAAAAAACGTAGTAAATGTTTTACAATTTTTTCCGGTGTTTCGACGTGTCAAAGTTGCAGTTTTTCGGCAGTCAACAAGTGTAAATAATTAAACATTTACTTTTTTTGGTAAAAGTCTATAATTTTTGTTGTTGTTGTAGGCGTGTGTGTGTATATTTTTAAGAACAACGTCTTTTTGCACAAGTTTAATCGATTTTTTTTCCAACAAAAACGATTTTTATTTTAAAATTATGTGTTGTTGAAATTTCTTGTAAAATTTTTGTTGTAATTTGTTATTTATTTTTTTTTGTGTTTCATGCACAGCTATATGCACTGCAGCAACTGTTTTTGGTCTCTCAAGTGTGTGCTTTCGTTCGCGTTCTTATGTGTGTGTGTTTTCGTTTTTTTTCACAGCGTTTTTTTTTTTTTGCAGAATTATGAAAAAAGCAGCGTCTCGTAAATTTTTTGCTTTCAACGTAAATTATTTTCCAACCAATCACAACTCACAATCGATCAGCGAAGTCTGCGCGCTTTTGTCGTCAAATCCGAGCTTCTAGAAGATTATCATTTATTAATTAGCTGTTTGTTTCGTTTTTGTTTTTTTCTCTTGTCCTTTGCTAGTTTTTAGCCGCTGTCTGCTGCTATTCGTGGCGTATTTCAACAGCAGTGCAATATTTTCGTGATTTTTTTCACTTTTTTCTCAGCACTTTAATTTTTTTTCACCGATTTTTTGCAAGAATTTTGCCAAAACTGTTCTATTTTTTTGGTACACTTTAATTTTTTGCAGTTTTCAGAAATTTCACAATTTCGCAAATACATATGTATTTATTTTTTCAAGTAATTTTTAGCTTTTTTGGTTCACCGAAACAGTTTTTAGAGTTAATACATTCACAATTCTCTCGATTTTTTCTTTAATTTTTTTTTAATTTCTGCTTAATTTCCACTTTTTATGCACATAAATTTTTTGTGACGATTTTTTTATACAACGTTAGCTTTTTAGCCGCTTTTTACTCAGTTTATTTAAAATATTTTTTTTGTTTGCAATTTTTAGTTAGTTGTAATGACGTTTTGTGTGCTCATGCCGCATATTCTTATTTTGTTGTTAGTAAATTGATATTGATCTGCAAGAGAGAGAGAGCTGAAATTAGTAAGAGTGTTGGATTTTTTAATGTTTTTAAGTTTTTTCCGATTTTTTTTTTAATTTTTTCTTTTTATTTTTGTTTTTAATTTTTTTCTTTTGAGTGAAATGTGCAATAAAAGCTTGTGGTGGCTGGGTGTTTGAAAAAAATGTAACTTATCGTAAAGCGAATAATGTGCTCAATATAAATTTTGAAAATTATTTTTGATATATATTTTATATATTTGAAATTATTATAGCATTCATCTATTCTAATATTTTTGTATTTAAATATTTTTATAAAAACGATAATAGATAAAGTTAAAAAACTATTTAAAAATGCAGTTTTGATGAGGTATTCAGTCAAGATATCCACTTATGTGTATGTACCAAAAGCGCTAAAATCATTATTTCTTTTATATTTTTATATAAAAAAATTTAAATTCTTCACTCCTGGTTTCTATTTAATTCTGAAAACTTCGTCTTAAGTCTTTTTAAACCTCTTTTTTATTCATTTCGGCAGTCGTTAGTAGCTTTAAGCATTTTTCTACCTCAGATCCTAACCAAACTAATAATATATAAGTCTGAAGAATTAAAATAAAAAAATACGTTTCAATCAATCATATCGTCACTTAAAATGCAAAATAACGTAACATCACTTCTCATAAGTTTACAGGCGAAGGAAAAACGATATAATCATATTAAAACAAAATTTGGGTTTTTGTTAGAAAATGGTTATATATTAGTTAAATATTGGTTATATCCCTGAGAGGAAGCTTGAAATTTTACTATATTGCATATACCGTATGATATAGTGAATCGTAAGCAAAAAAAAAACTCAATTTTGATTCATTTTATGATACACTGTTTTGCATTTCAGGTGACGACAACATAGATTAAAAAAATTACTAAACTTTTAGGTTGAAATATGAATTTAAAAAATATATATATTTTTATTTTTTTTGAGATTTTATTTATTAAGTATTTTGACGGTCCAGATTTTTTCAATAAAGTATACAAAATTCGAAAACTCGAAAAAAATATATTTAGAAACTTTTGCACCAGGAACTTGATTTGACGCGTAAGTAATAACTCGATTTTAGCCCTTTGACTGTTTATTTATATAAAAAAATCCATTCGACTCACTAGTGCTTCGAAAAATAGCTAATTTCTCCGATAACTAATAGATTGGTACCAAAAAATTTAGTTTCGAATTGATTTTAAAAATTATGATTTCAAAAAAAGTTTCAGATTGATATCAAAACTTATGATTTCAAAAATTATTTTGCATCAAAAATTATGGTTCAAAAAAAATTTCGGATTCTTAACAAAAATTATGGTTTCACAAAGGTTTTAGATTTCGGATTGTTGCCGAAAGTTATGATTTCAAACAAAGTTACAAATTTATTTTTTTCTAATAACACTTCAATTTAAGTCACTAAAATAAGATTCTTTTGCTGTAGAAAAGTATATGAATATTAAAAAAAAAATTTATATTTAATATTTTTCTTGAAAATTAATAAAACAAACAAACGTACTAAAGATTTTTATTAAGAAATTTAGCAATAAATTTAATAATTTTATTCACTTTCTCCCATTTGCACATTATTTTATTAATCTCTAGTTTTTCAGCACACAATCTTAAATAAACTTTTGAAAAATGAAATCAATTTTTCGAACTTCTCATATCTTCAATTTTAAACGTATATTTTTGTACACAGTCTCTAGAAAATCAACACTTCTTTAAAAAGATTACAAATTGTGATTTTTGAAACTGACTTTTGTTCAAAAAAAGTTGGAATTCACTACACTGACTGAAAAACATTGGGTGCCTCTTCTATGGAAGTCATAATTTTTAATATTTTAGAAAAATTGGTTTATGAAAAACGATTTTTTCATTTCTTAAGCAAATATTTTCACATCAAATACATCAAAAATTAATTCAACAAATTTTTTGTATTAAAAAAAAAATATTTTTTGAAATAAAAACATTTGTTGAAATAAAAAAATTTAGTTTTCTTTGGAATACCAAATATAGTTACTTGCGACACTTAAATAATTATATGCTTTGTCACAAACTTATTAATTTTGATTTTTTTTTTTCCAAATCTAAAATAACAAAAATATATAACAAAACAATTCGTCTATTAAATTTGAATTTTGAGAAAAAAGAAACGAAAATTGAACAGCTTTTCAACATGTGAACACCAAAAAATCTAATGAAATGGAAAACTTAATAATTTTTTAATATTTGTTTTTTTACAAAACATACTTTCCACAAATGTTTTAAAATTGAATATCAAAAGTTATTTTATTTCTGAATTTTATATCTATACCATAATTTTTTTTACAAAAAATCGGCTTATTCATATATCTGAAAACTGAACAGCACACATTTCCACATGTGAACACCAAAAAATTTTATAAATTTGAAAAATTGGAAATATGGAATTTTTTAATATTTTTTTTACAATTGTTTGAAAATTGACTAGCTTTTCACCATAGGAGCACCAAAAGTGATTTTTATTTCTCAAAAACTTATTCAATTTTTTAATAATTATTAATTTTTCATTTTTTACAAAATATTTTTTTTTTTAATTCTCTTTATCTCTCTTTTTTCAAAATTATTTTTTTTTACTTTTTTTTTAACAATTTTTTTCAAAATTTTTTGACTTATCTTCAAAAGCCACCAATAAACAATGTTTAACCCTCAAAAACTCACAAAAAAACTCACAAGCACTTAATTGTAAAAAATTTGCTAAAAACCTGCACCAGCGCCTAAAAACGCACTACGCACATAGATAAAAACAAAAAGAAATTATACAAAATTGCAACACAACGTACTTTCAACAAATATCTGTTTTTCAAACAGCAATTTTTTCACAATTTGCCAATTCAGTTACATTTTACCGGCTTTTCGCGGCCCAACACTGCTTGCGTGTGGCAGCCAGCGAGTGCTGTTTCAGCGGCGGTATGAGCAAGCGAAGCGCAGCGCACTGTTTTTGCATGCATTTAATGGAAGCGGCTGTTAAAAACATTTTCTCAATTCTTTTACTAATTTTACAAAATTCACTTGAACGCAATTAAAATGTACGAGCATTTGGGGAATGTGCACGAAACACTACACAGCGCGGCTGAAAATCTCACATTTAACGGTTAATGGCGATATGCGACTTATTCATTCCTTTTTCATACCTTTTGGTGAGTTTTTCTTTTATTAATTACTATTTTTCAACGCAAAAATATTTTTTATGATAAATATATTTATTTTTAATATTTTTTTTTTTTTGTATTTTTAATTTGTATAACTTTTTGTTTTGTTGTTGTGTATGTGTTGTGTACTGCACTTGTCCGGCGAATGAGAACAACAACACACGCGCGCAACAAAATTTTTTCGCCGGTGCAAGCCAAACAAACGTACGAAGGTATCTGCAAGAACTGCAGTGGCATCGCGTGCAAAATCTCTGTCAGAGCCGGTGGCAGTCGCATCGCGTCGCGACGCGTCGCCGCACGCCGTCGTCCATCCGCAACACAAAACCCTTCGAACCAACAACAGCACCAAGCGAACACACGACACTTGAGCGAAAGCCAACACACTGCAACCAACAACAACAAATGCAATGTGTGGCCTATTTGGAGGGGGGCGCGGTGGCGACACGGCGAGGCAGGTTGCACGTTCAACACAACGCACTCAAGCCCCAACACATCGCCAAGTCACTCAGCAACCAAGGAACTTGTATTTTATGGCTGCAACTAGACTCGTGCATGTACGTCCTACTTGCCACAAGGCTTTAGCTCTTTTGTGTTGCAAAAGAGCGTCCTCTGTTGGCAGCCAACAAAGAGCGCGCCGCCTTTCTTTGCTGTTAAGTTGGCTAAGAGCAACGCGTTTCGCAAATTGGCAGCTCTTCGCCATGTACATGCAACAGCAGCAGCAGCGCTGCTTGCAACGTTCACTGTTGCGTCGCATTGCCCTTGCAACACGTTGTTGCATAGCATTTTGCTTTTTTGCTCTTATTTTATTGTAGTTTTTTTTTTTTGCATTATAGTAATTTCTTTTGTGCGCTTTTTGTGACTAACGCAAATCGTGTGTTGTTGTTGTAGTGTGTTGTGTGAAGGGCGCGATGGCAATTGAGCGCTGTGCTTTGTGAAGGTGTTGGTGCCGTTTGGGGCACAAGTGCAATGGGTAGGCGGTGGTAATCAGCTGCTTTGGCGCTCTTGCTTTTTGCTTTTGTTGCCTGCAAATGTCATATGTCTGCTTGATTGATGTGAATTTCGTGAATTGTGTTGATGAGTTTTGGAAAATATTTTGAAATGTGGACATTTTTTGATTTTAAAAGAATATTAATAAATTAAGAGAAATATATTTAGAAGCTACTGAGCGGGTTGATTTTGGAATTATTTGATTATTTAGGTGTCGACTCGGCGGAACTCATATTTTTGGAGTCGCAAAAATATTGAAAATATTTCTTGAAAAATCTTTTTTTCAAATTCCAAAATATCAAAAATACTTAAATTTTCCAAAAAAAATATTTATTAATTAAGTTTTTAATTATTGTTATTTCAAAACCAGCATCTTAAGAGTCCTTTTGACTTTGGACCAACCAAATATACATACATATGTGTGGCAGTGAAGTCTACAAAAAATGTCGCTTAACCTTAATTAATTGACTATGGACACAGAGTGTTTTTTTATTATTATAGAAACATTTTGAAGTTCTGAAAAAGTCTCACAGCAAACTTATAAAACTAAGAAAAAATTATTGGAAACGCGGCTTTCAGTATGAATCCTTACAGTATTTCCCGAGAAAACAAATTTATTAAATAAATTTAAAATTTTGGAAACAAATTATTGATGACAGTAGTGAATTTTTGTAATATTTCATGCAAAAATCAAAAATTTTGTAAATAAATTTTTGAATATAAATATGCCTGCGTACTACAGAGCAACAAATCATCAAAACAGCTCAATCACTTGCTTGAGCTTGTCTAGTTTTTAAATAGATTTAAGATTTTATAATTTTTTGTTAGGCTTTTAAAACGAAAAAAAGATTCAATAAATAAAGAATTATTGAAAAAAAATATATTTTTAAAAATAATTCTTCTTATAGTGGTAGAAAAAGATTTATTTTTGATACATACATACATGTAGATTAGTACGCCGCTGTTTTAAATAGATTTTTTTTATTTCACAAGTGACATATATTTATTGTCTATTAACAACTTAGAGCACAAACTATATATACTATTTTACTTTTTATGTATTCTTTCAAAAAAATAATTCAACACTGTTTTAAAAGTTCAAAACGCTACAAGTGTGCCAGAAACTATGAATTGATTAGTCAAAAAGTTACTTGAAAATATTTAAAATATTTAATTTTAAATTTTGTTTATATAAAACTATAATAACCAAGGTATATAATTTCATATAAGCAAAATTTAATATTTTAAATATAATAACCAACGTATATAATTTTATATAAACAAAATTTAAAATTAATTTTTTTTTTTAATATTTTGTTTTTTTTTAATTTAGTATTTTTATTTTTTTTATTAATAGTTTCTAATTTTTTTATTAATTATTTGTAATTTTTCTTCATTAATTTTTATTAAAAATTTGTAGTTTTATAATTAAACATTTTTCATTATTTTATTAATTATTTTTAATTTTTGGTAAGTTTCGTGAAATATTTTTAATTTTTTTTATTAATTTGTATTAAATATTTTTATTTTTATAACACGATTTTTTATTTCTTTTAAATAAAATATTTTTAGTTTTCTAACTATATTATTTAGAGCTATAATTCACATACAAAATTAACATGAATTAATTAATAATTATTTGTAATTTTTCTCTATAAATTTTTATTAAATATTTTCAACTTTCTTATTTAAATTAATTTAACTTTTTATTATTTTAATTTTTATTACAATTTCCTATTTTTTGTTTGGTTTCGTTTCTCGTTTTGTCTTTTCTATATTGTTATTTAATTAATTTTTTAAAACTATTTATTATTGTTTTTTATTAACTCTATTAGAAATTGTTTCTTTAAATATTTATTATTTTAATTTTTATTGTCAATTTATTACATTTTTTTTTAACTATTTATTATTGTTTTTTTATCAACTTAATATCTCTAATGGTTTATATAAATATTTATTATGTTAATTTTTATTGTGAATTCATTACATTTTTTTGCATTCGCTTCTTTATTTAAGTTTGAAATCACACTTTTATGAAAAAAATTTTGGGATTGTAGCTATTGAAGACACTGTTTTTTTTTATTTATTGTTATTGCTTTTAAAATCAGTTTACTGAAATATTTATAAATTTTTTTTTTGTTTTGGTGTTTATCTATTTTCTTTGATATTTTTCATTAGTCAGGAGCTTTTGCTAACATTTCACTCATCATTAAGATGTAACAATTACTGTGAGTAGGCAGTGATTAATATTTTTTTGCAAAACTTTTGAAATAATATTAAGAAATTGGTTTAGTCCATAAATCATAATAATTATTATTATTAATTATGGGAGTTTGTTTTTTTCTTTGTGTGTTTTTTTTTTTTTTTGTAGATTGGCTTTTAATTTATTTTGGCTGTTTTTATTTTTAAAATGCATTTTAATTTTATTTTATTATTTTAAAAGCTAAAAGGTATTTTTAATTCTTTTAAGCTCAGTCTAAAATTAATTTATTTAAAATTATCTTGATTAAAAAATAAAAATTCTTAATGTGTATTATGTCTGCTAATTTTTGAAATAATCTTAATTTGTATTATTTTTCCGATTTTTCGGATTTTTCGGCTTAATTGAAACAAAATTTTCGTATATTAATGCATTTGTATAGCATATATTATGAATTTATTATTTCAGTTTATTTATTATTCTAATATTCTTTATTTCTTATATTTTTTTATAATTTTTTTTTGTAGCAATAATAAGAAACAAACAAAATATGCCATAAATTTTGGTTTTGTTTTGAGATGTCAACTTTTTTTATTTTACTGATTAAATGTTTTATATATTTTAATTTAAAATTTTTATGTTTAATATTTTTATTTAATATTTATATTTAATTTTTGTCATGTTTAATTTTTTGTTATATTTTGTTTATTGTTAATTTATTTTTATTTTATATATTCACCTTAAAGAAAACTATTTTTAAATAAGTATAAGACTGGCAGCAGAGTACGAAAATCTTCAATTGAAGTTAAGTATACATATATATATTGCTTACTCTTTTATCACTTTTAGTATTTTTATAAATTTTTTTCTCCAAATTTAATTATTTATTATCAATTATTACTATATATAATATAATCATATTTTTTATTAATAAAAAATTTACAAAATGATTTGATTTTTTTATTTTTGTCAATCTAAAATTATCCGCCACTAATTTTGAAAATTTTGAAAACTTTGACAAGAACAAAATAGTCGGCCTCTAATTTTGAAAGAGTATATAATCGCCTATTTCACGTTAATTTTGTGTGCTGTTTAAATTTTATTTTATTTTTTTAATTTTCCACTACAGCGCCTATTTGGTATAGTTTTTTTTTAAACTATCAGAATTTTTATTTAAAATTTTTTTATTTTTTTTTTGAAAAAAGTTATTTTTTTTGTTTGTTATTGTAATTTATATCAGTTTATAATGCATTATTTGTTTCTTTTTAATATCAATTTAATTATTACTATTTTTCAATTTTTTATTATTATTATTTTTTAATATCTTTTTTTATTTTTTTATTGTTATTGTTATTTAATCGTTTTCTTCATTGATTTAAAACAAAAAAACACCAAAAAAATAAACAAATATAATGTTTACATTGCCAGAACACACAACAATTAGCAGTTCCCACGTTGTACCCGCCATTAATGCCAACTGTGCTTTTGCTTAAAAAATCACTTCCAAATTGTGATTTTTGTTCCATTAACTTTTTCACACAGTTTTATTTAAAATACAATTCGTTTTATTTCATTTTAACAAATATTAAACACACCAAACAACAAACACAGCAACGCGCACCCACAATTTCACGCGCCGCAATGACAAGTGGCGAAAACTTAAAAATCTCTTCGAAATCAAAAGAAAATCGTTTGATAACAATTGAATTCACTAAAAAATAATATTCAAGCAATTAACGCAGAAGGTGCAACATTGGATTTATGGCGAAATTCGTAAGATTCGTAAAACTCGTAAATTTGTTAAGCAGACGCGTCTTCGTTGATTGCATTTCCGCCAGCGAGAACAGCAAAACACCGCCCGACACCGACACCAATGCGATTGTGATTGCGAATGTGGCTGCAAATTGTTTCGAATGACGACGTGTTTGCGAGTGGCGACTCTTGGCGGCGGTGGCGGCTGCTGCTGCTGCTGCCAGCGTAGGGCTGTTGGAGCTGCATCGGCGCGCAGCACCAGCAACAACCACAGTCACTTCGCAGAACATCAACCAACAACCAAATAGCATGAGCAACAACAACACGGCTGCGTCGCGTCACACGACAAACGCTAGAAAGAAAGTCGCCAAATTGGCAAGAATGAGAAGAAAACGAATTTTAGGCAAAAACGTTTCATCGAGCTTTTGACGGTGTGACGCGTTGCAGCGTGTGTGTCGCGCCTCGAACGTGCGTCAGTGCGCGGCAGCGCTGCAAACGAATGTTGCGCGCATAACAGTTTATGTTACGTTGGCGAAAAGTAGAAAATATTGCTTACACTGATGACGCAGCTGCGTTTTCGACTCGCTTTGCGTTGCAATTCATCCGCGTCGTACGTCCGTGTTGGTGCGCCAGTAGCGTGCGTTTGCGACTACGTGCACGAAGGTTCTGCACTCGCCACTGTCACTGTGACCAACAGACACAATCATTGCGCCTAACACCGAATAGAATAGAATATGGTAATGGTAAGCGCTGCGGCTAGGGCGCTGTGATGCGCTATGCGGCGCGCGACGTTGACTGCACGCTGACGTTACACTGAGTGTGCGAGCGAGCGCGAAGTGAGTGAGTGAGTGAATGTATGCAGCGTGCAAAACCGCACACATACACATAAACAAAAAAGTAATGCAGGCGCGCGCATAAAAGTGATAGAAAAGTGTTATGTGTTGGTCATTACTGCCTAACAAACACAATAACAACAACAACATCACACACACAGAGTATCTCATGTCAACAACATTGGTCTGTCAGTTGTCCATCTAGCCATCCATCCCAAGCCAAGCAAACCACATCAAACCTGCCTGCTTGCAATACTCTTCTCCGTATATACATATGTACATAGAACCGAACACGCGCGCGACCACGGACATGCGAGCGAGCGAGTGAGCGCGCAGCCGAATTGATAGACGAATCTTCATCGGCCCACTGCAGCGTTGACCAAAAGTTTTCTTTCGCGCTTTTTTTCATGCTCACCACCTAGCGACCACTCGGCTGTGTTGTCGTCAATTGGGCCGTTTGGTCATTTTTTTGTTTTTCTTTTTGTTCTAACCATCCTCACACGCAACCACACGTCCAGTACACGCGCGCACATATTGCGCGCACATTCTACACATAAACACACACACATACACGAAATTCTTCGTTCGGACACTCACTTAATCGTTACTCATTGTGTCGCCCCACAAATGTTATCCCCAAAGCAGGACATTTTTTTTGCTCTTCTCACCTTATAACGAATGAAGGGAGGAAGGAAGTAGGGAGTGCGTGCGTTGCGAACTTGATTTGCGTGAAAGCGCGCGCGCGCGCGTTGCACAGCGTCTGGTGTTAGGCGCACAGCAAAATGGAGCAAACAATTCACCAATCGCCACCCTCACTCACACGCGTGGCAAGTAGCGACCCAGCAACCCTTACCAAAGCTTAGCAACCCCAATCTTGTAGCTGGGCGCCCTACTTACACTACTTGCTTGGCGTGGAGTACACGCGCGCCTCAAAGTTGTTGTGCGTTTTGTGGCGGATCTGCAGCGCTGTGTTGTTGTTGGCGTAGTATTTTGTAGTAATTTTTTGTACCAACAAGTGTTGCGATTTTATTAGTGTTGCTGGTTGCATTGGTCGCTACTGTTGTTGGTGTTGTTGTTGCTTGTAAGCTGTTATGGTGGCGCATTTTGCGCCAAATGTCCATTAACATTTGATGGAATTGTCAAACAATAAAAGAATTTTTTACCAGACACGGCATATTAATTTAGTGGCAATGCGCGTTTTTTGTTTTTGTAGTCTTATTTGTTGGCATGTTTGTTATTTACAGCGGTGCGGGTTATGCGGTGCATTTGAAATATTGCACAAATTTGTTGGTTATGTTGAAAATTAAAATAATTTCCTGCGAAGAAAAGCATAGTTTTTAAGTGACCTACTTTCTTTGTGTTAAATTTTGAGCTTCTTTGAAGTCAATTTTAAGTAATTTCTTAAGTAGTTTTAATTTGTTTTTATTTTTTATTAAAATTATTTTCTTTCTTTAGTAATTTATTTCATAATAATTTTTATTAATCAAACCTGCAGTAATTTGTTTGTAATGGATAAAGGAGTTTTAGGTTTTCATGAAGGTAATTTTTTTGTATAAAAAATTTTATTTTACTTTTGATCATTTTTATAATAAATATTTTTTATAGTAAAACTAAAATTATAGAATTTAATTTTAGACACTTTAAGTTGTTAATTAGTAAAATAAATTAATTTAATTAGTCAAATTTTACTGAAATTAAATTAGTTTAAATTAAATTAATTAATTAAAATTATTTTTATAGTAATTTAGTTAATTAAATACTTAAATAATTTTAATTAAATTTATTAAAACAAATTATTTAACTTTAATTATAATTTTAATTAATTTATTATACTTTATATTAATTATTTTAGTTTAAAACTAAAATTATAGAATCTAATTGCAGACATTTTATGTTGGTAATTAGTAAAATAAATTAATTTAATTAATTAATTAAATTAAAAAAAAAAAGTTAATTTAATTTATTATTAGTAAATTAATTAGTTAATTTTTTATAGTAATTAAGTTTTATATTTTTTAATTAATTAATTAATTTTAAATTTAAAATACTTTATGTCGTTAATTAGCCAAAGAAATTAATTTAGCTAATTTACTTAATTGATAAAATAAATTATTTATAATTAAATTACAAATTAACAACATAAACTGTTTAAAACTAAATTCAATAATTTTTGTTTTACTTTTAATCCCACCATGCTTATCAAGACATTGAAAAAAAGCTGCTTATATTTTTCTCTAACAATTTAGTTTACGTCACAAAATATACAAAAATTAACTGTAATTGACGTTGAACTGCAAAAATTGAAAAAAGTGTCTAAGCAGAACAGGAAAAATATTTAAAAAAAAATGTTTGCAAAAGTTTTGTTTACTCCGCACTAAAACTAAAATATTTTACTTTACTAATTATTTTAAAGTTTTCAGTTCCAATTTTTGTTTATAAATATTGCATATTTTTTTATTAATTATTATTATTGCGCCTTCTTAAAGCATAAATGAGTCGTCAGACATATACCGTTATTGATATTATATAAATTTATTTGAATTTTTAGTTTAAGGAGTTCAAAATTATTCACATCATCACTGTTTATTCTTTTTCTAGTTTTTTTTAGTAATTATTTTTTTAATATTTACTAATTAAATGTTAATATAAAAAACTTTTTATAGTTTTCGTTAAAAAAAATCACTTTTAAATAATTTAATTTATTATCACATTTATTTCCATAGCCAAAGTTCCAATGTCCAATAAAACTCAATTTAGGTTAGGAGATTAGGAGATTAGTCTGGTAGGCCAATGAACTAATCATAGACCAGTTTTAGTCCTTTGCGATACCAGATGGTGTTCAGTTGAAGAGTAGTCATTCTTTAGAATTTAATCAGAATTCAATTTAAAATCACAAAAATGTTTTCTTTTGGCGGAATATTTCAATCAAAATGTGAAACAACATTATTTCCTTTGCGCGCACATTTCACCTTTGAAAATGTTAGAAAAAAATAATGACTTAAGTCCTAAATAGATTACTTTCAAAGCAACACAATACAAAACTCACTTTTCGCCTTAAAAAATGTTAAAGAAAAATTATTATTTAAATCATAAAGCCACGCAATACATATATCACTTTTCACTAAGAGTAACAGGTTCTTTTTTTTGTTTTCAGTCCTTTGAGTTATACTTCATTAGCGCTTTAAGGAGTCCAGCTGTACTTAAGAAATATTATTATTTAATTTTGTTAACCAAGATTTATTTATTTTTTTTTTTTTGTTGTAGTTTAGTTTTTCATACTTCACTTCGGAATAACAAGAAGAAAAGCACGAATAACTATCATTATATATCTTCTTCATCTTTATTGGCGCCGCTTTTACCATTAATATATACGCTTTTAAATTAGTCAATATTTATTTCTTAATTTTTTCAATCATATTATTTTATATTTGCACAAGTAAAAAAGCACTACTTTAAAATTATATATTTTTGCAGCCGTGTACTTTTTACGCACTTTAAAACAGTCACTTTTAAGGCGCAATTCAATGGTAATGTCTTCAAAATCCTATTAAACATACACATATCTATACACATCTCACATTTTTCAATATTTTAAAAGCAATACCATATAATTTTTCTTGACCACAAAATACAAATATACATGCATACTATTTGCAACTTGTATATAAATTTTCCACATTTTTTAAGATCTTCTTGCTTAAATGTCGCTGGAAGTCTTCAAGAACATTATTGTTTAGCCTTGTTTTCTTAAGTTTGATTAACATATATTTTTTATTTAATTCATTTTTAATTAATTAGTCATTTTTTCACTATATATGAATATATATTTCACTCTGAATATAAATCTTCCGCAAATTCGTGTTTAGCACATATTTTTCATGCTTCCGAAAAGTCCATTTCGCAACCACAAGAATGTATCGTTGAGAATTATGCTAATCAAATTTACAAAAAATGCACATAGAATTTCAATATTTTTAGTCACTTTATTTAAAAATTTTTTTAATAATCACTTTTAAAAAGTTTGTTTTTTCAATATTTTTAGTCACTTTATTTAATAATAATTGTTTTTTTTTTCACTCTTGTATTTACATGTGTGCTTGTCGTGAACGCTTAAATAACCTTTGGTACAAAGCAAATACTGGGATAAAACATTGTAAGGACTGGCTTAAGCAGTGTTTGCTCGTTTTTTAATTATTATTTACAAAACAAAAAACTGATATTATATTTATTCAAAGGTTTCATATTTTTATATCATCTGATTAGAAGTTCTATTTTTAATTTACGAGCACTTTTGTCGACTTTCTTGCAATTATTATGGCTTTGCTCCTTCTTATAATTTAGCACTTTGCTATTTTTTAAGTTGGTATAAAGCTGTTCTTATTTAATATTTTTTAATTTTAGTTTTTTTTTTAATTTTTATTAATTTTTTTTTAATTTTTATTAATTTTTTTTATATTTTTTTTTTATTAATTTTTATAAGTTTTTTTTATAGTTTTTTTAGTTGTTTTTATTTTTTCAATATTCAGTATTTTTTTTTTTTTTTTAATTAAAATTGTTACGGCTTTTTGACGGCCTTAATCATTTCTAAACATATACTCAAAAATTTTTTTTTGTTAATTAATATTAATGAGTTTTGCATTTATCTATAGTTTTATTTGCTCTTTTCGTATTTGTAATATTTTTCAATCTTTTTCAATTTTTGCTCTTATATTTTCACTAGTAACTGTTGATTTAATTAAATTTTTCTTCCACTTAAAGAACTTAGATTTTATTTACTCTATTTATATTTTTTTTATTTAAAAAGAATAATTGTAGTTTACTTTTGTTACAAAAGTGATTAAATTGTAGTTTTTATTAGTTAAATCTTTTTATCCGGTAAATTTAGCTTAAGCTTATTTAGATTTTATATTTATTTTTTAAAAATTAATAATTTAATGATGTTTTTTAATTATATTTATTAATTATTACTAATTTTAAATTATAATTTTTGTTAATAATTAATTTATTATTATTATTTAATTACAATTTTTTATTTTAATTTTATAATTTTTTTTTAATGAAAACTTTGATTCTATTAAATTATATTGAATTTCATTTTACTTTCTTGCTTTCGTTTTAAAGTATTTTTATAACTTTCCAATTTTCTAGACACCCATTCACACATTACACTAAATTTTTAATAAAAAATAATAGTAATTCACTTCGGCTGCATTGCCGTCGGTCAAACAACACGACATTTTTTCAAACCTACCGCACTTGCTCACTGCTATACTTCCGCTATGCGCACGACGTTTACTGCCTTTTCCGCTTCGCTAATGCTTCGTCGCACTCGAAACACTTTTTTCCAGTTTACTTTGCATACTCGTTTGGCGTTGCATTTTTACAAAAGTCTCATTTTTTTCGAAAACTTTCAACATTTCACGAAATTTTTTCTATTTTCAATTACTTAAGAGAGTTCAGTACACACTACGCTAGCACGGCAAAAAAACCAACAAAAAAAAGTAATTTCTTTCCGCCTTTTCTACACAATCAGCCGCCGCTGGTCTTTCTGTAGTCAGTTAGTTAGCTATTTGCTGCTATTGCCGCTAATGCGATCCGTTCTTAGCCGTTGCGTGTCTCGTCTCGTTCGTTGCAAGCGAGTAACTTTTTGCATGTGTTGCGTTGCGTTCGCTGAGTGTGCGAATATGCGGTGGCTGACTGCCGACTGCCCGACTGGCTGACTTGCTGCCTGCCTGGCTGGCTGCTTGCCTGCTTGGTTGGTCGGTGGCTTGCCTGCCTGCTTGGTGGCTCTTGGTTGTTGGTTGTTGCTTTTTTAGTTGGCGTGCTAACTGGCTAACTGCACGAGTGGCTGCCCGAGTGGCTGCTGTTGCCGCTGTCGCTGACGCTGCCACTGCCACTGCTGCTGCTGCTACTATTTCTACTTCTATGGTTGGTTCCTTCCGCTGGCGCTGCCTGATGACAGCCTAAGTGTCCCACTGCCAGGCTATCTCACTGGCTGGCTAAGTAGCCCTGTGTGTCTAACGGCGCTGACGCACTGACTCGCTAGCTAGCTGGGATGACTAGCAGACTGTTTGGCAGATCGACTGGCCCGCTCCTACTACCAACACACATTCGGTACTGTCGCTGGTGTCTGGCCTAACGTTGTGCTGCCACCGCGACTCTAGTCACTTTCCTATACACGCACACACACTTCTTAATGCTGGGCGCAAACATATGTTGGTGTGTGCGTCTTCTAGAAATTTTGTGTGTGCGAAGTGCCGCTAATGCCGTTTGAGTGAACTCACTCGCTCGCGGACGCTGCTGCTAAAGTCATAGTCTCCTATATTAATTCTATGCGATACGTTGAGTTTTTGCTGTTGTTGTAGTGGTCAGTAGTGTAGTTGATGCGTGCAGTTGTAGTTGTGGCGATCCGCAAACATTTTGTGTGTGGAGCCAAAACGCATTAACACTCAAAGCATCAAACCGCTGCCGCCAACGTCGCAGAAACTTAGAGCAAACTCAGCGGAGGAGCAGGCGGCCGAAGAATTCATGAAATGTTACGTACGGCCAGTGTCACTGTCGTGAGAAACAGTAAAATGCACACACTCACACACCCGGTTATGAGTTCCAACACTCAGAAATTTACAAATTTTACACAGCGCCACCTTACCCCTTCCGCGGTCACAGGCGTAACATATGCGAAGCAGCGCGGCTGTAAGCAACATTTTGTTGGCGCTCAGCGTGCGTTCTTCTAGCTAATTCATAGCTGAAATGCTAAGCGCACACAAACACACACCTACACACACACACAGACACACCAACGAACGACCACCGACGATTTACTCACTTGCTCACTGTGCGTTTCAGCGTCTCGAACAGCGCGCGCTCCTTGCGCCACCACCCGCTCCTTGTCGGCAGACCACACGACTCTGAGGCACACACTTGTTCACGTCACGCTCTGTGCGAAAATGCAATTCCACTCAAACTAGTCTCCTAAACCTCCTATTGGTCTTACATATGTGCGGTTACGAGTGCGAGCCACGTACCGGCGCACCACACCCCGCCCACTTCACACACTGCCACTGCCAGTGGCATTTCTATTTGCAGTCAACGCACAATTCGCATGCGAACCTCGGCGGCAGAGAGTCTTGTTGGCGACAAAGCGTCCACAGATTGGGAGCGTCAGAGCGTATGTTGCAATTCGAACTCCTGTTGGCCTACAGCGGCGCTCAAATACTCGTGGAATGTGCTCTTAAAAGCAAGGAGCACACACACATACATACAAACATACAATCAACTACCTGCAAACTACAAAAATCATCAAGTAGTCAGTGGCTTTTGCTTAGAAATAGGCGCTCACTACACACCTTCCGTGGCCCCCGCCACCTGTTCACATACCAGTCACACATACAAGCAACACGCAACTCACTCCTGCTGTGAGCGCACATGAGTAACACACACTTTTACTCTTTCACTGCTTAAGCCTAACGAGTTGCAAAACGTATCCCCACCAGCAAACATTGCGAATATACACTCTTAAATGTTGCCGGCAACATGTTGCAATAGCGTGTAAGAGCGCCAAACAGCATTTAACTCTACTGTAAAGCTGTGACGGCAACAAAAATAATTAAAACAATTTATTATCATTATATTTTAGCTCAAACTCATGCCTTTGCCGTTACTCTTTGGCCCGCTACCGCTCAGCAACATGTTGCTGGGCGCACACGGTTGTGTAGCCGTAGTATAGGAAGTGTCTAATGCATGAAGTAGGCGATTTCTCCATTTGAATTACATACTTTGAAATACGTAGAATATTTTGGTGTAGTGTTTGCGAGAAGTGAAGGGTTTATGCTTATGTAGATCAATGAATAAAATAATTTTCGGCACTCGTAGTGCAAATGAAAAGGTGAAATGTTAACGTAAAGTTCTTTAACCTAATTTGGCAAGCTAGCAAATATTAGTTCGAGGTTTTTTATGGTATTTCGAGTGTGTTTCGAGTGTCAATTAATTCAACAGTAATTAATAATTAAAAGTAACATTTAAATATAAAAATAAAAATAGTTCTTATTACATATTTAAACAAAAAATAAAAATTTTGTTAACGGTTTTGTTTAATTGATTCTTTATCTAGTTTTCTTCTATTCAATTTAATTTAATTCCATTAATTAATAATAATAATTAATATAAATTAAATTAATTTTTATTATAATTTATAATTATTATACTTCTGAAGCATAGCCGCTCAGGTCGCTCAAGTTAGTTTTAAATACATTTTTCTATGATATAAATTTTTCAGATATGCTTGATTCATTACTCGGTGACATATGATTCCATCACTTTCAAAAATCTATTACTTTTTCCTGCTGATCACAGATCGAATTTTTGCAAGCCAAAAGCGGCTCAACTTTTGGTTTTTCAACGTGAAAAATGGTAATTTTTTAGTTTTTTGCGACCGTAAGTTATAGTGCGTAAAATATCTTCTAGTAGATTTTTTTTAATGTAATTTTTTTTTTTTTGCTTTCCATTATCTCATTCCATCATCATTGTACCCCAATCAATTTTAGTTTATTTCATTATTTTGCTTTTTATAACTTAACTTAACTGAGCTTAACTGAGCTTAATTTAACTTAAGTTAAACTTAAATTAACTAAATTTAACTTAACTTAACTTAATTTAATTTACTTTAATTTAATTTTGTTCAATTTAATTTCAATTCGTAATTTATTTTAATTTATATTTTATTTGATTTTATTAAAATTTTTTATTTTGTTTTACTTAATTTATTATTTTATTTTATTCGATTTTATTTTTTAAATATAATATTAATTCTACTTTATTTGATTAATGGCATTATGTTATTTTTAATTTAATTATTTTATATTTTATTTAATTTCATAGACTTAATTTTCCGAAAACAATACTTCCGACTAAATACTATACCAAACCCACTCAACATTCGTTCAACTGTTTCTTTTATTTACTATTTTAGCTACCTTTTTACCTCCATAATTTCTCTGCCTCTAACTTTAAACATTTCTCCACAAAATTCAAATTACTTAAATATATTTATATACATATGTATATGTATACATGCTTGTATTTCGCAAAAGTGATCTCGTTATCTTTCCAAAAGAGACCTATCTACGCGTATACCTTACAACCTTCAATGTCATATCTGTATAAAACCAAGAAACCGCCGGCAAATTGCGCTCCTAACTACTTAAACTCTTGTCGAAATCTCTAACGCTCCTCTATCATCCGTCATTGCATAGCATTTTTATTCAGCTTTTACACGTTTCTACGCAATTCATTTGGAAACGAGTGGAAATAAAATAATTTCTCATACGCACACGCGCACACACAACTTAAAATAAAATTTGCAAAATATTCGCAAAATATACAAATACATGCCTGACACACTCTTTCGCCAACCACTCAACGCTCAATTTTCGCAATTTCACATCAGCAACACTGCGAAAACGGCGCCGCAACATTTTTGTGCCAAGCAACATGTTGCGCTGCCAGCACACCAACATTCTACATGTATATTCGCAAACTCACCAACACATACTCGCACACACGCACAGCGTGGTCCTCTTATCTTGCGTACTCGTTCGCGCCAACGTGTTCGCCCGCTCTTTGGCTCCCCACTTCGGCTGCGTATGACATCAGCGGCGTTGGCGGTGACGTGACTCTTTGCAAATTTGCGAATTTTTTGCCAATTCTCTTTCTTTCATTTACTCTATGCTAGAATGTCGAATCGAACTCTGTGGGGTTTGCGAATTTTTGCTCACACACTTGTGGCGAAATTTTTTTTGTTGGCTGGCGCTGCTTAGTTTGAAGAGGCTTCTCAGTGAGTTTTGCTAACGCCGCTTATCTGCGTGTGTATGTGTGTACGCCGCAATTGTTCGAGTACGATTTTTTTCTATTTCTTATTTCTTTTTGTGTGAAGATGATCCGTTGGCAAACTTCAACCGCGACAAACATAAAACAAAATAGATTACAACAACGCAAATAAACGCAACCATGCGACCGATAAAGATTTATTTCTGTTAAACCAGTCGTTGGTAAACTCTCATATATATAAACAGAAAGCATAAAATATTTCATGAATATGACACGCTAAGTTAAAATTTTGAAATTCTTCGCTAAAAATAGTTTTTTAACCCGTAAAGTTTAGCCTAAACGTGAACACGGAGGGCAAACTGTTCGATTGTGGCTTCAGTTTCAATCCAATTTAGTAACTTTACATTATAGCACTTGGTATAAGTTGAAATAGTAATGTTTTTGAATAAGTTTAAACTCAATGAGCCATTTAGAAAATGTTCGAGGTTAAGTGTTTTACAATATTTTCGATTGCTATGAAACCGTTATGAAGCAAAATATCAATTTGCTCGCAAATTTAATATAATGGTTGATTATCGAATAAAATATGTTTATGCTCTTGCAACATGTTGCTACAGAGAATAGTAGTTTTGTTCACCTAACGGTTGTATGTACCACCTGAAACTAATCAAGGTAGATAAAGACCTATTTCCATAACTAAGCAGTAAATTAAGATTTCAAACGGTTCAAGCCAAACTACCCAAACTCACTCAAATCCTATAAGAACTCTTACCGACAATATGAAAATGAATTAAATCGGTTAATAACCCCGCTCACTGGCTATATAACGGTGCAGTTTTGCAGAGACATTAAGTATTACCACCGAAATGGTATCAGACAGCTTTAGAAATGCCGGTGTTAAAATTGGATAATGGGTGCGACTCCGCTCTTTTTTATACGAAATCACATATGTACATATATCGAGACCTGCTCGTCCGATTTCAACCAAATACAATCCATGAAATTATTTTAACATATTTTACAACCACGCCTACTCTCCATGTAATACAATTCTAAGAGGTCCCCTGCTCCTATGATAACTTCATTAGAGATCTAATAATTCCCTAAGGATTCTAACAAAATATCACATAACTTCAATTCAGCGATAACGAAATATTAATACAATTCCTTGAACGATAAAATTAACATTAACTCAATTCAGTGATGTAGAAAATATTTTAAATGCAGGACATTTAATAATAAAAAAAAAGCAATAAAAAATAACCAAGTGTAGAGATAGTAGAGAACGTATACCAAAAACGCCCTAAATTGATGGCGTAGAAATCCAAGATTTTTTAAAGATATTAGTAATATCAAAGATAGATTCTTAGGATTAGAGCATGGATCTGAAATACGTATAGAAGAAATATCGAGATAGAGAATGGATATAATAATGAAATAATAGATAATGGTTTTTAAAAAGTTTTCAAAAGAGCATTGACTTCAAAAATAAAAACAGTTTTTTTATTTTTTAAGGAATATATTCGCTGCGAATTACAAAAAATAAATATTTATTCTTTCATATTTAAAACAAATGTATTATTTCAAAATAATCTGTGAAAATTTGAAGGTGTTCCGGTAAATAGATTCGGAGATAACAGCGTATTTGTAAGAATTTTTGAACTTAGTGTAATCGGATAACAAAACTTGGAAGACGATCTATCGAAACGCTGTTTTCAGAGTCGGTGAGGAAATCTTCTCCGAAGCGGGTCGACCGATCGATTTGAAATTTTGACAGCACATTCTTAGATATGTTCGTCAAGAAATGATCGAAAGAGTAAAATTTTTGATATAAATTTTAATTTGTTTAGTCATCTTGACTTGCTATTAGTTCTTTGAACATTTGGGACAAATAAGCACCCGGAAATTGTAATTAAATTCCCCAAGTAAATCGGTAGAACTGTCCTTAATTACTATGCCAAATATGAGCGCGATCTTTCAATCAGTTGTTCAGTAAGTTGCAATTTTTACAATTAATAAAAATATCAAACAAAGAATTTACCTCAAATTTTGTATTTCTTATTAAGTGTCGTGTACGAAATCGTTGTGAATGTTGGAAAAGGCTCACGGTGATTCGGTTTTATCAAAAACACAAGCCTACGAGTGGTACAAAGCCTTCACAATACGGTCGAGAGATCGTTGAAGAGATGCCTCGTTCTGGACGACCTTCGACCTGTTCAACTGATAAAAATATTAACAAGTGAAGTATATGACGACTGAAAATCGTCAGGCAACTGTTAGAGAGATAGCAAGACATCCCTCGAGAGTTCGTTCGAATGATTTTGGCTGATATATGACTCGTTCCGATAACGGCGACTTTTTTTTTTTTTTGAAAAAGAGTACCGTAAACAGGTATCAGAAAACGTGCTTATGAAAGGTGTTTCGAGAAAATCGTTGACATAAGTGTTTTATATCAGGTGGGGATTACTATGAATCGAAATATCAAGATTTTTGATAACAATTTAGATTTTTTTAGTCCCTCTGACTTACTACTAGTCTTTTGAATATTCATGTAT
Source organism: Bactrocera correcta (assembly GCA_027475135.1). Lineage (NCBI taxonomy): Eukaryota > Metazoa > Arthropoda > Insecta > Diptera > Tephritidae > Bactrocera > Bactrocera correcta. The sequence goes on along the minus strand of CM050325.1, from coordinate 43,497,350 downwards.
AATAATACGAGTGGCATTTTTGTTTCTTTTGATTTTGGATTTGAGTTAATTTGAATCCTAAAAATCGTTCTCATCGCCATACATTTCTTTCCGGCGCCTAAGGACTGACAACGGAAATCGAAAATGTTTCAAATTTAAGTAAACTTTCTCATAGAAAACAAAGAAGCAAAAGTCCTTTTGTAAAAAAAAAACAGAAAATTTGACTATTACTTCGATCGCTCGTTAGTTGTATTGATCTATTGTAATAATAATCTTTTTGGGTTTTAGGATTTCAGATAGTTTTGAGCAGAAAATCAACCTCATCACCAGGAACGTTTTTCTGGAGGCCCCCTTAGAGATCGGTTACGGTATTAAGGCCACAATAGACCTTAGACCGCGGTACAATCCTCATCCAGTTATCTTATAATAGCTTAGGTGTTTTCGAAATGTTTCAGAACGAATCGCTGATTATTAAAATACTTTAAATTCGGAAAAACTGCTTTTATTCCAAATCATCCTTAAATAAAATACTTTTTATATGAAAAAAATTTAAAAAAATGCATTTTATTTCCCAAATGCTAGTGCAGATACCCACTCAATAAAAATATTTATATTTACCACAGACTATTAATAATAGTAAGGAGCTTTCATTTGTCAAGCTTCACATAGCCTGCAGGCGCAAATCCCGATCTGAGAGACATTTTAAGCAGCTTTTAATAGAAGCAATATGAAAATCAAGAGAAGGCGAAAAAATATTAGAACAGTATCCAAAACGTTATAGCATGAGTTAAAAAAAAAAAAATAAAATATAAAAAAATTCATAAAAAAAAAACAAAAAAAAAAAAACAAAAAAAAAAAAACAAAAAATAAAAAAAAAAAACATAATTTAAAATAACTTTTGGCTGTATTTACAGTTAATCATATATCATAGCAAGTTGATAAAGCCATTTCCTAAAATTTAAACAAGAATTTACAAACTTTTACTAACAACAATCAGCCAAGTTTTACCAAAATCTACGCTCGTATAACCAAAAACAATCGAAAATCAATGGAAGTCGATGGCTTGTGAGCGTCGGAAAGCGACATTACATGGACGAGTGCATTTTCAGCAGCTCACACACACACACGCATAAGCTTTCATATATGTAAACAATTTTAGGCACACAAAAGTGTGCGTGCGCTTTGTACTGTACATATTAGGTATATAAATAAGCTTAGATATATAAAGTAAACAAGCGCACAATAAGAAAGCAACACGCACACACATACTTATATGTATGTATATACCAACGGATTGGCCTCAACGCGCACGCACACTAGCGCGCACAACGCTGAAACTCTATACTCCTCATTGTGTTTGCTTTGTTTTATTTTGTTTTGTGCATTTTCATCGGTGTTTTTTGTTTTCATTTGCATTTTCGTTGTTTGCTCAATAAAATCGAAATGTGCCGCCGCCGTCGCCGCCCCCCCCCCCCCACTACCGCTGACTGTCTGCCTACCCGCCACCCAACCGACAGTGAACCGTGCAACCAACATGTTTGGCGCTCGCCAACGCAGCCGCCCGAAAATGACCCAGCGCACCACACGGTGGCGGCATGCGAAGGAAGCGCGCGCTCAACGGTCATGTCCTGTCAAGCACCCAACAGCCACACTGCGAACACGCCGCACACACAACGAAGCCACGACAAAATCGGCAAATGCCCAAAATCACTTGAACAGACATGCAACGCCGGCTATGCGCCACGCACACACACACTCACGCATACATGTATAGTAGTGTAGTATAGTACTTGGGGCATGAATTGCGTGCTTTTTGTTGGCCGTTTGGTCGCGTTGCCAAGGGTTTCCTTTGTTGTGCCGCCGCGCGTACGCTGCTGGCGGTGGCGACGTCGGCCACACCACGCCACACAGCCTAAAGAGCTCAACGGCCACACACGCCGCCCCCAACCGCCCGCACATTCGACACATAAACGGCGCTTATGTATTTTGTTTTGTTTACTTACATATACATACATATATATCCTTTGCAATTGAATGGCAATTTTCTTTTTTGTTTTGCTCGTTTTGTTCGTTGCATTTTTGTTTGATTCGTAAGGGCAGCGCGGTGAGCGTAATATCACGCCAGAGCGGCAAAGCGCGTGCAAGTTGAGGGGCTTTGATAGAGATAAAGTGAAAAAGAGAGAAAGTGAGAGAGAGCATGAGCGACTGTTTGCGCTTGCTCTCGCGAGTTTTTGCTCTTCATTTCACGTTGTCCTGTCGCGACACGCGAACTTCTTCCTTGCAACTATATCACATGTATATGTTGCATGCAACATGTTGCCACGCAGACACGCGCAACGCACTCTGTGGCGGCTCGACGCTGCTCACTGCGTTGCACGCGTCACTGCAAGTGGCAAAAGTCCTTTGACTCCAATGTTAATTACCCCACGCGCTTTCGTCGATGACACGCACACACACTCATACACGCTTTCAAGCAGTGGAAGGAAAATTGTCGCGAGTTCTTTGCTATTTTTGCTCTTATTAATCATATTTTTCGGTGCGCCTTGCAGTTCCTTCACTTTTTTCGGCCAACAAATGTTGAAAGACTCTACACAAACGCACGCACATACACATACATGGATGTTGTTGTTGCCACCAAGCGCTCGGTTATTTGTCAAAATCCCCTGCAAGTGCGTGTGCATATAAAAATTGTCCTCCGCACTCCGCTTAATATAAAATTCGTGTGGCGCACATACATACATATGCACACACACATGGCGCTCGTTATTCGCGAAGAATTCGACGGCGTTCTTCGTTTGTTTCTTTTTATAATTTTTGTATATTTTTTGCTTTTCGTGTTATGATTATTTTTTATATTTCTTGCCGTCCTTTGAGTTGCCTTTTGTATGTTCGTACCTATGGAAAAACAGCCATACATAAGCACATATTTTCACGGTTCGTTCGAGAAAAGGCGAAAATTAAGCACGAGTGTCCTTACGAAAATGTTAATGAACTCATTTCGTTTGCAGTCGCAGTTTCCTCTGTTTGTTTGCTTGATTGTGTGTGTCTCTTTTTCGTATGTTTTTGTTGCTTTTGTGAATTTCATGTTGCGTTGTTTTGCTGTTCGCCTTGTGTGAAGTATTACAAGAACTTCAATGAGCCACTCGTGACAAAGTTTAATTGCACGAAAAAGGGCAGTAGAATTTCGTTCTTAAAGTGCATTCGTTTGTTGGCATTTCGCGAGCGGTTTTTGTGTGTTTGTGCTGCTTGGTTAACTTTAAGAAAGTTTTTGGTGACGAAATTTGGGTTAATATGTATGTACATACATATGTATTGCATCATTTTAAGGATGTTTACAAAACTTGGTTTTTCTCAAAATACGTTTGCAATTCTCAGCAAGTTCTCTTTGATAATTTTTAAAAAATGCTTAAAAAAATATTTAAAATATTTGTTTCTTGTTCTTTACACACGTATTTCCAACTATGAGGACTTTAGACAAATTTTTCGTCCAATCCATTCACAACAATTATAATTCTCAACCAGTTTATGAAATATTTTCTTTAAGGTGAGAAATTATATTAATTATAATCAATTTAAATTTGTTATTACAAATATTTTATGATTTATTATGAGAAAATTTAACAAATTATTTTAAAAAAACTCAAAAACAACAAAAAGCAATAATATTTGTTTGTTTGTATGGGAGACTCAATTTGCTATTGAAATCCATATAAATGATCTCACTTGGTTTACATTTGACATGATTGTTTGGGATTCTAGATGACCTCTAAATGAAAGTATATATTCTTTATACGGTTCATGTGTTCGAATGATTTTGGTGGATATTTTGGGTTCGAAACGCATTCTGGCTCGACTAAAACTGAACTTTTTTCAAAAAGAGTACGATTGTGATCACTTTTAAAACCAAAGACGCAATGAATACTATCAATCAATCACCGTATGCACCAGATTTGGCTTCGTGTGGTTTTTTCTTATTTCTCAATTTGAAATTGCCGCTGCGTGGAACCCGTTGTCGGTCGGTCGCAGAAATAAATAAAAAATTCGCTGAAGGAGCTGAAGGCCATCCCAAAAATGCTTATGAAAAGTGTTTCGAAGATTGGAAAAGTCGTTGGCATAATTTTACTACATCTGGCGGGATTACTTTGAAGGCGACAAAATAAATTTTGATGAATAATTAATTCACAATTTCCGGGTACTTTTTTGTCACAATGTATATCGCTAAAATATCGACGGACGAAGAGAGCTAGAGTGAATAACTACAAACATCGTCGATTTATTAACAATGACTATTAATTGGTATGAATTAGGCGATTATAACGGCATTTTGATATATTTTGGGCACGAGAACTCTACATTTTCTTAACAAAAAGGGAACAATAGAATTGATGCAAGAACTACAAAAGTTTTCATCATTAATATGAAAGAAATTAAGTGGGTTCATAATCTATCAAAAACTTCTTAGCTCAGATCGTTTAAGAATCGGATTCAGGGATACAGGTTAGGTTAAAAGACCGATACTGTTACAATCGCCAACATATCATGTGGACTGGGGCTTCACAATTGGACTAAACGGCGAGATATTTCAATCTCAGTCTGAACAATGGAGAAAGTGCTTGGATGTTTCTACCTTATCTTCCTACATACAGCTTTGACAATTTACGTCCGCATGCCCTACCGAATGGATGTCTTTGGGACAATATCTAGAAGAACTCCTACCATACCAACTGCGATTTCGGCGAGATGAACCTTACTGGAGACAATTAGACCTCCGCCAATCCACTAGTCGCACATTCTTCGATCAATGCCGCTAAGTTCACGTCAGGTCCATAGATTATGTGCTAAAACTCAGGAAAAGAACGGGATATAATAGTTATTCATCTGCTCGTTTGAACCGAAGTTTACAATAATTTGAACGGAAGACTCAATAGATTATGAAATGTTACAATTCGCTCCAATCTTATGACTCTGAAGAAATAATCTTTCCAGGTTCAAAATAATTTGAAGTGAAGTCTCAATAGACTCTGAAGAAATAATCTTTCCAAAGTTAAAGTCAGTTTCCAAATAATTTCGGAATTTACCTCACCCACTCTGAAAAGACTGCTTTGAGAAAAACGCTTTTAAAGTTTTCTAAGTCGATTACACCAATTTAAATGTATAATTTTTATTTATTTCTCTGAAACTATTTTCGAAATCAACTTCAAACATTCGTAGAGTATTTTTTAAATATACTTACATACATATTTTCATGCATATATGTATGTATATGTACTTTTGCTGAAGTATTAGCCAGTATGCCGACCATTGACATCTAGGGAGATGAACTCGAGCGATTATATAAGTTATCAGCGCCTAGAAGAGTATCGGCAAAGACAGAAGAGAGGAACAAGAGCACCAAAATGTGGCAACAGTGGTGGCATTCCTCATCTAAAGTGCGCTGGATCCACAGAATTATACCGTACATCCGCTAGTGGATAGACAGACGACATGGGAACCTGGATTTCCATCTAATCCAAGTACTTAGTGGACCCGCATTTCAGTTACAAGAAAAAATTTAAAACCACACTCAATGATAGTTTTACGGTCGATAATTAGTTGACTGAGAATAAGAAAGCTGTTAGCGAAGCGTCAGTATTCATAATGACAAAACTGAGACTTTTTCAACAGATTATGCATCCGTCATTCCGCATAATAGCGGAGACTTAAATGTCCTGTCCCTCCCACGAAGTAATGGTGGAAACGATGGTTCCGTGGGAGAGTCTTGAGTTGGAAGTAGGTTAGGTCCAGCTTCCGATGCTTCCTGGAAATGTAATAATAAATAATCTTGTTATTGTCCGATTAAAAATACATATTTTTACTTTAATGTATGTATATTTAAAACAAACACCGCAAGAAAAGATTAATTAGTATTAAAACTTTCGATAATCATGTTTGGTGGTCAAAATGTTGATTAGCAACATGTTTCAGCAACACAGCTGCATGCTATCCCTTTCACTCATGACTGGACAACGCATACAAACAACCACCCCACACACACATAATACACACGACACATTACATGACGCACCAACAAAACCAATAGTACAAATACACAAACGCACAACAACAACTCGATTGTCTGCTTTCCGGCATTTACACACCCTGCCGCAGCCTGTGCCGGTGTGTGCCTATCGCAGCCGCCACCTTCGTGCGGCCTATTGCTCGCAACGCATACGACTTACAACAAAAGCACTACAACAACACAACAACAGCAACGCGCACGTAATGCACATAATAAAAGTAGGCTGGGTTTATGGCGCCCCAGCCTAAAGCCATAACCATAGCCATAGCTATAGTCTCATGCATACAAAAAGCATTGCCGACCAACACACACGCAACGTACATGCCTACGCGCACCTACATGCATTCATACAAACAGTACACACGTGTGTGTTTGGTGTATGTGTATTTATGGCCAAGAAGCAAGAGAATGCAATGCATTTTTTCTGCATTATTTTTGTTTCATCGACGACGTACTCCTCTCTCTTCACTCTGCCGGGCAATTATACGCGGATGCATGCATGTATGTACATATGTTGGTATGTACATATGACTTCATATGTGTTTGGACACAGTTGACGGCCTATATTGGTTGTGTGTATGTTTGTTGTTTGTGTTTTTGTTGCTGTTTTTATTGCTATTTACACAGATGCGGCTGCATTGCGTTGGTGCAAGCGAGAGCCACAACAACTAAATATGCTGTAAATAAGTATGGACGTAGCACTCGCCAGCACATATGGGAATATTAAAGTGCATACATAAGTGCGTATGTATGTATTTGCGTATTTGCAAATATAGAAACGTGTGTATATAATAAAAACTCTATGCGGGACATGCAAGACTAACAGATACGGCATGCTTTTGATACTCGCATGTACATATTTATGTAGTTATATAGATACGTATACATATGTGTGCCTAGTTTCACTAGCACTTTTGGTCACATAACGCTGTTGTTATTGTTTTTATTGCCTCTACCAACACTAGAGGCTGTGTCACTTTAGCGAATAAATTCATCAAATAAACCGAAGGTTTGCCAGCTTACTATGAATACTCCTTATAAGAGGAGAATGTGAGTATGTGTTTGGTACAATAATTGGACGATTCGTCCAAAGGATCACAAACAAGAGTAACTGCGGAAACCAATGTGATATTGCTGAAAAAGGAATATTTTTGCAATTTTTTAGAGGAGTTGGCTTGTAAAAATAATTTTAAAACATTTTGACATGTTGTTGTTATTTTTGTTTTAGGTAATTACAAATGTAATAATTAGCTCTTAGAAAACCTGACGTCACTACAAAATTTTTAAATGAATACTCCGCATTATTTGAAGACTAAGACTTCTGTTTTTTCTTCCATTGCACATCTTTTCTTAAAATATTCATTGTTTTTGAAAAGTAGATACTTCAATGATAAGAAATCAATTTCGAATATTTGTAGGAGAATTGGCATTAAATTATTTCTAATTTTTTGCTTCCGATATTTTCTGCTTCGGCAATCTAAGACTAAAGTAAAATTATCATCAATATTATTGCTGGCCACTTTTATAATCCGAACAGAGCTTCGAAGTTGGTAACAGCTAGAAGGAAACGTTGCACACCCTATAAAAAGAATTATTAGCCTAACGAGCTGTGCCGCTGTTGTTGTTGTATATTTGAGTAAACGCGATGTAGCACTATTCACAGATTGCATTTTGAAATCTTTCACTCAAGAAGCTGCTAATTTGTCGGAACCACCAATATCAGACCACTATAGGCTATAACCGCGATTCAAGCTGATCAATCAAAATCCATTAATAGTATGGAAAACCTATATATGTATCTGAAAAAATATCTTCACGAATTTTTACGAGAATTATTCTACTAGACAATGCTGCAATATAAGAACATATTGTTGATATCATACCATCGTAGCATATATGTACATATGTAGGTGTCAAATAAACTGTTTGATCAAAATCAAGTTCTTGTTGGAAAACTTTTTTATTTGATAAGATATTTTTTGAAAATTTTGTCAAAAAGCGCTACAATATCCAAATAAATTGTTCAGATCGAGCCACCATAGCATATAGCTGCCATAAAAACGGACAGTTCAAAATCAAGTCGAGACAATGTAATGTCAGGAAATTCCGCGTAAATTATTGTCTAAGGCAGCTCTACAGTCTCCAAAGAAATTGTACAGATCAGACCACTGCAGCACATGTATATCTGCCATTCAAACTATAAGAAAAATATATCTATAAATTTCTTTTATTAAATAACCTAATTAGATTTGAAGGTTAGCAAAAAAAGCGGCTAAGAAGAACAAGCAGAAGATTTTCCTTTGGATGCAGTAATGGCAAGGTTATATTTTCAGCATTAAACTACTTTACTTTTGAAGGGAGTTATAGTTTCCGTGCAGCAGAAGTTAATGTTTATATTTATCCATCATTCGGTAATTTTCTGCAATATATTATGAATTTTAAAAACTCTGCATTTTTTCAACAAATGATTAGAAAAGATTCCCACTCCACATTTTTGATTATTTGGGTGCAAAGAAATTTTTCTTCGAAAGAAGCGCTTTTTATGGTCTATATAGCCGATTTCTATATACAAACATTTTAATTTTATTTAAATGCTGAACTTTTTAATTTTATTTAAACACTGAACTTAGTTTATTTTATTTTTATTATTTAAATATATTAATAAGATTATTAAAATTGAGATTAAGCTTTGAATTGTTGAAAGCTAATGGTCCCCAATTAATTTATGTTTTAATGCCATTAATTAACGCAAATCACTTTTATATTTTATATAGAGACACAATAAATAATACGCATATGTTTATAAAATCATGAACAATAATACACAATATATATAATTTAAGTGTTTATATGAAGAGAAATTAGATACTAAACTTTCCGAATTAAAAAAAAGTCTCATTAAAGGGTATTATTTCATAAGCAAACATCATTTATCTGCTACAAACATGATAATTAAATTTTCAATACTCACCATGCTGAATAACCATTTTCCGCTTTGTCGCACTTCTCTTGTCATATCCCTATACAGTTGTCGCCGAATATGCACTTCCGCCGTACAAATAAAGCCGGAACAGAATTTTGCTGCGGCTGTGGAGCACTAGCGCTCCACCAATAATGCCATTATGTTTCCACATTATTACTACATCTATCAAAAACATAGTAACATAACATACTTGTGTTTATAATATTTTAGTTAAATCGCCATCAATCCAATAAATGCACATAATATTTAACCATAAATCCAAAGGAAAATACACATTCACTATGCCACAACCTTGAACTTTAATTTTCGACTTTCCACCATCAACAGTAACATCATAAGTTGTATATATCACTTTTCTCTGCACCATATTATATATTAGTATACATTGACTTTTAGAAAAGGTTTTTAAAATTTTCCAAGCGGAAGAACGCCGTGGGAAATAAAATTTACAATTTTTTTTTCAAAATGGCGATGTCCGTTAGGACTGTCAGAGCAAAACCGTTAGCTATACAGTGTTGTTAAATATATATTAAAAAAGTTAATTATTTTGAAGTAAAATAAAGCAAATACTAGTGTTAAATTTGTAAAGGTGTAATTACAAAAACTTATCTACGTTTATATAAATATTTTAAATATATAAATTTATTTTGATGCTTTTATTGTTTTTTTTTTTTCGTTACAACCATGCAACTCGGGCACACAACAGAAAGCTCGCTATTATGAAAACTACAAATTTACCTATGTCAGCGCTTTCTATTCATATGCTGTTCTCGCTCTTACACACTAATAAGGGACTTTGTGCCATTTTACAAATTTTGTCGTGCGCACTCTTTTCCACCCATAGTCTTGCCCTATGCTGCAGCACTGTCAGTTTTGGACAATTTGTCAGAAAATTTTTTTAAGTGCGTTTGTCGTGAAATTTCTAATTGTTTGTTTTCAATTATTACTCACGAAAAGTAAGCCATAATACCCAATAAAAAGTAGTGGTGAGTGTTAAACAATCTACGCTCTATCAATTAGTAAACAAAAGAATAGTTAAAGATTTATACTAATACAGATAATTGCGTTGACAGTGAATGAATAAAATTTGCAAGTTCATCGGTGTCTCGTGGTTGTGGTATTCGTTTTGTACTTCAGTCGGTGTTTTAAGCGATGTACTTAAAAAAATTTCATACTTTCATCAGTTTTCCAATTAAAAAAAAAGCGTATTTACGAGTTTACTCTATTATTAAATTTTCTATTATAATAACATTATCTATTTACTAAGGGGTTTGCTATTCGTTTATTGATTTTCCAAACGTAAAATTAACCAAATGGATACGTTACTTCTCGGCTTTGGCATTCACATGCATATGCACATAAGTACATGTACGAATGGAGAGCGTGGGGGGGTCCACTTAGTGGTACGTTCGAGAAGCACGTAATTTTGTTTTGTATGCAAGCCTGTCAAGAAATCAATATATCTGTTTTGGGGGCGCAAGTGTTGATCGATGATTAGCACACGCTATGGTCAGAAGTGTTCAATTTTTAAACGAGTATATTTATATGTACATATGTAGAAATGAACTTGTACGACGTTTACGTCAAACTCTACCATGCGTAGCACATACCCAATCTTTTCTTTGTTTCCTTTGTTTAACAAAAACAGCCAAGTAGAGCTTTCACCAACGGCTTCATATATTTATATGGACATATGTTTGGGCCAAATTAACACTATACGATGTTGATTTTACATTCGTCTAATTAATATTTTTGCAAACCGTGCAAACATGCATATGTACATATGTTATTAAATATTGTATCCTGAACAGGATATATTAAGTTTGCCACGAAGTTTTTAACGCCCTGAAGGAAACGTCGTAGCCCCTTTAGAGCATATGTAGTCAGAGTCTAAAGAAAGTGTACAACACTTTTTCACTACTTTGTTGATTTTGTTAAAGTTTTTGCTAAGTAATATAATATAACAACAACAGGTAAACTGAACCATCAAAATTAAGTTCTATGGACGGTTGTACCAAAGCTAACATTTCTTCGTATTTAAATTAATTTGACTCGATTTTAACTTTTTTAATTATGAAAGGAATATACGAGTGAACATCAACATATTTCGAAACCAAATTATTTAATTTTTCTCATGGTTTTGTTTTGTTCTGTCCTTGTATATTTATAGCGTTCCCCTTTCACATGTGCATCGTTCCCTAGCGAACAGTAGCGAAACAGGAAAGGTTCAAAAATATTGTAAAAGAAAAATAATTATTGTAACGACCAAGTGTACACTAAAGTAAATTGATAATACACAAACTGTAAACATGTCCAGCTTACCACGTCGCATCATCAAGGAAACTCAACGCTTGATGCAGGAGCCTGTGCCCGGCATTAATGCCATTCCTGATGAAAACAATGCACGCTACTTTCATGTTATTGTAACGGGTCCAAATGATTCGCCTTTCGAAGGTGGCGTTTTTAAATTGGAATTATTCTTGCCGGAAGATTATCCCATGTCAGCGCCAAAAGTACGTTTCATTACCAAAATTTACCATCCGAATATTGATCGTTTGGGACGCATTTGCTTGGATGTACTCAAGGATAAGTGGAGTCCAGCATTACAAATTCGTACAATTCTGCTTTCAATTCAGGCGCTTTTGAGTGCACCCAATCCAGATGATCCACTAGCAAATGATGTCGCAGAATTGTGGAAGGTGAACGAGGCTGAGGCCATCAAGAATGCACGTGAATGGACTCAGAAATATGCCGTCGAAGACTGAAGTGCAAAGTGAAGTGTTTGCAGCAGAAAACGAACGACGATGAACACGAGCGGTGGAGCTGCATGGAGTGTGGCGGGGGTTTGGGCATAGCATGAGATCAACACGTGAATACAACGGCTTTTTGTTGGTAAACAACAAGTGATGGGGTGGGGGAAAACGGCGTAGTTGTATTGTGTGTGAAACAAGAAACGGAATTATATAATAACAATTAAGTAGAGTAATATTGCGTAAAATAATTGCTAACTGGCTAAAGAAGAACAACTATTTTCCGGTATGCTGTTTAATATTTTTAAAACTCTATACACATTAATACATTGAGATGCTGACGCCTTGATGTTTTTAAAAGTAAAATTCTACCAAGCAAAACATAAACACTACAACAAAGAAATGAGTATAATAAATGAAATACAAAACAAATAAAGTTATTGATGACGCAAAAAAAAAATAAAGAAATACAAAAATTGCTATAAGTACATACAATAAAATATAAAATATGTATACTCTTACGATACACTTTAATACAAGCTAAATGATATGATAATAGTTTAAATAGAATATAAAAAAACTAAATGCTAAATCACTTGTAAGAAGATGCAACAACAACAATAACTATGCAATATTTGATTCCAACTTTTATACGGTCTACATATGGCTGCTACGATGAGCGTTTGAGTAAAGAGCGCAACACAACCTTTCAACAAAACGCCGGTTGCCGCTTGCTACTGGCTTTCGTCCACGTATGTACGTTGATAGAAGTGTTGCACGTTACTGTGCGCGCTCGTTAGCTAGGTCACTGTGTGCTATTTATTCACATTTTCTTTTAGTTGCGCTAACAATATTACGTTTAGTCGTCTATTCTTATAGCAATTATATTATTTTTTTTTTGCATTTTAAATTCTAAGCCACTCTTATACATATGTATCTACATGTAAGCACGCCGCATGTTGACGTTGTAGATATTCTGCGTTAAGGAAGTTGCTATTAATATTTAAAGAACAATGAAATTTGATTAATCATTAGAGTGTACACTTCAAAAGAAAAAAAAAACACTGATGTTACTTTTAATTTTGTATGATTATATGTTTCCTTATTATTTTCATTATAATTATTAGCATTATTTAAAAAAAATTCTAAATAGGTATTTTTAAAGTTTAATGGCATTTCATGTACCAAGCTGCTTAAAAGTCTAGGTGAAAGCAAACGCCAATGTGAAAACCATTTGACAGCAGCGCTGCATGTATTGCTGCCCTTTCTATTTGTTTGTGTGTAAAGCAAAAATACCTTTATAAAGTAAAATATATGAAATATTAAGAATCTGCATATTATTTTTTTTTTTATTTCTTAAAGAGTTAGTTGAAATAAACGCGAAACCTGAATTGTAAGATAAAAAAATTAATTCGTATTTTTAATTACCAATGAATAAAAATAGGAAATTGGAATAACCCTACATGGATAAGTATTATATCCATCCTAAATAAGCTATTACTTTGTTTGCGGCATTCTCCAAGGATTGGCGTAAATCCGGGCAACACTTTAAATATAAGTACTCAAAAACACCAAGGTACGCTTGTTTTTGTTGTAGGCATGCTAAATATTTTACTATTTTCTTTGCAGTTTGTGAAAGCTGGCAGACGCTGGAATAATATTAAAGAAATTATGCTACATTTCTCGGTTTTTATGGCACTTGGCCGCTGTATAAAACGCCGCCAGACACCAAAGTTACACAAATATTATTTATAGCAGCATTTAGCTAAATACCTTTAGCCTGCATTGTCTTTTGAATTTTCAATACATGCTGCTGCCCAAAACCATTTCTACTCCAGCTGTTCGTAACATATTTTTTTTTTTTTGAAGAAAAGTGTGGGGCCACACTCATACCAAACTCTATTCGAACTAGTCGTCCAACTGCTTGGCCAACAAATATTGGAAAAAGCGCTGCTGGCGGCCAAATGTGCCGAAAGTGATTTATATAACCACGATAATCGCTACTATTTTGCCATTGTATATTTTGATCACTTATTGTTGTTGCTGTTGGTTGCTATCGTTGTTGCTTCTGGTGTGGTGGCTGTATGTGTAAGTAGATATTTTTTCTTACTGCAGCAACAGGCGCAAAGCGGTGATGGACCAACTTGGTCGCTGTCGTTAAAAGCTTACCAACAACTTTGTTCGCGGTCATGCATGTATGTATATATATATGTACATATGTACTTACATACATAAGAATGGATTCTTCGTGGGCGCAACGCCACGCATTTCGTTATTGTTAATTGGCCCTTTTTGGTTGTGAGTCGCTCAGCTGCGAAGGTGCCATTGTTGGAAATACGTGCTCCTTTTGATGTTGTTTTTGTTGTGGCGGTGGTGTTGTTTCGGGTGGTAAAGAATTATTACAGCTTGTCACCTTATTTCGGGCGATTTACGGTAAAATTTATCGCTGATGATCAACAATAAAAAAATGTGTCGTTGCCAGCAGTATACACAGAGCTACATACATACAAACATACATACATATATGTGGTTGCTTTGGAAGGTGGCGCAAGGAGTAACGCCGTGCAGTTGGATAATTGCACTCAAAGGTGTCAAATTAAGTCCAATGCGGCACGGGCACAGGATTTTCACTTTGATTTATGGATTGCAAGGCAAACGGAAAGTAAAGTATATTTTTCTTGTCTGGCAAATAAGGGCATAAGGAAGGGGTTGTAAGTACTAAATATCGGAATGAAAAATATTTGGAAAAATTATTAACAATAAGTATGACATGCTTAAGAGAAATTAAATGATTTATGTGCACACAAACCTACACATGTACGTTGAAGAAAGTAATACCTTTTGGTAAGATTTTGACCACACTTCAAATACCCTATGTGTGGAAAATCGGAAGAGTGGTCCCGCTACTGAAACCTAAAAGTAAATTTCCCCACCAAAAGGGGTCTATTCGTCCATACTTCCTCTAAAAACCAAAATATGGCCCCCGAGCCGGCTACTCCTTGATCTTTTACCCCCAAACAGTTTTTGGCAAACCCCCCAAAAAAAAAAAAAATGGCTTCCTAAAGTCCACAGTACCACACAGCATTAGCGCCATAAACGCCCAGATAGTTTATGGCCTCAACCGAAAAGCCTTTAATACAGGGAACCACACAACGCTACTTAAAGACATGAAAAATCTACACTCCTTCCAGGTTTGAAGAGTGGGGGTCCGAGCGTCGACAATCATCTGACTGTTTCGAAGTAATAATTATAAATTGAGAAAATTAACAAGGGATTCCGCACGGAGGTATCCGCTGCCCGTTGATGTTTATTTTTACATTTGGAAACTCCAAAAACCTCCCGAACTCTCGAACTTTTCCCCGTTTTTCTGCTGCAGGAATAAATCTCCCCACACAAATCCACAGCGACACATTCATAAACTGGACGAAGGAGTACACACTTGACCATAATATCGCAGACGAGAAAGCTTCAGACATGCTAGAACACTGCACTCCGGACTTGAACGAGAAGCCTCTTGATGTCTCCATCAATGAACTCCTCTCAGAGCAGTTTCTGCTGGGGTGTTTTCGTTGAAACCATCACGTCACCTGCTTGAAGTGGAACCGTCTCCTAGGAACATCAGGGGGTCCTTCCTCAACGACGTCGAAGACATAAAACAATATGCCGACCAGACTTCAGACGCAACTATGTAACTTCAGTCATGCACTTACCGCCATTCACAGCGAAGCCATAAACACCTTCACCGACTCCCTCTCAGTGAATGGAGTACTTGGAGTCAAATAACCATCCATTGCAGCAGACGAGCTCGATTAGCCGCAAGAATTGAGAGTGACACTTGCGCAGCTTCGTCCCGATCCCGACGTATCAAATATATTCCAGCATGAATGAGCCCCCGCATGACTTTAACCCCCTCTGAATTCTTAGCTAACCCTACAGATATGACACCCCTCACCCTATGGTCCCGTCGAAACAGCACGTTTCCTGTGCCCACCATTGTATGACCTCGATGACTAGATAACCGTTACAACAACAACAATATTTTTGGTGTTTGTTCATTTCAGTGACAACATGAAAATTTTGCTCAATGAACACTTTTGTAAGCATTGTATAGTAATGTGCATTCATAACTAGATAAGATAAGAGCATAAGCCATCAAGGGCTTGCCAAGTATGATAGAATTCTGTTTTAACGGAAATTTCGATCATTTTCACCATAGCAACGCACAACAAAAATAATTCGAATATAACTTAATGATAATTTTTCTAAATTTTACGTGTCGAAAAACTTCGTTTTACTACAACAACAACAACAACTGTACAATCTTCCAAATTAAGCTCAGTTTGCTTCTAAAATTCGAGCCTGATGGCAATCAATGCTAAATATGTAACTGTGTTATGTTACAAAATATGTGTCAGTTAGTCATACTATCTCGTTAGTCAATGGTGTTTCCATTTTTGTGTTGAAAGCTGCAATTATTTGTGTATCATAACAACAGCACTGATAAACTCCTTAAGTGAAAATATAATTTGTGGGTAAAATATAACTAAAAAAGTAATTAAAATATGTTTTAAATTGAAGTTGTTCGTAAAGATCGTTAAATCAATAATTTTGTAATAAATGTGCGAAGATTCGAAATATTTAGAACGCAGTTGATATCCTGGCTGATAAATACATAAGTCAAGGGATATTTAAAATAAATAACATCATATCCAATGATATTCAGAAAACTCGTCATGCTCTCAAGATCTCGAGTTGAATCAAATTGTGGAAAAGCTAAAGAGATACCTTCAAACTAACCATACCCCAGAGCTGAAAAACCCTAAAAATAGTAAAACTGTAATATATTTAAAAAATCATTAATAAAAATTGTAGGACAAAAAACCCAAAAAAAAAAAAAAAAATAATAATAATCAAAAAGTAATGTGAAAAGCACAGGTCGAATCTCATCAATCTATCTCATCCATAAAAATCCACCTGAAAAGTAAAAGTTCTTCAAAAATCATTCAAATATTTCTAAATTATGATGAAGGACTAAAAAGTAGGCAAAGTTATCTTTGGACTCCTAGCAAAAGCTCATAACGACATTTCTGTAGCACCAAAGGTTTGTGGAGCCCGAGCAAAGCCTCATATAGACATTTCTGTAGTACCAAACGTTTATATCCTAGCCATCCGATTTTCGGAAGTCTACAAATATCAGAATTTTCTATTAAGGTCTATTGTGCTCTTCTAAGTCACAGCGACTCACCTAGCCCAGCAAATTGATAAATACAATATGCTGCTAGGAGCTGTTGAGGCCGTTTGATCCCTTTATGGAAACTTTGATCCAAAGGCTTTATCCTGCGCCTACACACTGCTGTGAAGTCAATTTGCAGGTTTTTTTTTTTTACCCTGAAAGTTTCAACCCTTAAAAAGTCCGGGAAAAGGGAAAAATTTCGAGTTAGGGTTTGTTTATAATCTTTAAACCTTAAAATTTCCATGGGGAGGGAAATTTCCCCCCCCCTTAGTTTTATCCTTTGGAGATTTTATATCCAACCATGAAAATTTTGTTTACCATCTTTTAGCACGAATGGGCATTTCATACCTTCTTTCCCAAATTTTCGTCACTTGGGTTGAATAAGCTTTTAGTTTTCTTACCTTTGGATTTATCTGCAAGCGGGAGGATTATCCTCGCCCCGTTACATATATGTGCTCGTTAAAACTAAAACACCAAGGTATGGAAGGGTGCGTGGTCCTGGACCCCTGCGCCAATTCCCTCCGATTTTTCGAGCCTCGGTTACCACTTGATTTACTATTCCTAGCAGTAGCTAAAGGGAATCGTTCCTTGCCTTACTGCTAGGGTAACCTTGAACTTCCTGGGAATTTTAATTTCTAGGTATGTTCCCTTGGGAGAAGAGCCATGTGTGTTTGGCAAATGACGATTACTAATGAAGGGTTGAGATAAAGATGACTTCAAGTGTCCCTTATAGGGGATACCCCGGCGAAACGACATGTTACAAATTGAAATCTTTTGGGGCCCCGGATTCGGGAAGGTTTTACCAATAAGTTTTCTTTATTTTCCTTGTATAAAAATCTCTCAAAGTGAATGCAAATCCGCTAATCCTCTCTGAACCCAGATATATGGGAAGGACCCATTAAGAATTCCACGTATTTTGCCAATGTTGATGTAATTACACTGTCGCGCATCGCGTGAGTTCAGCAAGTGGCAAAGTGGGGCGCTTATTGGTGGAATGCAGAGGAAAAGGCTAAAATCTTGAAACAATAAAAACTGCTTTTAAATTAAAAAACCAAAATTGCGACTACAAGGAAAAGGTGCGCGCGTTTTATTGATAATTGTAATTAAAAAAGTAAAGAAGCAGTGGCTGCCTGCACTGCAGGATGCAGCCAGCATAAATGTGAAAACATTTTAGTGGGGTTCTAGGGGGGTTATTGATATTTTTACTTGATTCTCTTGACCCAATCCAAAAGACATATGAATACGTATCGTTTTATTTCCGCTGCCTTTTAAATTTGGGCTTCCTGTTCGCTTAGGACCTCGAAGTGAATATAAATATTTAAGATTCCATCAACAATGACCAGATATTCACCATGCGCTATATCTTAGAAAGATAAAAAGAACTCCAAGCGAAATGGGGGTTTCCCTTTGATTGAAACCCCGAGGCGTTGAATTGTCTGATTCTGCATTCTACGATTAAAAACTACAATATTTGGAAAACAGCGGCAGAGAAGTTTTGCCTCATTTTCATTATGCCCAGACCTTGCTTCTTCAAATTTACCCACTTGTTCCGGTCGATGCGAACTCACTCACGGGTTCACATAGAAGAGGATATTAAAAAACGGTTATCCTTACGTGTAAACCAATTTGACGGAGTTCTTTTGGGGTGAAAGAGGGAAAAATATTACAAATTCAAATTGTAGAACAAGAAACTTAAAGAATATTGTTTACAATGTATAAAGGGACTATTTCTGCTTTCGAGATATCCAGAATGTTTTTGGGAATGCGGTATTCGAACTGTGACCAAAGCAAGGATTCAATTAACTTTTTCAGATACTATTTGGATCTTTAATTAGACTATTTTGTATTGCACTCAGCTCAGGATATTTTCATTGCAATCTGGACTGGACATAACTTCTTGGGTTGGCTTCCAGCCATTTTTCGGGAAAAAAAAGTTTTATGTTTATTCGTCAAAACATACCTCTACTATTAAGGGGCTAAAACCCATATTAGATTTAGACAAAACTAAAGAACTAAGAGGGCTACAAAAGCGGTTTTGGGGTATCAATGAAGTTCTTTATTCCTGCGAAAGAAAATTCGATGCCATTATGTATGGAATTCGATTTCTTTTGCATGCTCATCACTTCAATTTTCGACGGCTTTCAATTATAAATAGACTTGACGCAGTCCCACAGGAAATAGTTAGTGGGGCCTAATCGCCATTTCGTGAGATAACACGTTCACCAAACTTGTTTTCAATAAATCGATTGTGACGTTCGCTGTGTGGCTTGTGGCGCTTGTCCTGTTGGAACCACATATTGTCCAAGTTCATATCATCCAATTTGGGTAAAAAATAGCGATTCCCATTAACAGTCTTGTTCATCACGTAAGAAGTAAGGATCAATGAGCCGCCGGCCCCTCAACCGCATCAAACCGTAATTTTTTGGGATGAAAAGGTGACCAATAAGTATTTTTGGATCTCTTTCTACCAATAACCATATTTTGCTTATTGACGAAACACTCAGTCAAAAAAAAGCCTCATCGCTGAAGAAGATTTTTCAAAGAAAACCCGGATCATTTTCAAGTTGTTGTTCAGCCCTTCCTGGGTTTGGGCAAGCGCCTCAGTTCTTTCGTCAATTTGATCTTGTAAGGATGTAGGGCCCGATCTTTTGGAAAAATACGACAGGATGCCCAACGCTTGAAAATGGGTGGGGAGACTTTTTTTTCAATTTATGCGCTAGCGGCAGCAAAATTCTCTACACTGTGGATTTATTTTGTACTGTGCCTGTAGACGTAGCGTCCTTGAGGCCACTGACTCCGATAGTAATTTAATAATTCGACTCGTTTTGGATCGTATATCTTTTCATGATGAAATGGCAAACCTTACTGAAGAGAATTGTTTAAGGGGTTGTTTGTATGGTCCACTTTTGTAACGTCCCCTTTTAAAAACCCGGTATAGTCTCAGTAAAATTTCTAATTTTCATACATGCTTGAAAAATAAGTGGCCTCCTCAAAAAATTTTAAAAACACCTCTGTCTATTTTTGCATATGTATGAATGTATGTGCGATGGTGTGCATGAATGCATTTGCAGCAACGCATTGGAAAACGCTTGCGCCTCAATACAATCGACATGAAAAAATGCTTCATAATCACGGCTTAAATTGCATATCATAAACAGCAAATACAATGTACCCACACACACACACACACAGAAACATAACTGCATATATGCAAATGTATTTTGCGCGCTCGCCTGCCTGCCTACAACGGCTAATTAGCATATTATGCCGTAATTAGTTGTAGGTAATTAATTTGAGTTGTGTTGTACTTTGCGTTGTTGTTGTTGTTGTACTTGATGTTGTTGTTGCTATCGGCTTCGCCTGTGGCGGCGGCGGCGGCCATGACAGTGGCAGTGGCAATCACGCTTGTGGCCACAGCCAGCAATTGTCTATTGCAAATATTGCTATTGTTGTTGTCCGTATTGCTGCTGTTGTTATTGTTGTTGTTGCGCAATTTTGCATTGCTTTGAAATTAAAACTACTACTACAACTACATATGCATGTCTAGCAGTAAATCTGATTTCGACAGCTTTGATTGCCAGCAACAAAAGCACAAAAGCTGCAGCAACAACAACAACACCACAGACAACAGCTACAGCAATTGACGCAAAATACAACATGAAAAGCAGTTACAGCAAACATACATCAAAGCAGTTCAATATTGCCTATTTTAGCAGCAGCAACACTAACTGCAACAACAACAACAATCACAACTGCTTTGCTGCTTCCTTCTTTATTATTAATTGCATTTTATTTGTAGCTGCAGCTTTTGATGCAACACGGCTGTTGCATGTTGCCAGGCGTGTGTGGATTGCCTGCTATTATGTTTGTATGTGTATGCATGTGTGTGTGTGCGAATTGCCAGACAGTTACATTTTGTTAATTTGCAATTTTTACGGTCTCAGCTTGGCAGCAGCGGAGCCAGCAACATGCAAAAGCAATGGAAATGTTGCTGGGCTGTAACTTTTATATACATATATGTGTGTGTATATAATATATTATATATATCGGTTTGTATGTTTGCCTGGCAAATTTGGCGCGTTCTTCGCTTGAGTCTTTTGTTTCAGTTGCTATATGCTGCTAATTGCAGTATAAATGTGGCATCGCCAACACACACCTGTGCACATACATACACATATGTATGTATATATACATATATGTATTAAAGTGCATTCGAATCGGTTTCGGTCATTACATTGTCTTCTTTCTGTTTTTTTTTGATTGCCTGCAACCTAAAACTATTGAACTCAAATGTATGGCTGCATGATGAGGCCTTCTTAAATTTCTAAAGAGTATAATGAGCCGAAATTGGCTACAGCTAAGAAAAGAATGCGTAAAAATTTTCTGCATTGGTTGAGTCTTTGGTTGTTGTCTACCAAAAGAAGACAAAAAGGAAAAAAAATATTATATTTTTTTAATTAGCCTCTCAAAAAAAAAAAAAGTTTCCAAATGTCCACAGTTGACGATAGAAATAGAACTTGATGTCTGGATTCGGCAATAATAACTGCTCGCGAACGCTTTCGCAGAAATCCCCTTAAAAACCAGAAATCATATCGACGGCATTGGATATATCAACCAGATTAATGTCAAGATTTATTTGAGATGATCTCCACATAAAATACTGCCGAGGGCCAACTGGTCATCTACTGATAACACGCTTGAAACAAATTGGGCTTAGTAAGTTTCTCTATAGGCGCACGGTCAACGGCCATGAAATTATTTTTTTTTTTTCGCAAACCTCCAAAATCTCTCCAAAAATGAAAAAATATTATTTTAAGAGTTCAACGTGGTCACCATTCATCTGATGTATTGGTTTGGTGTGGAGTCTCGTTTAATGACTTTACACGTCTTCATTTGTGTGAAAAAGAGGTTAAAACTGTGGCAAAATTTAAGTAAAGTAAAGCCTTACTCTCTTCGATGAAGATCTGGGATATCTTTCAGCCACTGTACATGAGGTAAAAACCACCAAGCAATGGCTTAAAAGAAATATTTTTTCCCTTTTTTCTTTTGGGCCCCACAACCACGCCGTTAGTTCTACATACTTTAACCAGGTTGGACAAAGAAGAGAAGCTAACGGGTCTTGTAGTGAACGAAAACAAGGCGAAATATCTTCTGTTATTAAACAAATAGTCGTCACATTACTTTGGGTCCTACGTTACTGTTGACAGTCATAACTTCGAAATCGTTGATAATTTTGTCTATCTTGGAACCAGCACTAAGAAAAAAAACCCCAACAAACCAAAGGTCAAAAAACAAAAAATTTTCCCCGAAAAAAATCCAACGGGGAGAATTAAAGCCCCTTTGAGTTTTGGGGAAAAGGGCTGCGGAAGATTTATGGTCCTTTGCTCATTTCAACGGCTAATACCGCAGTCGATAGAACTCTAAACTGTACGAGATATACGACGAATTATATAAGTCAGCCAATTAAGAAACAGTGGCTACGCTGCTAGGTCATGTCGTCCGATAATTACACTCCCGCTCTGAGAGTATTCGACGCAATACCCGCCCGGGCAAAGAGGAAGAGGAAGAATTTCCCCTCCTTTGGAAAGTACAGGTGGAGACAATAAAAAAGAAAAATTATTGAACAAAGAAGTTCGGGTAAATTTTGTGAACGGAATAAATTTCTGGTGCCGAAATGTTAAGAATGCAACAAAGGCCCTTTGGTGATAATAGTTTGTTATGATCAAGTGTTTCTGATCAGAGCAAATTGTTAAAGATGCGGGACGAAGGACGACCAACCATCAAGGGAAACACGTCAATAAAATAAATTTTTTGGTATCATTGGAATATCGAAAAGGGCCCGGAAATTATTTCAAAATTAGTTTTAACGAATAACGAGTTAGTTCCAAAAAACAAATTTTTTCAAAAAAAAAATTTTCGAAAAGTTGGTTTGCCCCACCGGGTGTCATGAAAAATATTATTTCGGGGAGGTTTGGGCCACTTCACCCCAAAAAACTAAAGGCGAAAATTTGTCTACTAATTTTTTTCTAGGGTAAAGTATTTTCCCAAAAATCCAAACTTCTGCTATCGACCTTATTGAGTGAGTCATGAGCGTTCAGAAAAAAAGGCATTGACCAAAAATTTTTATCAAGTACATATTTTTTGCTTGAGACAATGGTTCATGCATTCTGTTGCCATTATTAATAATTTGGAGTAAAAGTGGCTATAAGACCTAAATATGTCGCTAAAAGTATCAATATATCAATAACATTAATAATTTACATACATGTTTATATTTACTTTTTAATTTTTTTAACACAACTTTTTTTTTTTTTTGAACATACTTACATATTTTCAATGTGATAATGATAACACATACATAAATCACACTGAAATAGTGCCAGAAATACAATGAAAGTGAAACGTAAAAACAAAACCACAAATTTCTTATCTTCTTTGCATTTCTCACCTACTTCAGATAGGGATTAAGAGTGTTTTGCGATAAGATTACAACAGAATACATTACCATACTTTTTTAAATTTCAAAAATAAGAAGCAAAAAGTTCGTATCGCAGCCGGTAGGATTCGAACCTACGCTCCCAGAGGGAATCTGATTTCGAGTCAGACGCCTTAACCACTCGGCCACGACTGCTGCGTCCCTTTGCCTGCCAATGCGCTCACACCACCGCCACTCGCTTATCAACCGCATACCAACGAGACATTGCGAATAGATAAAAGGAACCCTTATCTTGAGAATCGAGATAAGTGCAAAAAATTTGTCAATAGTATTAACTATTGCTTAATTAAAAAGACGAATGTGCCGACATTGTTTACGAAATATTTCATAGATAAAGACTCAAATGTGGGACAAAGAGTGGGCCAAAGAGTGGGAGTTTAAAATCAATGCCGACATTGACTTGAATTTTATAGGAATATTTCAGTATTGTGGCAAAGTGCAACGCAAAAGGTTAATAAAATTATTTTGCAGTTTACCGTTAGAGGTAGTGCTATGAATATGTGAGAGTTATTTGTATGTGAAAGAGAAATAAATGTGGCAGTGCAGATTAGTGAACAAAATATAAGAAAAAAATATTTTTATATGAAATAAAAGTTTATAAAATTTGGATTATAATAATAACTTACTGCTGCAACTATACTTAATAAATATTACATTTACAACAACAATAAAAGTGAGTAGAAATGAAATTATGTTAAATAAATTGTTTCACTTATAAATTTCATACTTTTGAGTCAATACTTCCCTTAGCCCCCGTATATCTAATATAAATATTTTCGAACTTCCGTATGATTTTACACTGCTTACAAGTATATCGGCCAATATGTGAGTTACATGGATTTCCTCGGGTAAAAACAGCCTTCGTTCAAGTCTATAAGAATTGTATCTCAAAGACCTGCGCAAAATTTTTTGAAGATTGGTTGAGTAGTTCTCGAGAAATCTTGCTATCTGACTTCAAAAACACAGTTTTGAGAAAAACTCGTTTAAAGACAAATGCGCTCGGTTGGGCTTTAAGCGTCCACTCTGCGGGCATCCTTACAGTCTACAAAATGTCCTGATTTATTTGATCAAAATTTCGTTTTCGTTTCAAAGCAATTCGCATGCTCTCAGAAACAATGATTTCGCTTTATACCTGGATAAATCCAAAACTCAAAACGTTTTTAGAAAATATCCAAAGATTAGTATGGAACAGGAAGAATATTTGATCCAGCAATGAATGAAAGATACAGCTTTATCAAGGTTTTGACTGTGCTGGAAAGTGAATCGTGAAAAAGGTGTGGGTTACTAAAATGTTAAACATCTTACAACAAGAGTTGTCGGTCTCTTTTTACGTATAGCTTTGCGCAAATGACGCTTAACACTCAAAAATAGTGCTTTAATTACTTTGAGCCTTGTGTGCAGTTTGGCGGGTCGGAAGGGATTCAGAGTATATCACACCTCAATAATCGAAAAAACTATGATCATAACCTTGATTTTTGAACTCCTTTGACGTGATTTTTTCGGCTTCGGCTCCCTTTTGCCCCAATATTCCGCCAATTGATCGTCTGTTTCCGGGTCGTAAGCATAGATCCAAGACTCATCGCCAGTAATAATACGTTTGAAATCATCTATTTTGAGTAAATTTACAATCTTAGCTCTTTGTGTTAAAGTGGTGCCAAATTATTGATAAAATTCGTTATCTTCTAATAATAAATTTGGTTTCCGACAGTGAATATGATTCCTCGAACAATATTCACCAAATGAAGCCAAGTGTGACTTGTTAATTTCGCCTACTTATGTGCCCAAATTCGGGTCCTATTTTTGACAATGGAGATTGCACAGTTTTTTATTTAATTCTTAAACTTAAAAATTAACTTTTTTTTGAATTTCTTGGAAGTTTGGCAAAGTTTTAAAAAAGCCCCTTTTTCACCATGAGTTTCAAGCTAAAAAAGAATGAAAAAATCGAAAAAAGTCACAAAAACTCTTGTGACTAAGCATAGTGAGATGTGTTTTTTGAATCAGTAACAGCTTTCAGGTTTCGAAAATCTTTTCTAGTCTTGTTTGAATCATACCAAAACTTAAACAAAAACTTTATGAGAGAAACGCTTTTAAAGATAATTACTTGACGTCAATCTCTCGTAAATCAATATCTTATTGCTTTCACAGGAATCCACATTAGAAATATGAAAAAGCGTCAGTAGGGAACTCACCCTGTATAACGAGTTGAGATTATTAAAATCATTGACATCTCAAAGGTTGGCATCATTTCCGAAAATATATGTGACCTGGTCTACGAAAAGGGGGCTTAAACAAACAAAAAAAAATATTTTTTGCCACCTAAGCCCCCTTTACGTAGACCAGGTCACATATATATATGTTCTAACCAGGACAGCCACTTAGCTTTGATCATTCGTGTATCATCCATTACGAAGAACTAGTTTTTCTGTCCTCATCTGAAAACTTTGTTTCTATAATGTCGATTTTTTCTGGAGATGGTTGTTTTTCCAGACTACGTAGAATGGCTCTTAATAAGGAGAATAGAAGAGATTCATAGACTATATATATAGATATAGTTAGAATCTGTCGACATTTCTTTAGTATAACCATAAGAAGAGATCCAGCTCCATCGTTCAGGACACGGTATCTAGTCTCCACAATCGCTCTTACCGGTTTATTTGTTGAAATAATTAGATAATTCTCAAATCACTTTCTGTCCCTATCACCATCTCTACTCATTGTGGGTAACTTATTGCTTTACGCACGAACTTTTCTTCAGAATTTGCCATTTTAACGTATTTTCTATGAAGACAACGCACTTTAAGTTAAATAGAAATTAATTTATTGCACCAGCGCATAAAATGTAATTCACATATTGTACATACATACATATGTATATATGAAAGAGATTAAATCAATAGCTACCAACGGAGGCAACTTGACTTAGGTCAGTGCAAAAGCAACAATAAGCGATAGCTTCCTTGGCAACACAAATAATGTATGAAGCGTGTTTGTTGGAGCACATTAATGCTACTTCATGTATTACCAAAAATCTATTTATCGTCACATACATACATACATTTGTGTACTTGTATAAGTAGTGATTTTCGGCAGGAAATATTTATGCGTCAAGCATTTATTTATAGAAGTGTGTGTGTGGACGGCAGCATGTGTCTGACGCGCAACCTTTTTCAAGTACATAAGTGCATGAAAACATCTATATATATATATACTCATATATACAACTTTGGTTGGCGTAATTTTACTTGTTTTGCATCCAATAACTCACGCACCTTTACAAGCGGCAGACGTCTAAGCATTCGTAGTAATTCGGATCGATAAAATTCGTCTGCGTGAGCTTTATAAGGAGTACACAAGTGTGGCTGAGAATGGAATGGTGAGCTTCTTTATGTCTGCATGTGTGTATTAAAAATATTTGCAGTTTTTTTTGACCAAAAGATATATTGAAATCATTGTTTGCAGAAAAAATACTTTATTTTGGGTGGTATATAAAATTTAGTAAAGGTGGCAACCCTAAATTTTTTAGTAAAATTTACTCACTGGTGTTTTAGAATAATCAATATTTTCCAATTACAGGACTTAGCAAATGGAGAACTTTTTCCAAAAAAAAAGATTAAAATTAGTGCATCCCTTAGGATTCCTGAGCGGGAATTTTAACAGATTATTTGGATTATAGGGACCACAGACGCTTCCGCGGCATGTGACCAGTTAG
The DNA here is from genome assembly GCA_027475135.1 of Bactrocera correcta. NCBI lineage: Eukaryota > Metazoa > Arthropoda > Insecta > Diptera > Tephritidae > Bactrocera > Bactrocera correcta. Next base: position 43,470,142 of record CM050325.1, on the reverse strand, counting down.
TATTCCGATCATATTCCTACAATCTCTTCTATCGAATGGCAATAGAAATTTTGTGTACTTCCAATCCACCGTTTTGCACATAAATTTTATAGTTTTGCACCCAGGTAGCTCTCTCCAACGGGTTTTGATTTTCTGTACCATGCTTTTGTCCAGATCGTCGTATAGACAATTCACCTGTTTCCCAATGTTGATCATGTTTTCGGGTGTTAGCCGAACACCATTCATGGCTCGATCCCTCGATGTCTTTGTGGCCTGGCAGACGGTAGACAATGAACTTGTTTGTCTCTGGCAACACTTTCCTGCCTTGCTTTCCAAAAGATCTCCGGACAATATGCAATACGAGGTTACTGTCTTGATTGCTGCTTGGCTGTCTACGTAGATGTTGACAATGGAATTGCCTGCAGGCGCTTTAGAGGCCAGCTTCGTGGCAAAGTCTTCAGCTTGAAATATAGTGCAATAGTCCGGGAAAAGACTGCCTTATGTCTTACTCTGGGCAGTATATTCGGGCACCAATACCACCATTTTTAGGAACGCGCATTTTCTATGTTTACTTCGAACCTACTTTCCATGGGCTTCACAACTCCTTTGGCAGGAACGAATTCGAGGAACGCAATTTTCGAGCACCTTTTCCATTAAATCTAGTCGTATCTCTTGAATAACAGGTTCAATAAGTTTTCTAAGTTTGAAGAGAGTCTGGTTCAATGCTAAAGACCAAGGACTTCAATAACCCTATGCGTAGTAGTCTAATGGTGCTAAATGACAACTTCTTGAAGACCATTAAATGACACAATTTCTTTAAATAATCGCATCTCCAAGCTTTTCTGGCAATAATTCGGTTGTTGCACTTGCTGTGTGGCACGTAGCCACGTCTTGTTGGAACCAGATATTGTCAAGATTAACTTCTTCCAATTGCGGCCATAAAAAATTGGTTATCATCGATCGATATCGCTCTCCATTGACAGTAACGATGGTACCAGCTTCATTCCGAAAGAAGTACGAACTAATGATTCCACCAGACCAAAAACCACACGAAACTGTCAACTCAGGTGAATGTATATTTTGTGGAATGGTTGCTCATGAATAATTTGTGGATTTTTTTCGCACCAGAATCGACAGTTTTGTTTATTTACCGCATTAGTCAGATGAAAGTGAGCCTGATGAGAGGAAATGATTTTCTTAAAAATCGTTATCGTTTTCAAGTTGTTCCAAGGCAAAATCAGCACACTCATTACGCTTACGATATTTCAATGGCTTCAGTTCTTGAGTGAGAACAATTTTATACGGATGCAAGCCCAAATTCTTTCTCAAAATCCGTCAGGTTGTGGATTGAAACAGTCCCAATTCTTGAGAACGTCCTGGAATCGACAAATTGTGGTCATCGGCGACACTTGCCTGAACTGAAGCAAAATATTCATTACTTTGAAGGGTTCGTTGTCTTATTGGACACCTGAATATCTTATCATCTTCTACTTGGGTGTGCGTATTCGCTAAAATTTGAATAATTTAGCCTAAATGTAGGCAACGTTTTATTGCTATTTTGCAATAATATAGTATGTCTACAAGAAATTTCAACATTATGGGTAGATTGATGTATAAATAATCTTTTACAAACCCTTACACTAATTTCAATATTATTTCTACATGCAAATACCCACATATGTTTAGCTTGCCGATAGTTCATTATCCTTTCGGTCAACGGTTGAACGCATTAGGTATTTTGTATTTGTATATACCGAAAAGCTTATACATAGGTATGAATGTGAGCAAATACAGTTATGTGAAATGTACAGTTCAATATAGCTGTCTATGTATGTATGTATATAATGTAACGGGTATAACATCTAAAGGGTGATTTTTTAAGAGCTTGATAACTTTTTAAAAAAAAAAAACGCATAAAATTTGCAAAATCTCATCGGTTCTTTATTTGAAACGTTAGATTGGTTCATGACATTTACTTTTTGAAGATAATTTCATTTAAATGTTGACCGCGGCTGCGTCTTAGGTGGTCCATTCGGAAAGTCCAATTTTGGGCAACTTTTTCGAGCATTTCGGCCGGAATAGCCCGAATTTCTTCGGAAATGTTGTCTTCCAAAGCTGGAATAGTTGCTGGCTTATTTCTGTAGACTTTAGACTTGACGTAGCCCCACAAAAAATAGTCTAAAGGCGTTAAATCGCATGATCTTGGTGGCCAACTTACGGGTCCATTTCTTGAGATGAATTGTTGTCCGAAGTTTTCCCTCAAAATGGCCATAGAATCGCGAGCTGTGTGGCATGTAGCGCCATCTTGTTGAAACCACATGTCAACCAAGTTCAGTTCTTCCATTTTTGGCAACAAAAAGTTTGTTAGCATCGAACGATAGCGATCGCCATTCACCGTAACGTTGCGTCCAACAGCATCTTTGAAAAAATACGGTCCAATGATTCCACCAGCGTACAAACCACACCAAACAGTGCATTTTTCGGGATGCATGGGCAGTTCTTGAACGGCTTCTGGTTGCTCTTCACCCCAAATGCGGCAATTTTGCTTATTTACGTAGCCATTCAACCAGAAATGAGCCTCATCGCTCATCGGACACGGACGCGAAACACATTTCGAACCGAACACTGATTTTGGTAATAAAATTCAATGATTTGCAAGCGTTGCTCGTTAGTAAGTCTATTCATGATGAAATGTCAAAGCATACTGAGCATCTTTCTCTTTGACACCATGTCTGACATCCCACGTGATCTGTCAAATACTACTGCATGAAAATCCTAACCTCAAAAAAATCACCCGTTACATAAGTTGGTTGTCCGAAAAGCCGAGCCGCCTGGCCGCCTACAACGTTGCGCCTTGCAAGCACATTACCCTTGTGCCTCGCGCAAGGCAACAACACACACTCACACGCTATATATTTTGTTTTTGTATGCGTACATGCATGTGGCTTGGTCATGTCAAGAACCTTTCGGCTCGGCTCTTTATCCTACCGTCCTATCGTCCTGTCGTGCGTAATGCGTTAGTATATGCGAGTACGTGAGCCTTTAGTTTGTACGCCCGCTGCGGCCAGACACAACAAAATCAGCCAGTCAGCTAACTAGAGGCAGCCGTTTGTTGTTGGCCCGTGAGACTCGCTCTCTCTGCCATTCGTCGTTGCCGTTCTTTTTCGTTGATCCTTTTTTCTTCGCAATTTTATTTTGCCTCAATCCGACCCGCAGTTTATTTGACACAGACACATTTGGCTTCTATAGGCGGCTGTGTGAGAGTGCGTTAGAGCCACATACTGATGTATATGTTCTACCCTACGGGAACACCTTTTGTGGTCTTGGCATTGTAGTTCAATGAACCCTTTGTTTTTGTGGTATTTTTGGAAGCTTGCTTGCTGAAAATTTCGGCAATTTGAAGTAAATTGAAACAAATATATTATATAATGCAGGATAGGGGGATCGAAGAATGAATGAATAATGGCGTTCAAGTTTATCGATTTATTTTTGTATCATACTTGGTTGTATTCTCAATTCCTCAATTTTATGTAAAATATCTACATTTCAGTATGGAATTCAAATCTTAAGAACCTAACTGAGTTCGGAGTAGGACGGAAATACTTAGCCGATATAGTAATGTGGGGAGGCAAGCGCTTTTTTCTCTCGATCTCTTTGGTATCTCTCTGTATACGACCTGTGTTGTATCTGAAATTATGCAAACCATCAGACCATTGGAAATTCCAAAGGTAGCCAGCTCGTTCTCCATCTGGTCTTTCAAACGGAGTGAAGGTCTTTCTATTCCACTGCTTCCTCCGGAGGGTACTGCGTCGAATACCCTCATAGCTGTAGTGTTTTCATCCATTCGGACGACATAACCTAGCCAACAGAGCCTCTATCTCTGCTAAAGCTCATCGTTCCATCGAATGGGATATTTGCCGTTGATAATACGCAAAGGACTATAAATCTACCGCAGAACCTTTCTCTCGAAAACTTGCAACGTCGACTCATCAGATGTTGTCATTGTCCATGATTCTGCACCATTTGTTCATCGATAGAGGACTTTTCTTTTCAACCACCTACTCAGTCCGAAGTAACACCTGTTGGCAATGTTATTCTGCGTTGGATTCCGAAGCTGACATTGAAGAAGTCGCATGAAAGAGAATCACCTTGTCTGAAATCTCGTTTGTTATTGGATTCGGAGAGGTTCTTCCTGTTTCTACAAGTTTACACAGCCGTCTTAACAAATGAAACTAATTTTCTGGTATCCCACAGATCCCGAAAAAATTACCCAAAAAAACATGAATAAGAATTCAATTCGAAGGCAATAAGTCCGTGGAAAGTGGTTCCATTTTGTATTGACTGACCACCTTTGATAGAGATTTAGTGAATTTTTGGTGTCTGAGATAGAGCAATCTCCAATGAAACCACACTTTATTTCACTCAAATTTGAAAATTTTTTCATACTTTTAATTCCGACCCCGAATCCTTTGCTGTTTTACTTGCGTTTTAAAAGATAAGATTGTGATCTCGACTTTTCCTAACTGAAATTCATTACTCTTCAGCAGCTTAGACTATGTACAAGGGTACTTGACTATACGATACAGCGGTATTTTTAATGTTATAACCCGGAAAGTTAGGTTAGATGGCTAATCAAAGATCACAATTTGTGAAGCCCGGAGGGTTTCTGCAGTCATTTTTTTCGAAAATGTGGTCTTCTGACAGAAAAGATTGATGAGGTGATCTAATGTAATTGTAATTGTGCAAATAGTGGTAAAATAGAAGAGTTCGCTTGACGCGGTCTCCTAAAGTAGTGCTTTCTCGATTGAAAGGAGGGAGATCTGGTATCAGGGTTACAAAATCTGTCTACATAAGGCTGGGTAAGAAACGGCCAAGTGACAACCCAAAACTTAGACTTTAGGCTTGAAACCGAATATAGTTTCTTCCCACCCACAATTTGAGAGATAAACTAATTTTTATATATTTCTATAACTTCAGCCCCATCGAAAATGAATATATTCTTCAGCAAGTTATTCGAAGACATCGCAAATATTTTTGAATCACCATTTCTGATATGGGAAATGCTCACCATGCTGCGTGTGGGCGTCAAAGGTGAAAGCGCGCTAGAGTTGGACGATTTTCTAAGATCCAATGCGCCCGAAATTGAAATCACCGCAAATGATTTGGAGCTCTTGAGAACACGTTACATGCTGCCGGCGGACACGAAAACGAATTGCCACACAAATCAAAGAATTTTAACGATTGCCAATCGTATATTCATTAACAAAGGCACACGCTTAAAGGAAAGCTTCATAGAAACGCTCCAACAGCGGTTCGCCTGCGGCATACAGGAAGTCGACTTCAGTGCGCGCAAACAAGCTGCCGATGCCATAAATGCGTGGGTGAGCCATGCTACGCACGATCGCATACGCGACATAATATCCTCGCATGATGTGGGTGCCAATACACAAGCGGTGCTGACGAATGCGATCTACTTTAAGGCGAAGTGGCAGCATCAGTTCGAGACGATTGACACGAGACAAGAATACTTTCACTTAAACTGTGACGAGAAGGTACTCGTGCCAATGATGAGCCAGACAATGAATATACGTTACGGTTGCATGCCAAATCTCAATGCTGTGGCTATAGAGTTGCCATATCGCGATTCTGATCTGTCAATGCTGGTGATAATGCCAATTGAAGCGTCGTCGTGGACCGGTTTGGTGGCTATCTCGCAGCTGAAATTGTCGGTAGTGCTGGGTCACATGGAGTACCGGAAAATCAGTGTGAAACTGCCGAAATTCTCATTCAACTGCACCATAGATGTGCATAGCTTGCTGACGCAGGTGGGTTATTGTGATGAAATATGGGAAATTTCTATTAATTTTAATTTGTTTACAGTTCGGCGTGCGCGGCATTTTCCAAGCCAGTCAGGACTTCAGTAATCTTATTGCGGACCATGCTTCCAATTTTAGTGTTTCGAAAATCATACAAGAGGCTTTTATCAATGTGACCGAGGAGGGTACGGAGGCCGCTGCCGCTACAGGTAGGAACATTGGAAACCTCTAAATTTTGTTTGAATTTTCTAAAATATCTATTTTTACTTTTATTGTTTTGTAGCTTGCTGCATTGATGGTCCCGTACATTTTGATGAATCGTTTTACGCGGACAGACCTTTTTACTTTTGTATAAAGAATAGAAATCTCTTGAAACTGTTCGATGGCTGTTATCGTAGACCGTGTTAAAGACCAATGGTAATGCTCACAGAATGTTTGACTGATTTAAGAATGAGAGTATTCAGTATATATAATCTTACATTAAAACTTTAGAATAAGAATTTTGTCCACTTTTTATAAATAAGCTTATATTCATATTTTGTACTTTTAAAATAGCAAATAAATTCTTAAAAAATTTTCAATTAAAAAAAGAAATTATAAAATCTGCTCAGCGTATGCCAGCTTCATTTTAAATGCCCATCAGCTATCCAGTTTTAATAATTCTTTCCCTTCTTTCGACATAAGTAGCTCCTGACCTTCATTTTAGACCTGTCTCCGGATCGAAAAGCCACAAACCAGATCGACGTCACGTCAACACACATAAGGAAGGTTTGACGTCGAGATGCTGCACTCACAACAGACAATCTAATGGACTTGCACTCCTGGTTACCAGAAAATGCAAAAGAACAGCTAGTACGGCGAGGATTGTCGTGTCGCAAACAAGAGAAAACAACTGCCTACCTCACAACGTTACAATCGACTACAACACGCGCGGGATGCTCTTGTGAGTAGACCCTCGAAGGGGATCTAGTGACGGATGCCCAGAGCATACTGAAATTATGGAGGGAACACTTTTCCAACCTGCTGCATGGCAGTGGAAGCATAACGCCAGGAGATGGTGAACCTGATTCCCCAATCGGCGACGATGGAGCGGTCGTTCCATTGTCCGACGATGATGAAATTCGGATAGAAATTACCCGTCTGAAGAACAACAAAGCGGCGGTTGCCGATGGGTTGACGAAGGACTGATAAGGCATTTAAGTGTGCTTTGCCCAATGAAAAAGAGCGAGACCCCCTAATAACTTCCGTTATGGAACCAGTATTAACTCCAACAACAACTTCAGCTTCGAAATCCAACGCAGAAAGACTATTTCCAACAGGTGCTACTTTTGACTGAGCTAGCAATTGAAAAGTAAAGTCCTCTCCTGACGAATAAAGACGAAACACTAAAAGTCCCTCATTCCCGTCATTCTATATGGCGCGGAGATTGTTCAGGCACCATCTGATGAGTCAGCCTCAGGATTGTTCGAGAGAAGAGTTTTGCGTTAACGGCGAGTACCGCAGTCGATGGAACGATACTCTGTACGAGATATTCGGCGGCATTAACAAAGTTCAACGATTCAAGAGACAGCGGCTGCGTTGGCTAGGTCAAGTTGTCCGGATGGAAGAGAATACTCCATTGACAAAGTTCAGTGAATCAAGATACAGCGCCTGAGCTGGCTAGGATATGTTGCCTGTATGAAAGATAACTATACAGTTTTGAATGTTTTCGGTTCAGTACCCGCCGGTGAAAGCAGAGGAAGAAGAAGACCGCCACTTCGTTAAATAGATCAGGCGGAGGAGGACCCCGTTGCTCTTAGTATCTCGGATATAACCGCATAAGCGGTGTCCACGCCAGCAAAGAAGACGAAGAAAGCCCGTATCTAAGCCAAAAAGGCAAAAACTTTACTAGTCTTTCATAATCCAACAAGAAATCTGGCCCAACGCAGTCAGTTCTACGTAACCGTAAGGAACTCAGATCTTTATCCGACCAAGAACTGCCAATTTTGTAGCATTCCTCCAGAAGAAATACTCCATCTACAACAATCTGGACATAATTTTTTTAATGCAAGTATTGCAGTACCAAGATTCTTCAGAGTTGACTAAATTAAAAAAATATAGAAAACTTTTGAACAGACTGCGGTATTTCCAAAATATTTAGACTCACATTGAGTCCAATATCAACGGGACTAAATTTAAATCTCACCACTATACGAACTCCGACGTCCACTTCTAAATAAAATATTACATAATTCGGGCTGACAAAGTCTCGCCTGAAGGGATGCGAAGCTAATCGAAACCCTAACTTTCATTTAATAATTTAGAGATACCTGGAAAGGTGTCATAAGCATTTAGAAACTAATGTGTTAGTTACAAAAGAGCTTTTCGACTTCCCTCGCAAGCACAATCAATAGGTTATTTCCACAAATATCCACATATTCCATATATCCAAGTATTTAGCCTTCAAATAAGTGTAACAAAATTCTCTCATAAAAATTTTGCTGCCAAAAGGGTTTTTTTTTTTTATATTCACACTACCTATTGAACTAACAAAGCGCAGAGTTGCACTCAACTCACACCCATAAAAACTTTGATGGCAGTTATGAGGGCGCAGCGGGTCAAGTCGTGAGAAAGGATGCTAAAAAGCGGCTCAACAGGCTTACAATAGTTCACACTTTGATGACCGAACAGCTAAAGACTTTAGCCAGCCGCAATGGGCATGGTGAGTGCGGCGGGAAGCGTTTGGCATTTTTCACTTGCGCATCGCAGCGGCGAAGTCCTTTTAGTCATGCCTAAAAGCGATGCACTGCCAATCGGGTGGCACGAAAGGCAAGCTAAGACCGGCTGGCCGGTTGACTGGTGGGTTCGCCAACTAACTGCATGGCCGCCTGGTTGGATGGTCGCCTGCTCGATGATGAGTCGCAAGCGGGCTCCTAATAGGCTGTGATGCTTAACGCTTAAGGTTTTAAAGGCATTCATAATTTTGCGAAATTTACCAAAGACATTCTGTAACCGATAGTCGTTCGCCGCCGTCGTCGTCGTCGTTGCCAGTATATGCGGCATATTCAGGATACACATTACGATGATGATGACGATGACGACGGCGATTTGGCACTGCAGTAATGATGCTTGATGCGAAATGTTGTTGTTTTTGATGTTATTGCTGTTGTTGTTGTTGACGTTATGCGCAACTAAAGTATGCAAGCCAACAGGCAGCCTGTGTTTATGAGCTCACTCAATATTTGGCGTGTATGTGAGTGTGTGTGTAAGTGCCGACTCGTAAATATTCAACTACTTACTTAATTTTCAAGCCCATTTCACAGTAATTACTCAGCGGCGAATGAAACGTTCAAAATATTCAATTTAACTGTGGCTAATTTGCGCGCAACAAATCGATGGCACAAAAGAGCAAACAGCCCAAAGCACAGCCGCCGGAGCAGCCACGAAGCACGGATAAAAGACATAGCGCGAAATGGCGTAGAACAACAAGTGGCAAAGTTGGACGAGTTAGCTGGCAGGCCGCTACTGCTGCAGGCTTTTCTTTAAAGCTGACGCAGCAAGGTGAAAGCAAGAGGCCTCACACGCACACAAATATACAGAGACCATGAAAATTTTATAAAGGGTTATATATTTTGGAAAATAGATATCCTATAATGACGTTCGTGTTGTTGTCTGCCTCTCGCCTTTTCCGAGTAGAATTTGTTTTTAGACTTCCTTTCTAAAGGTCAATTCCTTACTTTTTAGACTTCCTTTCTGAAGGTCAATTCTAGCGTGACATTTTGGAAACACAACCAAGTTTTTCATATTTCGATAGATTGTGCTCTAGAAATAACAGACAATTTTTAATTCGATTCTGATATTGTTTTTGAGTTATAGCTCTCTTAGACATATTCGCTCAGTTCTACCAGCTTCATCAGTTTATCTTTTAACGCGTTTTTCCGTACATGTTTTCCTGCTTTTAATCTGATTAACGCAGATGATAGATCCTCCCATGTTTCTATATAAACCTGAGGAACGATAGACCTAAAGTCGCGGTCCTCGTCTATATATCTTATCGTGAGCTGATCTTGTGTTTGTATCTTTCCGTAGAGTTTTGGACGAAACTATCTTTTCTAACTAATATTCTGCTATGTTTCAGTTGGCGTCTTTATAAAGCTCATAAAGTTCGATCCTTCATTGTGTTATTTATCGAAAAGATACAGATACCTTTTCTAAATTGTTTCCAATAAAAACTCCGTCTCATTAGAAGTTGTCATATCACACGATTCTACACATTATACTTATTAGGATGGAGATGAAAAGGTATTTATAAAATCTTACTTTTGTCGACAAGAAAAGTATTTGATTCTCAATCGCCTAAAAAGTCAAAATAAGCCTTTTTTAGAAGATCTGATTCCTTGACGGAATAAAAATCCGTGTCCATTCCGGTTCCTTAGACCCGTCTGTCGTGAAAACGGTAGAGGTAATTACTCAGGAGAGTTCTGGAGAATGGAGTGTTTTTAATTGAGTTATCCTACCATTTTCATATAGGATTCCTAATTTTCCTTGGCCAGGTAAAGGTTCCTAAGTTCAATCAAAGTTTGCGAACCAAAAAGTGAACAATGGATATTAGCAAGCCTCTTGACACAACCTCATTTTTTGAGCTGTGTATAAATGTGAGATTCTTAATTCTTTCTCTACTTGGATGAAGTGGTACGAAACAGTAAAATTTACAAACCCATACATATTATTCTTCTGCTTTATTGGCGTAGATATCTTCTTTGCCCACCCAGGCGTTAAAGTCGCCAAGCAGGATTGTGACATCGTGGCGAAAGCAGCTCTCATAGGAGCGCTCATAGAAGGCATCTTTGGTCACATCGTCCTTCTCTTTCGGGTCCCAAACCCAGCACACAACACTGAGGTGGGATGGTTCTCCTTTAAACGGATATTCTTTGGCTACCCAGGGGATACTTGGTCTAAAACTGGAAGTCTTGAGCTGCTTGAGCTATATATAAAATAATCGGTTCTGGCCACTTATTTTCCTCACTTGCGTGAATCTCTTCATATGAATCCATCCTCATTTCTTATTAAGTTCTTCAAAAGCTGTTCACTACCTAACACATTTTTTTAAATTAAGAATATAGACATACTGCAAACTTGGAATAAATCGTGGAGCGTATTCTTAACAAGGAAGTTTCCTATCAGTTTTTGGTCATTTTAGCACCTCAGTAGTAGGTGGGCCAACACCGATCTTCTCAGCTGAAGAAGGTGAAGAAAGGCTTTCTACACTTAGGATTTGATATATATTTTGAAACCAAAGATCCGAAGACTAAGCTCCTTTTTTGAGCTCTAACAATAATAGAAAAAAAGAAGCTGTTTCTCGAATCGCGCTTAATCTAAGAAGAGAAATTTCGGATTGCTAGATAATTATACCACGATATCCTCTTCGCGTCTCAGACATGCTATACATATGTCGATTATGTTCCGGAAGGAATTAAAACCTTATTTGACTACCACAAACCAATAGTTAAAGTGAAAAGACCACAGCACGTTTCTACAACATTCAATTTCAAGTATCCGTTTAGGTTAGATGGCTAATCGAAGATCGCACGTAGACTGCTATATGTAGTCCTTAGTGAAGCCATATAAAAAATGGACTTCTGTGTTCGAACATATAAATTAGCAAAATGCTTACTAGCCAATACAAATTTGCTTACACAATTAGGGAGAGGCTAGCCTTACTGAGGGCAAAGATACCGCTGGATCTCCTCCGATCGATCGATCTTCCGCGAAGCCCAGAAGTAATAGAACACAAGATGATACGAGGATACCGACCCAATCCCATTCTACCGATAGCGGTTCTAGGGTGCCTTTCCCTTGCAAATTCCTGCAGTTTAATCCCAAAGACAATCGAAGCTGCTGATAGCGAGGTTATGCACTCCTCGACCAACCTCAAACGGGTTCAATGCTAGTACCACCGCTCTGCAATCTGAGTGAATGCACACTTCTCTGAAGGAGGCTGCACTCCGGAACTGATCTACTGCTACTTTAATGGTTGCAACCTCGGCTTGGAAGACACTGCAATAGTCAAGAAGTCTAAAGCTGAAGTTGATAGAGAGCTGCTGACAGTAAACCCCTTCACCAACCTTCCCCTAAGCTTTGACCCATCCGTAAAGAAGCTCACAGCCGCTCACCTCCAACGGCGTCTTCCCACACCCAACTCCTTTGTCAGAGAAGGAGCCGCCAGTGTTTGGTTTGGCGATTATTGTTTTATTTTTAATGAATCTTAAGTAAACGCACAACACCAGGAGAAAGCGAACCCGATACCCCAATCGATGACGATGGAGCAGACGTTCCATTGCCCGACCATGAAGAAGTTCGAATAGCAATTGCCCGCCTGAAAAACAACAAAGCGGCAGGGGCCGATGGATTGCCGGCCGAGCTATTCAAACACGGCGGTGCATGCATCAGCTTCTTTGCAAAATATGGTCGGACGAAAGTATGCCCAACGATTGGAATTTAAGTGTGCTATGCCCAATCCACAAAAAAGGAGACCCCACAATCTGCGCCAACTACCGTGGGATTAGCCTCCTCAATATCGCATATAAGGTTCTGTCGAGCGTACTGTGTGAAAGATTAAAGCCCACCGTCAACAAACTGATTGGACCTTATCAGTGTGGCTTTAGACCTGGTAAATCAACAACCGACCAGATATTCACGATGCGCCAAATCTTGGAAAAGACCCGTGAAAGGAGAATCGACACACACCACCTCTTCGTCGATTTCAAAGCTGCTTTCGACAGCACGAAAAGGAGCTGCCTTTATGCCGCGATGTCTGAATTTGGTATCCCCGCAAAACTAATACGGCTATGTAAACTGACGTTGAGCAACACAAAAAGCTCCGTCAGAATCGGGAAGGACCTCTCCGAGCCGTTCGATACCAAACGAGGTTTCAGACAAGGCGATTCCCTATCGTGCGACTTTTTCAACCTGCTTCTGGAGAAAATAGTTCGAGCTGCAGAACTTAACAGAGAGGGTACTATCTTTTATAAGAGTGTACAACTGCTGGCGTATGCCGATGATATTGATATCATCGGCCTCAACACCCGCGCCGTTAGTTCTGCTTTCTCCAGACTGGACAAGGAAGCAAAAGAAATGGGTCTGGCAGTGAACGAGGGCAAGACGAAATATCTCCTGTCATCAAACAAACAGTCGTCGCACTCGCGACTTGGCACTCACGTCACTGTTGACAGTCATAACTTTGAAGTTGTAGATAATTTCATCTATCTTGGAACCAGCGTAAACACCACCAACAATGTCAGCCTAGAAATCCAACGCAGGATAACTCTTGCCAACAGGTGCTACTTTGGACTAAGTAGGCAATTGAGAAGCAAAGTCCTCTCTCGACAAACAAAAACCAAACTCTATAAGTCTCTCATAATTCCCGTCCTCCTATATGGTGCAGAGGCTTGGACGATGACAACAACCGATGAGTTGACGTTGCGAGTTTTCGAGAGAAAGGTTCTGCGAAAGATTTATGGTCCTTTGCGCGTTGGCCACGGCGAATATCGCATTCGATGGAACGATGAGCTGTACGAGATATACGACGACATTGACATAGTTCAGCGAATTAAAAGACAGCGGCTACGCTGGCTAGGTCATGTTGTCCGGATGGATGAAAACACTCCAGCTCTGAAAGTATTCGACGCAGTACCCGCCGCGGGAAGCAGAGGAAGAGGAAGACCTCCACTCCGTTGGAAGGACCAAGTAGAGAAGGACCTGGCCTCGCTTGGAATATCCAATTGGCGCCACGTAGCGAAGAGAAGAAACGACTGGCGCGCTGTTGTTGACTCGGCTATAATCGCGTAAGCGGTGTCTACGCCAGTAAAGAAGAAGAAGAATTGTTTCCCTTATTGATCGAAGGAATCACCCTGTTGGTCGATGCCTCAATGATAGAATTTCCCAGCAGACTCACATCTAAAAAACGGCGTCAGTATCAAAATAAATAAAGATAATGCCATTGATAGCTCACATAAATGCACACTGATACTTTTATATGTATGTGTGAGTGCGAAAGATTCAGATCCCAAACCCACTATTTGCCTTGATGATTTTCTTAGTGATCCTTTTGCCTGAACGCTACGCAACACAATTAAGCTTGTAAGTACAAACAACAATATTTATGTTAATAAATATGTACATATGAATGAAGGCATATGCATGGATACACATACGAGTATATACATATGTACGTGTTTGCATGATTCCTATAATATTATATTGACTTCAAAGTCAACATGCATTTGGCAGAGATACTTTTTCTCATGCCACCAAAGTACCACAACGCCGCTGCTGCCATTGATGCTGCTAAGCCGCGGCAGAAACAACAAAGCCAACAATAAAACAGTGTGCAAAAACGCGTAGCAGAAGAAGTGGAAGCAGAAAGCGCACGGCAAAGGGCGGATCGCGAGAGGTGATGTCGCTAATCAAGAAGCTATAGACATAAATATATGTACATATATATATGTGTGTATAAAAGGTAATACAAGCGAGCCGCTTGCTGTTTTTAGATATCCAAACAACAATAACTACATTAACAACAACAATAACACGATCATCAACAAACAGTTGCGGCTGAGGCATCAATAATATTGCCCCATGGCTAGGATGTTCGAGCAGCATCTGGATTACCGGGGAACGCTCAAGCTCAACTCTCAGACACAAACATACACATACGTATTTGCGGCTGTGTGTTGTTAGCTTGCATGTTGCTCGCTTGTTTAGTAGGCTCAATTTGGATTGCTTTGTGCCTTTTGGTCTTCTGCCTTCTGACAAACGCCGCACAGACGCCGCCGCCATTCGCCGTCTTAGCCATAATAAATGTCACAATTAATTGGATTTTAATTGTCTGTTAAGCAGCGAAATTAAGTGCGCACCCAGCAGCAGGCAACGGACCGTCGTTTGCATATCCAAATGCACATAGAGTTGCAGTTACAGCGGCACATGCCTGCAAACAATGGAAGCAGCGATGGACGGGAATTGCAATTGCTTGGCAACGCATTTGTGCAACAATTTGTGGCAAGTTGCAAAGACATAAGGAGCACTAGACTTGGGTTTAACTGTAGTTGGGTGGCTACAGCCATGCTTGTTGCAATGAAATATTTCTTTTTCTTGAGTTGAAAAGGAGGGATTGATGGGTGGGTATAACTGTTGGTCGAGTTATATGAAATTCTATTTCTCGTTATATCAAGAAGTGATCTGTGGGTCGGGTTAGGTACCATAAGAAGATTTAACGAAATATATTTTATAACTTATAGAAGAGAGTTCTTGAAAGGTCGATTAAGATGTGGTCGAGTTTCTTTCCATAGTTCAAAACATATCTCAGGAAGAACTATAGTAATGCACATAATTATTTTTCTTTCAAGGAAGATGTAGTATATAGCAATTATATAGTAAGGAGGAACAGCTATCAACCAAGTTTCAGGTGATTTATTGGTTTTTTTTTTCATTTTTCTTTAGTCGAGTTCTGTACAATATTTGGATCGGTACTTGAGCTCGAAGACGGTTGATCAAGTTCTACTAAACTATTTATATCGAGTACTACCGGGTGGAACTAATACATTCTGAAAACCGAGTCAGCAATTTCATTACTTTGATCTATCCCCTGAAAATCTACGTCCATATGGTTCCAAAACTCATTCATATCCTTAATAAAATTGTGGTTTAAGGTTTCAAATTTTTTAGTTAAATATCTTTTAGGTCGTCGAACCAGAGACTGGTCAAGGGGGAAATACCTGCTTGGTAACCTTGAAGTAGCTATGATAAAATCTGAAGGTATACTTTCAATATCCCATTTTCATTGCTGCGGTTGTTAACTCGGCTATAATCGCGTAAGCAGTGTCTACGCCAATTAAGAAGAAGAAGAAAGAAGAGAAAAGTTCGCTCTTATGCTAAAACCTGGTTTTGATACCTTGGAGAGATTTTTAGGATCGAGAAGAACCTCTCCGATCCGTTCGATACCACATGTGGTTTCAGACAAGGCCACTTCCTTTCGGTCGACTTCTTCAACCTACTCCTGGAGAAAATAATTCGAGGTGCAGATCTGAATAGAGAAGTACAATCTTCTATAAGAATGTACAGCTGCTGACATACATACGCTGGTGACATAGATATTATGGCCTCAAAAACTGCTTTTTTCAAACTGGATAAGGAGGGCAAGACGAAAAATCTTCTGTCATTAAATAACAATCGTCGCACTCGCAACTTGGCTTCCACGTCTTTGTTGACAATCATAACTTCGAAATCGTAGATGATTTCGTCTATCTTGGAACCAGTATTAACAACAATATTAGCCTCGAAATCCAACGCAGAATAACTCGTGTCAACAGGTGCCACTTCGGACTGAGTAGATGGGAAGAAAAGTGCTAACTTGACGAACAAAGACAAAACTCTATAAGTCACACATTATTCTCGCCCTGCTATATGGTGCAGAGGCAATGAGAATGCCTTACAAGTTTGGCAATGACGAACACCGTAGTCGATGGAATGATGAGCTGTACGAGATATACTCGTACGACGATATTGACATTGTTGAGCGAATTTGGAGACACTGACCAGCTAATGTCGTCCGAATAAATGAAAACACTCCAGCTGAGAGAGTATTCGACGCAAAACCCGCCGGGGAAAGCAGATGAAGATTCAGACGTTCACTTCGTTGGAGATATCAAGTAGAGAAGGGCCTGGATCCTACATATAATAATCTTCTGTCATCAAACAAACCTTAATGACGTGGGTTTGTGAATAATGTCGAACAACCCAGCAAATAGCGCTCCAAATATGTCCTGAAACCGAAAGAAGCACGTTCCATCTTTTTTTTATTATCGTGGTGTAGTTAACTAAGAATTCGTTCTAATGTCACAATTCCATGCAAAGAACCAGATTTGTGGGCAAAAAATGCATGGATTTTTTCACTACGATATGCGCAGGCACCTTCCGTCATGACTTTTTGGTCAAACACGAAACGGGAGTAATTGCTTAGTCACCATACTCGCCAGATTTGTCCATTTGCGGCTTTTCTCTTCTTTGTCGAAATTGTAAAACCCGTTTGGGGGATCGCGCCATGAGTCCATTGGAGTCACTAAAAGCTATTTTTTAAGAACAACTAACGGCGGCACTGGAGCCGGTACTAAACCTGCCGCCTATAGACCCCTTCGCTGAAACCTGCGCAGCAAAATCGGTGGGACGACTACTGGCTGTAGAAGAAATTACTACAGAACCTTCGAGATTGCCAAAAATGGTGTACGATTAACACCCGAAAAAATTATGAACATTGTGAAATCCGAGAATTGTCTATACGACGATCTCGGGAGAACCATTATGAAGAAAAACCTGATGGAACGAGCTAACTGAGTGCAAAACTTCAAAAATCATGTGCAAAACTGTGGATTGGAAGTAAACAAAATTCCTATTGGCACTCGTTAGAAGAGACTTAAGGAACATGATAGGAATACTAACTGGTCACTGCCCAGTGGCGACAAATGCCCACAAGATGGGTCTGACAGATCAAAAAGACTGCAGGAAATACCTAGGGCAGGGTACCTAGAAAACAATGGAGCATCTCTCGTGCACTTCTCCTGCATTAGCAAGACTACGCTATAAGCATTTGGGGTCCCCACAGTATGATAGACTGGAAGAGGTAGCAAGTGAACTCAAACTGATATCGCAAAGGACCAAACTAGTCTATGCGTGGCTTATTGACCGACTAGAATAACCTAACCTAATCTGAAGGTCATTTGGGGAAGGCTGTCCTAGCCATGGCTTATAAAAAAGTGTATGAAACCTGCGTTCACATGCTTGTACTGACTCAAAAGGAACTTATTTTGAAACCGATAAAAAAAAATAAGGTTTGTGGATTTTCAGTCTTTTTGAGATCAGATGGCTTGGGTTTGGTAAAGGGAAATACATACTTAAGTGTCAGTTGTAATATGATTTTCAGGCCAGTTGGGATTAAGTTCTTAAATATTACAATAACAAAAAACATTTAGCGGCAACTGACAGTTACTTCTTCAATTTGCCACCAAAAAATAAATGCAAAAGATCTATAAAAACTGTAACAGCTGAAAAAGTGCGACAAAGCATAAAATGAGTTGGCCTAACAACATTAGGATATAGTACACATATGTGAACAGAGCCATACACACAGACGCAAGTTTGCCTTTGCAACACATGCGAACCAAAACATTAAAGCAGCGACAAATATATTACAAATACACAATTACAATAATATGTTCATATAAATATATACCAATACATACGCACGCCTGCGGCCCACAGCCATTCACGCTCACACCTTCGTCAGCGCACGAAAGACATTCAACCGCAACGTCACTGGCAAGTCAATAACATAACGGCAACAAAAAAAGGACATCCAGCAAGGAGTTCGAGCGGGAGTAGGGAAAAAAGCAGCTACGACAGGCTTCACAGTTGTCTCAGCACAAATTTGGCTTGCGCCTTTTTTGGCATTACCACAGTTGTAGCTGTTGTTGGTGTTGTTGCTGTTGCCGGCTTATCCTTAAACGCCGCCGACCGAAAACAACGACACTGTCACAACTTAATTTTTTCCCTGCGCTTTCGCTTAGTCGCCTGCTTTTTACGTTAATTTTCTACCTCACATAGGTATAAATAAATAATGTGCTTATGTGAGGTCCCTTGCTCCTTGCATTGTACACACATATGTATCTATTATATGCACACATGCTTGAACAAAATAATTTTTTGCCCAAACTTCTACTTTTTTTGTGCTTGTTTTTGGTGTTTTCATTTGGTGTTTTGGGTCCCTTGACACAGTTGACGTTGTAGGCGTCGTCGTCATCGTCATCGCCGTACTCGTCGTCATCTTCAACTTGTCGGTGTCGCTGCTGGTGTTCTTGTTATTATTGTTTCATTTTGTGTACGAAAACGGTCATTGAACTCGCCGAACGGCACTGTGGGGCGAATTTGATGAAAATATGAACAAATTTCATAAAATAAATGATCTAACAGCAATCTGTCAGCAAGAAAACCTGTGACGTTTTCTCTACCTGATTTTCTAACGAAACCGAAACCAAGTCCTCATATTGCTTCCCAACATTTTGCAGTCCGGATTAAGAGAATTTTTACTTATTAACTATTATTTCATGAAAGAATCGCAAAGAAAAATATATGACCTCTTTTTTTGATATTTCGGAAGTTTTAGTTTTCAAGCAAAGTTAGAATACAGCTGTCTACTGCCAAACTCTCATTTCAGACCTGTACTGTCAAAAATAGGACCATTTGAAGTATGCAATAGCCTCGAAAGAGCGACCTTTGGTCAATAGGAGAAGAATAGTGCTCCATCATTAAAAAGGCAAGTCACAAACATCGATAAGGACTCGCCAGAAGTTCCGAAAGCTTATTTATCGCAACCTCCCGTTCTCGTGGTTATTCGCTTTATATTCCAGCCCTAACCAACTATTTTGCTGGTGAAAAATTCGCCTCAAGAGAAGCTTGCCAATAAATACGGGGTTTTCTATGAGAGTGCTATTAGGAAATTCTCTTTAAATTACCAACAAATTATCGAGCCACACGGAATATCTGACCTAAATAGGATCGTTTTAAGGGGGTATTCTACTCAAGAATTTTGAAAAATTCGATTTTTTTCATATATTTAAAGTTTAGACACTTAAGAACAAATCCTTCAAAGGGTTTTTAAAAATTAAAATTATTTTAAGAGCTACAGTTACTTTAGTGACGCAGTACCTAGCTCGGTTCGGCCATATCCAATTTTTTAAACGCGTTTTTCTCGAAACTACTTTTTTCCACACGGTACCGGCATTATCTCAAGTTCTATACAACCGATTTACTCGAAATTTTGTGTGAACCTTCTTTATATAATCCTTTATCGTTCCTACCAGCATCGTGTCAAAATTTTTGTTTTTAATATTTAAAAAAAAATTCAGGAATTTCAAAAAAAAGCGTCAAAAATGATTTTTATTTTCAGGCGGTCGCCATTTCTCAAAAAAAAAATTTCGTGTTCCCTGAGGTAGGGACTATAACAGCATCCTTACTGATTAAGAATTTCTTTTGATTTTGTTTTTTAGACCACCAGGAGAGTCAGGATCAATGCCACCAGGATGCGTCATTTTTTTACACCTGCCTCACCCCCATCCCCCCACTAATTATTTTAATTTTTAATATTTTTTTGTAAATTTTTTTTCTGTATTCTTAAGGTATCAATAAAAACACCATAAAAAATGGATAATAAAAATATTTTTTTGTTTGTTTTTAAATAAAATTCAAAAAACTGCCCAAAATTTCATTTCTAGACTAGAATGCCCCCTTAATAAGAATTCTAGTGGAAAAATTTGAATCCATAAGCATCGTTACAAATGTTCCCGTGAGAGTGAGACAAAAAATTTTGTGAAAAGATCTTGATCTAAATTGACGCAAGAACTGAAACCGTTTGATCACCAGAAACGTCGTATGTTTGTAAATTGGGCTGAGCAACAGCTTGAAAATGATCCGGATTTTCATCGAAAAATCATCTTCAGTGATGAGGCACATTTCTGGCTGAATTGCTTCGTCGTGCAAAATATACGTTATTGGTCAGGCAGCAATCCATATGTACTTCAAGAGTCACCATTGCATCCTGTTGCGGTTTATCGGCCGGCGGCGTCATTGGACCGTACTTCTTCCGTAATGAGCAAGACCGGTAGGTTACTGTGAATGGTAATCGCTCAATAATATCCGAATCTTTTTGGAACGAATTTGAGAATAAGAACCTGGACAATATGTGGTTCCAACACTATGTGTCCACAAGCCACACGCGAATGTCACAATCGATTCATTGAAAACCAAGTTTGCTGAACTTGGTATCTCATCAAAAGGCCTAGTCAATTGGACGTCTCTGTCGTGCGATTTGACGTCGTTAGACCATTTCCTGTGGGACTGCGTCAAGTCTATAGTCTATGCGATTAAGCCAGCGATGTTTGATGAACTTCGGACGATTTTTGCTTGAAAACCATCAAAAGTTGGGTTCAGAATCTGGACTTCTGCAAGCGTGCCCGTAGTGGTCTTGCAAAAGAAATCGAGTTCTACAAGTATGTATAACGTCATCGAATCTACTTTCACAGGAATATAAAATTGCATTGAAATCCCAAATCGTTTTTGCTTTATTTAAAATTTTGTAGGTTCTTATGAAAGCATTTTTACATGTCGAGGATCTTTAGATTATGATAACAATTTTTTCAGAGCTTAGTCTTTCCAGATTAGATCTTTTTTGGCCATTCTTCTGTTCCGCAAGTGAGGCCGATTCCAAGTTCGACATATTTATACAGGCTGGTACGCAGTTTTCAAGGGAAATATTAATATGGAAGGTACTAAGATAATCACCGTAGTCATTTCGAAAAGCTAAAATATGAAAAACAATTTTTTTCCAACAATTCAATTTCTGAACTCACCCACTGTCCTTTTGTATCCTGTTTTTGGGAATTCCTGTTGCGTTACAAATTTGCGTGTTTATCCTGGGTGTTTATTTCAACGTGACTATAAATGCACATACACATACCTGCTCAAACACACTCATACAGTTATTTGTGTGTATATTTGGATTTTTTATAACAAGTATTTATTTTATACCTAGAAAAAAAAGCGGTTGAATTTCATGAGAAACATCAATGTGTGTAAGGTTTTCGATGGAAAAGGTGCATTATCCTCTGAGCGCAAAAACAAAAATAACAACAACCGACTTATAAGCGTTAAGTGCATTCACTTTGCCATTGCGAGTGAGACCAGGGAGGGATTAACGCATTACTTCCACAAACACACACACAAGCACAGAGCCATTTGCACGTAAGCTCAAAGCGGCTAGAAGAAAAGCGAAACACGTTAAGGCGTCGTAGGCGTAATCAAGCGGCGGCGTTGCATTCGCTTGGAACAAAGGAAAAACATTTTTGCGAGTTGAAAGTTGGATGAACTTATCGGTCAAAGCAGTTGGCATTAAGCGATCAAAATTGAAATGAAAAAAAGTATTAATTAGTATAGGGAATAGATTACGATTAAGTTGAGGGGCATGAATTAGTATATAAATATCGGTGCTAGCTGATTTCTCCTTCTCAAAGCATTAAAGTTAAGTATAATCAAGACATAATTTTTACCCAAGTGCTTGGGGATAATTCAGATATTTACCGATATACTCGATATAAAGTTATTTAAAATAACTAAAATCAATATATTGGGTATATGGAGGCTACGGATTGCAACAATAGACTATATAATTATCCTTGATATATTAAATTTCGATTTTGACCAAGAGCTGTCATTCCATCCACAAAAAACACGGTTTGGTGTGGTTTGTGGTCCATTGGAATCATCAGTCCATATTTCTTCAAAAATAATGCCGCTAAGAACGTAACCGTCAATGGCGATTATTCTCGCACCATGATAACTAACCATTTGATGCGTGAGATTGAAGCTCGTGATCTCGACGACATTTTAAGTTCGCGCCACTTCCAGCGCATCATTCAATGGATTTGTTGAGACAACACTTCGGTGAGAAGATAATTTCACGATTTGTTTCACGAATAACTGCCAAGACACACAACTTCACCTAAAATCCCATGTTTGTACCGATTCACATGCGACCCTATCGTACCAACTGCAGAGTAAAATTTTATATTTCTGACGATTTTAGTAAGAGATTTAACGTACTTTTAGTAGTTTTAGACATATCCTTTCATGACTAATATCCGATCTCATCACTTTTTTGACTAAATCATGAGATGATCGAAAGGAATGCTCTCACTAAGTGGAGTCGATATAGATCTATCAATATTTGAAATATAGTCCAAAAACCATTACAGAGCGGAGTCTTGCCCACTTTTTTGAAAAATTATATGTATATGTGGGCAGATGCCTCTCGTTACTGGTATATCCGGAACCAAGTTTAAGGTTTGTTGCGTAATTTGTGACGAGAACACTTCGTAGATTTTCGCTAACGAAAATCTGTGGTCCGATTTTACATATACGCAATACAAATCTGCTCACAGCGCCAGGGATTACTCGAATTTTACGAAGAGGTTTTAATTTTTGAACATGATATACTTCGCAAGGACCGATGGTCGTAAGGACGGGTAGCCATTCGGAAATTCATCTGATCATCCTGTTTATTATATCCTGAACTGGGTATATTCATCACCAAGAAGGAAGCATTTTAAAGCATATTAATCAAAGCCGTGAGTCGCTTTAGGCATGTCTGAAATTTTGTAAACATACCTCTCTCTTCAATAAACTATGCCACCGGCAATATCGGACCACTATAGTATATAGCTCTCATAGATGGTGATCAATGAAAATCACGTCCTTTTATGGACAATTTTTTCATATAATTAGGTATCTTCACGAAATTTGACACAGGTTATTATGCAAGAAAACAGTATAATATACGAGGATCATGATGTTCAAACTGGATTTCATCTTCTTTACTGGCGTAGTCGTTCTTCCTTTTCGCTGTTTGGCCTCAATTGGAGATCATGGATCATTAGTTTGAATTATTATTTTGATTGAAGCAACTTTTGTTATTGAGAAAAAGGTATGAAAGGAAAAAAAGGTTTGGATTGTTCAACATTATTTGGATTCGGCACCAAGGAAATCAACCGTTGAAAATTGCTTTGCTAATTTGAATGACGCTCCAAAGGGGCTGTTATCGACGAAAAGATCAAAAAAGTCCACAGAATAATTATAAATGATCATAAAGTGAAGTTGTTCGAGATAGCAGGCACTCTAAGGATATCAACTATACGTGTACATCATATCATTTACGAATATTTGGTTATGAGAAAGCTATTTGCAAGATCGACGCTGCTGGAGCTCACTTTTGACCGAAAACAAAGAGGAATTGATGATCCGGAGCAGTGTTTGGAGATTTTCAAGCATAATAAACCTACGATTTTGTACCGAATATGACAATGAATGAAATATGGTTTCATATTTTCACTCTGAAGTCCAATCAACAGTCATCTAAGGGGACTGAACCCGTTCCAAAGCGTAGCAACAGTCGGCTGGCAAAGTTATGGCGTCTGTAGTTTGGGATACGCACGGAATAATTTTAATTGACTACTTTGCAAGAGGAAACACCATCAACAGTGACAATTACATAGCATTATAGGACCATTAGAAGGACGAAATAAATGCGAATAAATGCATTTGAAGAAAAAGAAAGTGTGGTTTCACCAAGGAAAAAATCCATGAATTACTTCTGCATCCACCGTATTCTCTAAATGTGGCCCCAACGATTATTTTTTGTTCTGGAATATCAAACAAATGCTCGTTGGGAAGAAATTTTCGTCGAATGAAGAGGTGATAGCCGGAACATGAGACCTATTTTGAAGTAAAGGACAATTCGTACTACAAAAATGGTATTGAAAAGTTGAAGAATCGTTATAATCAATGTATCATACTTGAAAGGAACTATTTTGAAAAAAAAAAAAAAAGAATTTTGCCAAATAAATGTGTTTTAGCATGGCTTTTCAATTGACCTGCTTTGTGTAATGCAAACTTACCTATAAAAATATTCATAAAACATATTTTTCCTTAATAAGCAACCTTTCTTCAACTTGAAGGTTGTTTATATCAAACAACGTGACTAGAAAAAACTAGCAAATATTTACCGTTTGATGAAAGCGGTTGGTCGTTACTTTTTCAGATTTAGTCATAATTTTAGTTCTACAAGAAACGAACCTGTACAAGGCATTATAAATAGTTCCGGTGTACCCGTAGCTAATGTTCTCATTTATTCTGATTTATGTATATAACTCTATATCTGCCTCGATTTGTCTAAAATGTTACAAACAAATATAACGGTGAATAAACCTATAATACACTGTCGAAAAATATTGCGAAAATATAAAAATAGCGGGACTTAAAGGCGAAATAAACATTCAAACGCTGATTTCTTCTTTGTCTAAGACTGATTGATTGACTGCACAAAGAAATCGTCTATATTTCAACTCAAACCAAATTCAGACAAAAACAACTCATAACCTGCCTTACAAATACATATACATACATATGAATTGTAAGTGAGTGCGTATATACAAACATACAAACAAATTAGAGCGCATTTATAACCAAATTCGTATACTAACGCACGTGCCATTGACGGACGTTGCCTTCCAGCGGATAAGACGGGCACACAAGATAAACATCAACAAGAACAACAACAACAGCAGCAAGACGCACAGTCGTAAAGCCATCAAGACGAGTCGAAGCACGTGCCTCTAGACATTTTAAGGATTCGCTTAGCAAAGTACATAAAAAACATACCCACACATACAAATTAAATACACGCACAAGCAGAAAAATATGTAAACATTTTCGTAGAAAGTCAATGTCCTTTCGTGGCTGCGACGCTGCCACCGACACTGCCGCTTGTTGCTATATTTAGCCGCCTGTTTTTGTTGTTTTTGCTGCAATTGTTGCTTTGTGCCGACGCTTATGGCACATCAAATGTCCTGCAGGATATTTCATTGTGTCTTATTCATGCTTACTCGTACAATTTTCTGTATAAATAAATGGAAATACAGTTCTTTACCAAACCATATACATATATAATAACAATACATATATACATCAATACATCTACAGTTAGATATTGGTATGTGTATGTGTGCGATATTGTAAGCTTATAAAAATGCGTTGGCATTTTATTAGCCGGCGCCATGACGCAACCGACACGAATACATGCATGCATGTCGGAGCAACTCCGCATGTATGTGTGTGTCTGTCTGTGTGAAGCGTTGTTGCGAATTGCCCGTGTGTTTGTGTCGGCTGCTCTGCGGTTCACTGAGCTGTTTCATGCGTCTGCATTTGTTTTCGTTTTCTGTTATATATATTCCCTGTTTATGTGTGTGTGTGTGTGTTTTTGGCTTTCTTGACGGGTGGCAGGTGGGCAGGACATTGAACGTCTGTTTGATGTCTGCCAACGTTCTGCGTTTTGTGCCGCGTAGGTTATTTGCCCGACTACATGGCCGGTATATTATAAGGAGAATACAAATGTGTTGGTCGTAATTTTTCGACAAGTCACAGTGTATATTATGAAAGATATGTATGTGTAACACATTAGAAATGAACTCAAAGAAATTTATAAATATTGTACGAATTTTATCTTGATCGCAATAGATTGAAATAGCCGGTCGAAAGGGAGTCGCGTTGTCTGAAACCTCGTTTAGTATCGAATGGATCAGAGAGGTCCTTCCCGATCCTGACGGAGCTTTTGGTGTTGCTCCACGTCAGTTTACACAGGCGTATTAGTTTTTCGGGATACCAAATTCAGACATAAAGGCAATCCTTTTCGTGCTGTCAAAAGCAGCATTGAAATCGACGCAGAGGGTCTCACGGGTCTTTTCCAAGATTTGGCGCATGGTGAATATCTCCCTTTTTATGGATTGGGCAGAGCACACTTAAATTCCAATTGTCGGACATACTTTCGTCCGACCATACTTTACAAAGAAGCTGATGCATGCTCCTTACCAGCTCGTCGCCGACGTGTTTGAATAGCTCGGCCGGCAAGCCATCGGTCCCTGCCGCTTTGTTGTTCTTCAGGCGGGTAACTGCTATTCGAACTTCTTCCTGGTCGGGCAATGGAACGTTTGCTCCATCTATCCCATCCCCTTCTTGTATTAGATTGAACCGTTGCGAGGTAGAGATTATGTTTTCTCTCCCCTGTGATACAGCGCTCTTCACCGTATGAGATGTTCTTTTGCCTTTTCCGAAAATCAATGTTTTCGTGGCGGGAGCAGCTCTCGTTGGAGTTCTCAAAGCGCTCATAGGAGACATCGTTTTTCCCTTCCATTGAGGCGTGGGCTCAAATCAGCGATGTGCTCAAGAACGTCACTTGGCTAGACGTTCATCTACTGGGGTGAATGCTAGGACTCTCAGTCCTTGTCTCGTCCATCGCTTTTCTTGGATGGCAGTGATGTCAGCCTTTACTCTCACCGGAAGTCGTGAGCTGCTTGAGTCATATGTAACGGAATCGTTTCTGGTCACTCCCAAGTGAGCGGCGTTCGGAGAACTTTCCTCACTTGCGTGAACTTCTATATATGGCTTCACCTTCAACATACATCATCATCGAAGGTCCTTTTCAGCATTCTGAACGTTTCGGCATCACAAGTTTGATGCACCGAAAGCATTTTATGTACTTCTAAAAGGCAAGCCTATACTAAACAGTAATGGTTCTTTTGATGTGACGTTAGACACAGATGTTACTGACAGTCATACCAACCTGGAAAAAATAATATTTCGAGGAACGGATTCTCGCGAGAGATTTGAATTTAAAAGTCTCTCGATTTTTTGCTCCTGGAGGAGTCATGAGCAGAAGGTTCAGAGACTACATAACCCAAACTCGTATTGGTTTTGTTCCAAAGTCTAAAACTTTGTATGTTGATTTCAAGAGCTTGGAATCGGATGACTTACTTCCAAGCGCCATAAATAACTTAAAGTAAATGCAGTCTAAAATCCACTGGAGGCCAAGACTTCTTCGCCGATAATTTTTTTTGTGTTTTTTTTTTTGAAGACAAATCCAACTTCTTCAATGCCAAGGGCAACAAATGGGTTCACTCATTTCACTGATTATATTAAATATAATAACGGGTGATTTTTTTGAGGTTAGGATTTTCATGCAGTAGTATTTGACAGATCACGTGGGATGTCAGACATGGTGTCAAAGAGAAAGATGCTCAGTATGCTTTGACATTTCATCATGAATAGACTTACTAACGAGCAACGCTTGCAAATCATTGAATTTTATTACCAAAATCAGTGTTCGGTTCGAAATGTGTTTCGCGTCCGTGTCCGATGAGCGATGAGGCTCATTTCTGGTTGAATGGCTACGTAAATAAGCAAAATTGCCGCATTTGGGGTGAAGAGCAACCAGAAGCCGTTCAAGAACTGCCCATGCATCCCGAAAAATGCACTGTTTGGTGTGGTTTGTACGCTGGTGGAATCATTGGACCGTATTTTTTCAAAGATGCTGTTGGACGCAACGTTACGGTGAATGGCGATCGCTATCGTTCGATGCTAACAAACTTTTTGTTGCCAAAAATGGAAGAACTGAACTTGGTTGACATGTGGTTTCAACAAGATGGCGCTACATGCCACACAGCTCGCGATTCTATGGCCATTTTGAGGGAAAACTTCGGACAACAATTCATCTCAAGAAATGGACCCGTAAGTTGGCCACCAAGATCATGCGATTTAACGCCTTTAGACTATTTTTTGTGGGGCTACGTCAAGTCTAAAGTCTACAGAAATAAGCCAGCAACTATTCCAGCTTTGGAAGACAACATTTCCGAAGAAATTCGGGCTATTCCGGCCGAAATGCTCGAAAAAGTTGCCCAAAATTGGACTTTCCGAATGGACCACCTAAGACGCAGCCGCGGTCAACATTTAAATGAAATTATCTTCAAAAAG
Organism: Bactrocera correcta; assembly: GCA_027475135.1. NCBI lineage: Eukaryota > Metazoa > Arthropoda > Insecta > Diptera > Tephritidae > Bactrocera > Bactrocera correcta. Next base: position 43,441,907 of record CM050325.1, on the reverse strand, counting down.
TAAATGTCATGAACCAATCTAACGTTTCAAATAAAGAACCGATGAGATTTTGCAAATTTTATGCGTTTTTTTTTTTAAAAAAGTTATCAAGCTCTTAAAAAATCACCCGTTATTTATTGGAAAAAATACTTTTTATAGGCGTTACGCGGGAAAGTCCACATTTTAACTATACTTCATTTATTGCTACATAAATACATGCGTTATAGTAATAAGTATATGGAAATCTGGTAGTTATACAGAGGCCAACAGCCTTTGATTATTTGGACAGTTGGTTAACTCCAATCAAAAAAATCGAATTAGCTACACCTCTTACTGGTTAAAATGTGCAAATTTTACGGTTGATTTTGCAAAGCAAAGAAATTCACGCAAACAATTGGAACAAAAGATACAACTATTAAGATTGAAAATAAATTAATCAATGAAAATTGCGAAAGGCGGCAAAACAAAACGCCTCTTACATATTCCATGCGAAAGAAACAACAAAAAATTGCCGAAATTAAGGCGAAGCGACGCTTGTCAATGAACTCTAACTAACGCTTGTTGTTGTTGTTTTTCACAAAGTGTTTTATTGAAATTCGCAAATCAAATTCGCATACGATTTCCTTCATTACGAGCTGGCGCTGGCTGCCGTAAGCAAAGAAAAGTCGCACAAGGAGAAAAAGTAAAAAAAATGCTTTATGTGTTAGTGCGTACGCGCCAGCGATCCACTAAAAGACGAAAGTCAATTAATCTGCACGCCGGGGCATCGCGAGCGCGCTACGTCAAGTATTCACCAGATCTAGTAGACCAGCGCGCCACGAAATTTGTTTTGCAAAAGTTTTCGCAGCAAAGTTGACAGCACTAGAATTTAGGTCAAAAGCTGTGCGAATTCGCGATTGCGGTCATTTACGCGCGGTCGCGGATGCGTCCGCCTGCGGCCACTCAACCGATATAGGCATCGTTCGTAGCGGCAGCGAGTGAAACGATGCGATTGAACTTTGCGAATTTGCAAATTGTGCGGAACGCGCGCAAATAAAGTAAAAACCGAACAAAATTCATAAAAGTTTAAAAAAAGTAGCAACAACAATAACAAATATGCGAAGCTCAAGAAACTTAATCATAAAATTGGTAAAGAGAAGCGAACCAACGACTAAACGCTGAACCAGTTTAAATGCCAGGCACACCGAAGACCGATTAACTAAGCAACCATTAGCTAGCGTAGGTCAACTGACTCATAGTTCACGCAGCTAATCGGTCGGTTAACGCACCGAGCGTTAATATGTATGTATGTATATAATACGTTCATATGTAAAATGGTTAAAAAATATTATTGAGTTACTCTATGCCTGGCTGTCTTATGACCTTAGTTCGGATACCCAGAAATAATTAAATTTATTTTCATTAGGACGGTAAGAGTTAAAAAAAATATTCAATATTGAGGATTTCCCTACTTTCTTAAAGAAAAAACACCGACACTTCTAATTTTACGGAGAATTATCATTCGAAGAAAAATTCTTTGGCATTTATTTCTTGAAGATTAACTTTTTCAAATGTTGGCCACGGCTACGTCTCAGATGGTCCAATCGCTGAGTCCAATATTTTATTTCTCGTTCGAGCATTTCGACAAGTAACTTGCGAATGACACGTGTGATGTTTTGCTGCAAGGCCCGAATCGAAGCAGGATTGTCCGCATATACTATACTTTAGACTTTACACATCTTCACAGGAAAAAGTCTGACCGTGTGATAACACACGATATTGACGGCCTAAAACGTGATATTATGTGCTAACCGAAGTATTTCCCCAATATATTTATTGACTGATTTAATGTGTGGGAAGTGGCACCCTCTTGTTGAAACCAAATATCGCCGAGATCACGGGCTTCAATTTGAGGCATCAAATGGTTGGTTATCATGGACGGCTTGGAGGACTACGTTCTCACCATCATAATTTTTGAAGAAATATGGACTGATGATTCCAACGGACCACAAACCACACCAAACCGTTGTTTTTTTCTGTATGAAATGACAGCTCTTGAATCTGTTCATGTTGCTCTTTGTCACAAATGCGGAAATTTTGCTTGTTTACGTACATACCCATTGAGCCAGAAATGAGGCTCACAGCTGAACAAATTTTGGCTCGAAAACGTCGAAGCTTCTTGCAACTTTTCAAGAGTCCATAGGGCGAAGCCATGTCGCTTAGGAAGGTCTAGCGGGTTAAGTTCTTACACAAGCTGTATGCTTTAAATTTAAGATCTCGACGTAAAATGACTCAAGTGGTTCCATACGTCAGTCCGAGTTGCTGCAAACGTCGACGAATTCCATAGTCTACGTGTACACTCTCAGCCACGGCTGCTACATGACAGATTGATACGACTCACGTGTGACCGGTCAAAAAAGGCTTTTCAAAAAAATACCTCTATTGGATCACCCATTAGAAGTTCAAGTATGTCCTATATACATACATATGTGCTTGTATAATATATGTACCGACGTGCGTAAGTTTGCAAATTTTGCCATGAGAATTTTAAAGTAAACTTCATTTTTACGGTGCTTTTTCTTATACAGATATAACTGAAAAAGAAGCCTAATATATCTCATTTAGGTAAACATGTATAAGAACATACAAATATGTATGACGCTATATGTAATGGCAGTTGTGTTGCTGCCAGATGGTGGCGCCTTAAATTTGGTATTTTTGCCTGTGCTTCGACAGATAGCAGCGTGTCGATATTAAATATGCAAATTTTAAAGTTGGTAACAGAGAGATATCTACAAATTTACATATTTTGTAGACTTATGTATTTATTTGATGCTATGCATTCAGAGGTCATTGATCGACGGAAATTTTTAATTTACTTGAATACTCCAGCTTTAAGATTCGTTATGTATTTTGATCTTGGTTAGCAAATATTTACTTGAAGTGAATACAATTCAATTTGTTATCAGTATATTAAATATATGAATGGGCAAAAAATAGGGTTCTATACCACGAAAATACACAGAGTAGGGGCCCTTTCTTCGAAGCAAAGCTATTTAATATTACTTACACTTTGTGAAAAAATGCACGACCTCTTTTTAATGTCATTTTTGTATATTATATATTGAACTGTGATTCGGATTAGATATCTCACTTGATCCCATTGTGTTACGCTTTTGCTTCGCATTGTGCATATAGAAAAGCCCCCTCAAAAATATTAAAGCGATTTAATCTTAGACTAAATTTTTCAGCAAATGTCCACGTCAGCAATAAACGAATAGTCTCTTCCAAGGCGTCAATTGTCTCGAGCTTATTTGTGTAGGCAAGCGACTTCACATAACCTCACAAAAAGTGGTCGAGCGGTGTTAATCACCGAAAGTTTTCTTCAATAAATTTATTGTTTCGTTGGTTGTATGGCATGGAGCTCTTTCTTGTTGGAGCGATTAGCACGATTTGCAAATGTTGTATTGGATGTTTAATATGAAATGACACAACAAACTGAGAATATATCAATTAAGAGCTGTCAAAAAGACTAACTTCGACAAAAGTATTGACTCATTGAAAACTACACATCTAAAAAACATAAAAAACACCTGTTGGGAGGAGATTAAGTTATTGAATTAAGTCGATCCTAAGATGAACTTACTCTTATACAACCCCCAGAAGTGATCTAGTGATTGATGCTCAAAGTTTGCTAAAACTATGAAGTGAACCTTTCTTCAGCCTGCTGAATGGCAGTGAAAGTATACCCGATACCTCAATCCATGAGGTTGGAACGGACGTTCCATTGCCCGACCATGAATAAATTTGAATAGCAATTACCTGTCTGAAGAACAACAAAGCAGCGGGAGCCGATGGACTGCCAGCCGAGCTCTTCAAATACGGTGGCGAAGAACTGATAACGAGCATGCATCAGCTTCTTTGTAGAATATCGTCGGACGAAAGCATGCCAACGATTGGAACTTATGTGTGCTCTGCCCAATCTACAAACTAGGAGAACCCACAATCTGCGCCAACTACCGTGGGATAAGCCTTCTCAACATCGTATATAAGGATCTATCAAGCGTACTGTGTGAAATATTAAAGCCCATCGTCAACAAACCGATTGGACCTTATCAGTGTGACCTTAGGTCTTGAAACCCAAGAAACTAACAAAATATTCACCATGCGTCATATTTTGGAAAAGACCCGTAAAAAGAAGATCGACACCACCTCCATAGGCTGTGTAAACGGACGTTGAGCAATATCAAAAGCACCCTCAGTATCGGGAAGGACCTCTGCGAGCCGCTCGATACCAAATGATGTTTCAGACAAGGCGACTCCCTTTCATGCGACTTCTTCAATCTATTGCTGGAGAAAATAATTCGAGCTGCAGAAATGAATCGAGAGGGCACAATCTTTTATAAGAGTGAATAGCTACTGTTATACTCTGATGATATTGGTATCATTATCAACATCCGCGCCATTACGACGAAACATCTTCATCAAACAAGCAGTCATCGCACTCGCGACTTGGCTCCCATGTCACTGTTGACAGTCCTAACTTCGAAGTCGTAGATAATTTCGTCTATCTTGGAAACAGACGCCAATAAAGAAGAGGAAGACATGTATATAATATCATGAACGTAAGTACTCTGAGATTTGGTGGATAGAGGATCGTGATCATACAAAAAATTTTGACGATATTCAGCTTCCGAGTCAGGATTTCTTATTAATTTGAGATAGACAACTACATATATGGAAGTATAGGGTCAATATCCAAGTAAGTAAAGGCAGGTACAAAGAAAAGCTTGTTCTTGATACCAAAAATCAAATAAAATAGATTTTCATTAAGTTACAGTTGGTTATAAGAATCTCTCTTAGATCTTCATAAATTCCCATATAAAAACATTTTAGTTAAGTAAAATGCTATTTCTAACAATCAAGTTCCCCCATTTCTTTCGCCTCATTTCGGTTCATTTCATTTCATACTGTTTATTTATTTATTTTTAACTATGCCCACAGAGGTCGAGATAAGGACTTAATTTCGAATTCATGACATTGCCCTTCCCGTGTGTATATACCACGACAGAAGCTTAGTATAGTCTATTTTTCTAGCGTTTCCACTCGGCCCTTCTTCATCCCCTGCCACGCCGAGTGGCGGCAGCTTTACTCGTGCAGCGCATCAATAGGATGTTGTCACCTTTGCAATCGGCGTCGCGCGCCTTCACTACCGCCGCGCCGTTAGAAATGCTGGAACAACTGCGATATGCCGCGCCGCAGCAGCGTCATTCGTTTTCATTTCTATTATCCCGTTTGTGTGCAAGCGCGTCTTTTATGATTTTATGTTTCTTTTTTTCTGCTTTCTTTCTTCCATTTCTTGAAAGCTGCTGTTTGTTGGTGTTGTTGCTGTACGTGCCTGCACATTTGCCGGAGTCGCTGTAGTTTGTCAGCTGCAGCTTCTTTGCGAAATTCCCGCAGGCATTTTTATTCCTTTTTCACATTGCGTTCTTCATCTTGCGCAGTGTCGAAGAGGTCAAAGGGCAAGATGCGCCGGCAAAGATGAGCGCGAACTTGTAGCCGAAGAGCAAGATGGCATAGAGGGATAGTAAGGAATTATAAAAGATGCCATGGCACTTTGAGGCGCGTGGCGTGAGTCCAGGCTGCAGTGCGAAGAAAATTCGAGCATCCTTCGTTGGCCTTAAGCGTTGAAGGACATATGAAGGAGATTTCGTTTCGAGCCGTGCGATGCCGTTGTTTGCTGCATGCGTGTGTTTGTGTGCGCGTTGCTTGCTGCATTGATGCGTCATTGCGCCTGAAATGGCGGGCTGTGTTGTAAGCAGCTAAAAATGGCTTTTTGCGACGTTTTATGGCGCACTACATTCCACTCCCGGCCAACTGATGCTTTCTTACTACAGTCAGCTAAATGCAAGTGCGCGCCGCCTTGCCACAGTTAACTGTCTCGAAGTTTACGTGTGCGTGTATATGTGTGTGTGGCGCGCACATTTTATGTCCTTCGGCAATGACTTTTGAGTGGAAAATATGAAGGCAACGGCTGCGTTTCTCCGCCGCTGATATCGTAAAGCATCTGGTTAGTTAGCGGGCGACTGGCGGCGGGGGTGGCAGTGTATGCACTGACGGTTGAGTCACAAAACCGTTGGCTAAATTAAAATGCATTAGCACAAGTGGCGGGTTATATTTTCGTTTATGTGATTGTCTCATTACCGCTTGAGTTCAAATGTCGCAGATTATGTGTTATTTTATTGATATGAGTGACGAGTTTTATGCGCTCAAGCTCATATGTATAAGTTAAATATAAATTAATTAAATGGTTGGAATTTAATTTGAGCATTGAGTCAGCATTGTAAAGCCGGTGATAGCTTTATTTCTATGAAGTCGGAGGAGGAAAATATTTGCGATCTCAAGGTCATATATTTCTCCTTTTCATATTATGAAAAGTCCTCTTCTGTGCTCTTGTCAAATATGTTTGCCTTTAGGAACCGCGCGTGGACTTATTTTGGGTCAGTGCTGCAGAAACATAAGCTTCTGTGCTGTAGAAAGTATCAATTTTTCAAAACCTAAGAAACAACAGCGCAGCAAACAGCAGTACTCCTGACCCTGAGCCAGACACAATTGAAGTCGACGTCGGAACTAGGAGAAGGACTGAGAATTATTTGGTACTTTAAATCGTTCTCAGCGAAAGCAATTGATTACTGGAAACAGATTCTACAAAATAATTAATTGAGTGGCCTGTGACCAAAATCTAGTAGTGGCTTGTAAATTTATAACTGAAGGCTGATCGAATTCGTGGTTCCCTACTCTTTTAAAGAAAAAATACAGAAACTTCAAATTTAATAGGGAATGTTTATTATCATTCAAAATAACATTATTCGACATATGTTTTTTGAAGATTACCTCTTTTAAAGTTTGGCCGAAGCTACTTCTCAGATAGTCCATCCCTTGGGTCCAATTTTCAATGATTCGTTCATTTCGGCTGGTAATTGGCGAATGACACCTGCGAGGTTTAAATCCATGACCTGAATAGAAACGGGATTTGTCCGCATATACTTTAGACTTCACATATCTTCACAGAAAAAAGTCTAACGGTGTGATATCGCACGATCGTGGTGGCCAATCTACCGATCCAAAACGTAAAATTGTCTGCTCACCAAAGTGTTCTCTCCTAAAATTCATTGTTTGAAGCGATGTGTGATAAGTGACGCCGTCTTGCTGAAACTAAATGTCGCCGAGATCCGGAACTTCAATTTCAGGTATCAAATAGTCGCTTATCATCATCAAACCGTTGTCTTTTCTGGATGAAATGGCAGCTTCTGAATCTCTTCAGATTGCTCTTTGTCTCGATGAATAAAATTTGTTTCGAAAATGTCGGATTTTCTTGGAACTTTTCAAGAGCCTATGGAGCGAAGCGGCCTGAAGAGAGAAGCGGCATCGAGCGCCTTGAATTCTTACACAAGCTGTATGTTGTACGCTTTCAATTTAAGATCTCGACGTAATATGTGCTAAGTCATTCTATACGTCCGAGTTGCTACGAACGGCGCCAAATCGACTCCCCAAGGTCTTCATGTACACTGTCAGCTATGGCTGCCGTATTTTCTTCACAACGTGTCCGACGTCGTTTATTCGGTCGAATATTATCCAATAATAATTGCTGGGTCTCAAGACGGGTGATGGTGTTGCGAATATTACGCTCAGTAGGCCGATTATGTTGAACGTAAGTTGAGCAAAGCGCGCGATACACATTCCGTTGTACACTTCGCTTTCCAAATATCCTCTAAATAGGTAGTCAATAGTAGAACAATCGGCAGATTTTAGGTGAGCAGCTAGAGGCACCTCTTTTTAATATTTTTGTTGCAAAAAGCATGGTGCACCCGTTCTAGTTCTAAGGATTTTTAACATGAATCTCTGTATTTTATTATGTAACATGCTTTCAATATATATCTCCCGAAAACTCGTAACGTCGACTCATCAGATCTTGTCAATGATGGCAATGATGAGGGACTTATAAGGTTTGGTCTTTGTTCGTCGATAGAGGACTTTACTGCTCAATTGCCTACTCAGTCCGAAGTATCACTTGTTCTCAAAAGTTATTCTGTGTTGGATTTCGAAAGTGACGTTGTTGTTGGCTGCACTTTTTTAAAACGATTTTTCATTATGTTTCTAAAATTATTTCGCTAAGTGACTGACTTGGCTTGCTCCAATAAATTCCAGCGGAAAGGCTCCACCACTTTTTGCAGTAATTGGGGTCGTACGTCTGTAATTAAACTGTCGTAGAGGCCACGCCAAAGGCCGAAGACTCCAAATAATGCGCTCCTCAAAGGATTTCTTCAATAAAATGAACCCATAGAGCATGACTTCAAACAGTGACTTTTTAAGGATGTAACCACGTCGCAGCAATGGCTTGTGGATGAACATTACTCGAAATTCTACAATTCTACATTTTTTAACGAATCCAGTCGCAGAGCAATTTTCTTGTGAAATTGGAGATTTGTGGCCATCTAGTTTTTAAGCCTTTCACCGAACGTACGACGCTCTCGAAGGTAGTCACCTTTTTGCAAAGAAAAGAGAGTATAAGCTAAGTATGAGTTCACAAATATCTACCGATTTGTGTATGTCTCTGACTAAATTTTTTATCACAACTCAACCAAAACTGTTGTTGCAAGTTATTTTCGTTGGAGTAATGCCGGAAGCTCCAAAATTTTGGCGACAATTTCTTTCCTATGAGTAATCCACTAAAAACTCAAACCGAAGGCTAATCCTTAAGAACGGAATAAAGAAATACTTTAGACAACAACAAAAATAGAAAGTTTTACCAAATCATTTACTCATTTGTTGCAACATTGCTTAAACAACAACGGTATTTGCATAATACACACAATTGCGTGATACTTGAAAATAAATTACTGGCAGCCGGTCGCACAAATAAAACATTAACACACACACACACAGCCATTTAAGTATGGCGTAAAATTGAGAAAAAGAACATTGCCACAGACACAAAAGCAACGAAAAAATGCAATACCACAATCATATCAAATATACAAAGACAACAACAACAACAAGGCCATGCAATAATGAATGAAATGCAACAACAACAGCAATAAATAAGAAAGTATCTAGCGACAAGAACAACAAAAGCACACTTTAGACGCTACAAAATGCTCTGCAACCGCGTGTGGCAGACAAAGAAAGCGCAGCAAAGCAACAAAATAGGAAAGTAGAAGACAAGAAAAAAAATCGCCGAAAAACTATTGCAAAAGGATACAGGAAATGTAAAAGTGTACAAAACACCAAGAAAACGGAACTCAACAAACGAAACGCAAGTCGAGTGTGTGGGCGGGGTTAAAGGGCAGTGACAAGTGCTCACACTGAGGAAAACTTTACTACAAATAAAATATAAATGAAATGAAGGAATATTATATACATATAAGTGTATGTCTGTATATTTGTTTGTATGTGTGTGCGTGTTCACAAAAAGCGCCGGGCATAACATGACAAGCCGCAATTAATATCGGATTATCCTTGCGCCGCCACTGGCTAAGTGCGGGGAGTGAAATGGAGTAAAGCACAACAATAACAACAACAAAACAAGAAAAAACGTATAATACCCTTCACAGGGGCATTTCTTTAAACATAAAAGGTTATAAAAGACTTTTATCTCGATTTTGATAGTTCAGTTTGTACGGCAGCTATATGTTATAGTAGTCCGATCTGAACGATATATGAGGAGGTTATAGCATTGTCTTGAAAAACAATCTGTGCCACATTTCGTGAAGATATCTTTTGAAATAAGAAACTTTTCCATACCAAAATTGGATTTAAAGCGATCAGTTTGTATGACAGCTATATGTTAAAGTGAACCGATCTGAACAATTCATTCAGATATTATAGCGTTGCCTAGAAAAATAAGCTGAGCATAATTTCATGAAGATATCTTATCAAATGAGAGAGTTTTCCATATAAGAACTAGATTTTAATCGGTGACTTTGTATGGCAGCTATATGTTATAGTGATCCGATATTCACAATATATTCGGTGATTAAAGTATTGTTCTCAAGAATCGTCTGTGCTTAATTTTGTGAAGATATCTTTTGAAATAAGAAACTTTTCCATACAAGAACTCGCTTTTGACCGATCAATTTATATGACAGCTATATGCTATAGTGACTCGATATCGACGGTTCCGTCAAATGTGCAGTTTCTTGAGAAAAGAATGACGTGTACAAAGTTTCAAAACGATATCTCAAAAACTGAGGTAGCAGTATATACAGACGGTCAAAGCTAGATCGGCCCAGCTGGTCAAAACTTAATATACTCTGTTCAGGGTATCAATCAACAAATAAAAAGCTCGTTTAATTTTATAAGTAGCTAACTGCAATCACACAAAAATGAGTAGCCGTGCAATGAACTGCGCTGCTCACACACACACGCACTCACTTGTAAGATAGACTAAATATTTCTTACAAAATATTTTACTTGATTTTATATACTTTTATGTTTTCTGTTATTGTTGCTTCGTAAAACATGCATTTCTTGTTTATTTGAAAGGATCTCCAACAATGCCTGCAAAGGCGTGCACCCACTCATACTTGCCACATGATTATCGTGTGCTGCTTTTTGGCTCGCTCACTTTGTTGTTTCTGTTGTTGGCTGCTAATGACAGTTACTACTCATTGCGGCATCGAATGCATTCATCAATTTCGTCAGTCTTCAAGCATTAACGATTGTGCATTTTTTTCGTTGGTTTTTGTTTTTGTTGCAATGGATTTGTTCGCATTCAGTTTTCTTCTTCTTCTTTTTTTATCATTACTTATTTTTTGCCAAGCCATCACTGTATTGTCTTTTCTTTTAAATTAATGAAAAAGAAAATTCTCATACATTCACGAGGAAAAATCAAGGGTTCCTCCGCAAAGCTTTAGAGGGACTGTGAAAAGAAAGGCCTCTCATACTCACTCGAATCGAATATTTTTATACCCAACGCAAATGACTGCTGGTTATTAATTTAATCGCAAAATTGAAGATTTTCGACCACAATCAATCAACAACAAGTTAGTCGCGTCTGCACATCTCTGCATGGCGCTATGAAACATTGTTAGAGAGTTTGAGGATTACATGGATTTCCTCGAGTAAAAAACTGTTTTTTTTCATAAAAAAATAAAATATTTTAATAGAATTTTTTACTGTTACAAACTTACGCTATGAACAAAGAAATTGGATTTTTAGCAGTCATTTTTACAAAAAAATTAAAACTTCAGTGAAAATCTTTCGTACAAGTTTTTAAGAATCGTAACCCAAAGATCTGTGTACAATTTTATGAAGATCGTTTGAGCAGTTCTCGAGAAAGCTTGCGGTATTTTCGCTAGATGGCGCTGAAAGCTCGTAATTCAAGTTTTATTCGTCGCATCGGGTCATGCTTCAACGTTTTCGTTCTGGTGTAGAGGTGGTCGAAGATGCGCCACTCTCCGGAAGGCCTGTCGTCGAAAATTGCGATAAAATCGCTGAATTGGTCGAAAGAGACCGGCATAGTAGCAGCCGTAGCATCAGTCAAGAGCTGGGCATGAGTCATCAAAAATTTATTTCAATTTCAATAAAAAAAATCCGCAAGACTTTTTGACAACCCAATATTATAATGTTTATATATATATATATGTATATCTGTTAAGCTTTCAAGGACGTATTCTGAAGTCAATATGGGCAGCATTTAGATCTAACGGGTGATTTTTTTGAGGTTAGGATTTTCATGCATTAGTATTTGACAGATCACGTGGGATTTCAGACATGGTGTCAAAGAGAAAGATGCTCAGTATGCTGTGACATTTCATCATGAATAGACTTGCTAACGAGCAACGCTTGCAAATCATTGAATTTTATTACCAAAATCAGTGTTCGGTTCGAAATGTGTTTCGCGCTTTACGTCCGATGAGCGATGAGGCTCATTTCTGGTTGAATGGCTACGTAAATAAGCAAAATTGCCGCATTTGGGGTGAAGAGCAACCAGAAGCCGTTCAAGAACTGCCCATGCATCCCGAAAAATGCACTGTTTGGTGTGGTTTGTACGCTGGTGGAATCATTGGACCGTATTTTTTCAAAAATGCTGTTGGACGCAACGTTACGGTGAATGGCGATCGCTATCGTTCGATGCTAACAAACTTTTTGTTGCCAAAAATGGAAGAACTGAACTTGGTTGACATGTGGTTTCAACAAGATGGCGCTACATGCCACACAGCTCGCGATTCTATGGCCATTTTGAGGGAAAACTTCGGACAACAATTCATCTCAAGAAATGGACCCGTAAGTTGGCCACCAAGATCATGCGATTTAACGCCTTTAGACTATTTTTTGTGGGGCTACGTCAAGTCTAAAGTCTACAGAAATAAGCCAGCAACTATTCCAGCTTTGGAAGACAACATTTCCGAAGAAATTCGGGCTATTCCGGCCGAAATGCTCGAAAAAGTTGCCCAAAATTGGACTTTCCGAATGGACCACCTAAGACGCAGCCGCGGTCAACATTTAAATGAAATTATCTTCAAAAAGTAAATGTCATGAACCAATCTAACGTTTCAAATAAAGAACCGATGAGATTTTGCAAATTTTATGCGTTTTTTTTAAAAAAAAAGTTATCAAGCTCTTAAAAAATCACCCTTTATAAACTTTTTCATGCGATTGAACCAATTTCCGAAGCACTTTTGCCCTTCTGATTGAGAAACCTACGAAACAATCCGTTTGAACGCATCAATCGGCTCTTCAAGTCTCGAAAAACGATTACCTATTAGTTTACATTGTTCGTATGGGAATAAAATAAAGTTAACCGGTGCTAAGTCAGCACTATACGGAGAATGACTCGATGCTTTCAGTGCTCAAAAATGCAGTTGTTTCAGTCGATTTGTGCGAGCTAGCATTGACGTGGTGAAGAGTGATCCATCTTCGGCGGTATGTTTTCCTGATTTCGCAAACCAATGGTTGTTTACCACTCAGAATTTACTGTTAAACCAAAAAAAATGGCAAGCAACCATTTCCTTGGAAGTGCTTCGTGCGCGAACAACTTTTGTTGGATTTGGCTCATCTTAAAACACTCATACAGTCGACTGCTGTTTACTTTCGGGCTTATACGGTCATAAATCTACGAATGGAAATCTACGGAAGTTCACTGAAGTCCAACATAAGTAATTTTTTTAGATTTTACATCGTCATGTTCATGCAATATTGAATGTGTTGGAGTGATCTACACCTTCGAATGCATTCTCGAAAATATTCGCGATATAATTAAATTTGTTGGTCGAGAAGAATATTCTAAGTTACTGTAAACAACAATCAAGGCCTTTGTGCTCATACTTTAATTTCCAAAAGGGTTATAGTGGTTTCAAGAAAGGTCTTCATAGGTTATAGGAAATACAATAGAGAGCACGATTATACTTATCATTAAAGTTTTTGAGACTATTCAAGCCACTGCCTATCCAAAACTTTTCGATTTCTCTGGAGAATTTAGTTATTATTAGAGCTTACTGCATCTGATATTCTTAAAACCGATTCTTTTGGATTTGCGGAGAGTGTTTCGGAGTTCCGGCTATAAGCTTTTTATGAACTGTCTTATGATATGAATAAAAATTCAAGTTACATAGGAGAGATTTAGATGTACCAAGTAAGCATTTGAACGCTGGGTATAACAAACCCAAATCGTTTACTTATATTTCAATAGATTAGCCATACCGAATAGACAAAAATGCAGGCACTAGACAACCAGATGGGAAAATAATAGCCAAAAAGAACTCACACACACACACTCAAAAACGCCGAGCATCGATTTGCGGGGCACACAAGAGGCCATTAACTCAACCGAAAACCTGAGTATGGATATATACATGTATACACCGAGTCTTCCCGGCCTCCACAGTAGAACTAAGTGCCACCAGCCGTTAAGTATGTACGCGCTGTGCTAAGTAAATGGTCTGCCAGCCCTGCTGCCGACGCGCTTGCAGCCTTCCTGCTGTCTTCTGTCTTCCTTGGACTGGAACAAACGAAATAATGAAGAAATGAATGAGTGGTCGCATATTGCATGCTCATTTAGCAGTGTTGCATTGCCTAGTTGCAAGTGCATGCACACAAAGTCTAAAATGTGAAACCAACAGCCTGCATTTTCACATCTTTTTTTTTGGTTTTTTTTTTTTTTGCTTCACTCAAATATTCTAAAGATTTATTTTTATTTTATTTTTTAGTTTTGTGCAAATTTTTCAATTTTGTTGCAAGCAATGCGCTAAAATTTCGGCATCGACATTGTTGCTCATCATTTGTGCTTCTTCTTCTCATCTTTCGTTTGCTTAGCTTGTTTTTGTTGTAGCTTTCAAGCAAATATGCATTTGTCTATTCGGCAATTGCTGCTAAAAGATGCAAAAGCGATGGAAAAAAGGCCAAAGAAATCTTTGCTTCCTGTGTAATGAAGAGGTCCTTGAGGAAGCGTAAAATGGCAGCGCTAGTCTACAATGACTAACTAAGAAGACAATACAGAGTTGCATGTGTGCAATGTTTGTAAGAAAACAAAGTGCACAGAAGAAGACGGGGGTCTTTGCATTGTTGCAAATTGGTAAAATATTGGAAGAGCTTCGTTTTGTTTTATTGGCTTGCAGAGAGGCTGGTTAATAACCTTTGTGATTTGCGGCTATTGCTCTTGAGTTGTCATTTTGGAAAAGCTGTTTCTTAAATTTTCTGTAAGTTGTGTAAAAATTTAGACAAATGTGGAAGCTAAACCATGAGTATTTCCGAATCATATATGGACAAAAGAGAGCTTAGGAAGAAACCGTTTTCTTATACTTGGCCAGAAGGTCGGATGCAGCTAATCATCTAAGACATTTCATTTTAGCATTTGGAACAAAAAATAAGGTGACTTTTGAATATAAACTGCTAAAAGTGAGCTTTCCGTTTTTTGCGATGTCGAAATTTGTTGAGCAAAGAATTTGCATTAAATTTGGTTTACGGAATCAATTTTCTGCTGCGGATACGTTGAGGATGGTGCAGAAAGCCTTCGGTGATGAGGCTATGGCTAAAAACATGTTTAAAAGTGGTATAGTGAGTTCCAAGCCGGCGGTGAACGTGTCGAAGACGAAAAGCGTCCAGAGCGACCATCAACCTCAACCGACGAAGCTCACGTTCAACAAATCAAAGATTTGGTGTTGAAAAACCGTCGAGTAACAATTAGAGACCTTGCTGATGAAGTTGGCATATCGAAAGGCTTAGCCAATACCATTTTGAACGATGTTTTGGGCCTCAAGCGCGTCAAATCTCGACTGGTACCGAAAACATTGAATTTTTTGGAAAAAAGGCGTCGCGTTGAAGTATGTGAAACGATGCTTTCCGACTACCAGGGTATCATGAAATGCATTACAACTGGCGATGAGACTTGGATCTATGCTTACGACCCCGAAACAACCGATCAATCGAGCGAATATCGTGCCAAAAGAGACCCGAGTCCAAAAAATCGCGCCAAAGTCGCTCAAAAATCAAGGTCATGATGACTGTTTTCTTTAATTATCGTGGTGTTGTGCATTATCAATTCCTTCCAACCGGTCAAACAGTCAACAGTTTGAACGTTATGCGTCGTTTGCGTAACGCTATCCGCCTAAAAGGGCCGGAATTGTTGAAAGACAATTCTTGGTTTTTACACCACGATAATGCACCATCCCATACTGCCCTCGTAATTCGTGATCATTTCGCCAAAAACACAACCCATATTATTCCTCAACCACCGTATTCACCTGATCGCGACTTCTGGCTGTTCTCCAAGCTCAAAAGACCGCTCCGGGGACACCGTTTTTATATGATAGAGGAGAATTATGCCGCAGCGAAGACGGAACTGAAGGCCATGCCGGAAAGTGACTACAACCAGTGTTTCGAAGATTGGAAAATCCGTTAGCATAAGTGCATTGCATCGGGATTACTTTGAAGGGGATGAAATTGATTTGGAAGAATAAATAAAGAGTTTTCAAAATAAATATAATGTCATCTTATTTTTTGGTCATCGGTCTTTGGTTTTCCACGTAGATACAACCGAAAGGTATTTGACTTCGAAAGTTGATCTCAGATAAACGGTATATCTATATGACTACGAATTTCATTCCAAAGTAATTGGATTACCAGGTTATAGGGCCTAGTCCTGGCAGTCTTTTCTCTGATCACAAACCTTTAA
This sequence comes from Bactrocera correcta, assembly GCA_027475135.1. NCBI lineage: Eukaryota > Metazoa > Arthropoda > Insecta > Diptera > Tephritidae > Bactrocera > Bactrocera correcta. The sequence continues at coordinate 43,425,775 of CM050325.1, read as the reverse complement.
GCGATGTATGTGTGGTAGGGAGTCGCTGGAGGAGAGAGAGAGAGAGAGAATCTGGGTGAAGGAGTATATTTCGAGAACTATCTATCAACTCTCTTTCAGGCTTATGAACATTGCAGCTTGACCCAAGAGAAGGAATATCTATACTCATCACCTTTGGCATCGAGTTACTTCACGGTTTGTCTTGTTTGAGTGCCTGGTCTCGGCGGAATTGCAGTATAGCAGTTTAACTATGATCCTTCCAATTGTAGGATCAACCATTCAACCTTACCTACCGCAAGCTTGTCTCACCAGAATCCGATTTAGACAGTTAATCTGCAAATAACATTTTCAAAGTATGCTTCGAACATGATTAGACTGGTTGGGGTGCCTGGTCTCAGCTGAATCGGAAGCCACCGAAGTTTCAAGGTAATTGCTACCATCAAGAAGTTCATCAAGAACTCCAGCAAGTTTGTTGCCGCCCTGCTCCAGCTGCAGACTAACCAAGTTCTATTGTAAAGTGAAGTTAGTTAGCTTTTTAGTCCATGATTAAGACGCACTTAAAACTAAATTACCTCACATCAGATCCATAAATATCAATCTTAAGTTAAATCTGTTTACATATACACACACATACAAATATACTTATATAACCACTCACACATGTGAGTAATTGGCGGTTATTGACTTCGACTTTGCGAATTTTTTTCAGTCGCAACAAGCAATTGGCAACGCCTCTTTTATAAGCATTTAATGAGAACACGGCATAATACATATAATAGCAACACTTTAGTGGCACAAAACATAACAATTGTTGCCAAGTTAATTAGGTTTATAAGCGATTTTGCTAAACAAGCGGCCGTGGAAGATGAAGTGATTGAAAAAGTAGCTGAAACCCGTAATTAATGGGCAAAATATAATACTATTCGGCAGCGTCGAAGAGCAACGAGCGCAGAGCAGATGCGCCCCGGAGCAATTTAGGTGGAAAAATTTACAAATTTCATAAACTGTTGCTGACAACAACTAGCGGTGGCAGCAGGTAGCCACTTTCTCTAACAACGCGAAGAAAAAAATGTGGCAGCTGTTGAACAGTGTAAGACAATGAAACCAACACCAGTGGCGTCTGTGTGTTCGTGTGCAAAATGTCTAATTAATTTTTAAGATAACTGTGAAGAATAGTAAGAAGACTAAAAATAAAAGTGGGAGTGGTGTGGTGTGGACCACACACTGTCGATAATATTTACAGTTATTGAAGTTCCTGCTAAAAATATATAAAAAAAAAATATTTAAAAATTGTATAAAAAAAGACAATTGAAAATATTTTTTGCAATAATTCTTAGAAAATTTGTATTTTACAAAATTTCCAAATTTTTGTCACATATATTTTTTTTCAAGAAGAATAATAAAATTCAATTTTACGGCAACGATTGTAAATATATAATTATATTATATATTTTTTGATTAGAGCAACATTTTTCAACCTAAAGTTGCCACCATATTGGAAAATAAATATTAATTTATTTTAAAATTTATTTATTAAAAATGTGTAGTTGACTTGCGTATAATTTATGAATAACATTATTAAACTGTTTTTGTAAAAATTTAAACTTAGTGTTGCTATTTATTGAGAAAATTATTTGAATAAAATATTTTTTAAATTGTGGTGACACATTTTTTTTTGTTTAAAAAAGAAACTTTGTTTTATAATCTGAGCAACATTTTTCAAATTAGAGTTGCCACCATATGGTAAAAAAAACATTTATTTATTTAAAAAATATTTACATAGTTAATGTTGAAAAAGATTAATTAAATTACATTTCTGGTAAAAATTTAAATTAAGAGTTGCCATTTATTGGTTATAATATATAACATTTGAATAGTAATTTTGTCAAAATTTGGTACCTACATTTTTTTTAAATATTGTTTTTCTCAATTTAAGCAACATTTTTCAAAATAGAGTTGCCACCGTAATGCAAAATAAATATTTATTTATTTAAAAAAGTATTTAGTTAATTTTTATAAAGAGAATTTTTGTTACAAATTAAAATTTTGTAAAAATTTAAATCATAGGGTTGCCATATACTGAGTACAATACAATTGCCTAAAACTTTTTTTCTTAAAAAATTAATATTTTTTCTCTATTTAAGCAAATTTTTCTATGCTGAAAATGATGATGTTGCCATCATATTAAATAATAAAATATTTAGTTAATTTACGAATGATTTATAATTAGCAGAATTGCTCGTATAAATTACTTTAGTCATAAAAACGTGATTTAAAAATTAAGTTTGCCATTTCTAGAGGCCAATATTAAAAAAAGTAATGTTGGATTAATTTTTGTGGCAACATTTTTTTTTTGTTTAAGAAATTTTTTTGTTTTGATTTGAACAATATATTGCAAAATAGAGTTGCCACCATATTTTATAATAAAATATGTGGTTAACATTAAGAGTTGCCATCATACTGGATAGTAAAATATTTATTGTATTTGCGAATAATTTACTATTTATAGGATTATTTATATAAATAATTTTTTTGTATCTAAAAACTGAGGTTGCCATTAATCGAGCATTATATTTAAATAATATTTTTGTTACATTGCAGTGCCAAAAAATTTTATCTTAAACAATAAAAAAAATCTTAAAAAATAGGTAAAAAAACACTATTTGTATTATTTGAGCAACATGTTTTGAAATAGGGTTGCCACCGTATTGGACAAAAATATTTAATTAATCTACGAATAACTAACGATTAGAAGAATTGTTGATATAAATTGTTTTGATCTTAAAAATATGCTTTAAAAAATAAGGTTGCCATGTTTTGAGGATAATATTTGAAGAAGAGTTAGTTTGTTAAATTGTACGGTATCTAGTGTAGGTATTACTTATACCGAATTAAATGACTTATTAGCTGATAATTTAAAGGTGGAAAAAGCAATCAATACTTAAATAAAAATTTTAAATTTTTACATAGTTGCCAGATTGTTAAAAAAATTAAAGATAAAAATATTACAAAGAAAGTAATAGAAGGATTCTCCATAATGCATATTTGAAATAAGAAATTTACACACATTTCGTTATAGAGTTGCCAGATGTTAAAAAATTCACAATGGAAAATGTTACAAAAAATGTATTCAAAGCGATCTTTAAAATTATTCGTGTTTTGATTTGTTATTAAAAGAACTATTCAGTAGGAGTTGCCACCTGTTAAATAAAATAAAATCAACGAAATTATTACTAGAGTGTTAGAAGAAATAGAGTTGCCGGATTTCGAAAATTTTGGTATGAAAAATGTTATTAAAAATGTGTCCAAGGGGACGGTTAAATTATTATTCGTGTACAGATTTATTATTAAGAGAATTATTCAGTAGGAGTTGCCACCTGTTCAATAAAACAGAAGTAACAAAATTATTACAAAATGTATGAAAACCTGCCACTATAAAAACTATACGAGAGGAGTTAAATTTAGATAGACTCCATTTGAGAACTCTTCAAGTGTCTGTTCTTGAAACATACTCCTTACTTTTCTAGATTTAATACCACCTAATTTTGAGGACAAGCGGCAAGTTTCAAAGCAAAAAAAATTTATTTGAAGTTTCAAAAAGAAAAATCAAATGCTTCTAGTTGACTATTTTGCTGATCAACGTTCCATCAAACAAAAGACTGAAGCAACGAACTTGCTCGATTAAGCGAAGATCATACATTTGAAACACAAACTAAATAAAAAAAATTCTAAAACCAATTTTTTTAATTAAAACCAGCAATGCCCTTCCTTTATTTTCACAATTTATTATTTAAAATTTTGTATGAAATTAAAATTTTCCACTTAATTACAATTCGAAGCGCCAAATAGTTCATTAACTCGCGTGTTGCCTCACACATACACTCACACTCAACTGTCAACTGTCAGCGGCGATGCACAAGTTCTGCACTCTTCATTTAAGCAATTAATTTTACTAATTGCGTGTTCCGCTTAGGCCGCAACATTAAATTTTATTGTCAATTCTCTTTCGCCGCTGCAATAAACACGCTTCCTCGCGGTACAGCACACGCCTTGCAACGCTGCTTGCGCATTTGTTTCTGATTTTATATTTTATATGCTGCCTGTCGTTTTTGTTTTTGTATTTATTTCACTCACTTCTGTGTTGTCACCTCGTCTGTCATTTTATTGACGTCCATTAACACTCACTCCCAACTATTGCCAGCGGCAGCTACTAGGCCACCAAGCCTTCCAATGGCTCCGACTGCCTACCTTAGCTTTTGTGTTGCTTCGTCTCTTCCACTTTTCCGCTGCCATTTTGTCACACTTCCGTGCCGCTTGGCTGTTGCGTTGCCTTTTCAAAAGCGCGTTGTTTACCAGCCTGAACTTGCTCCTTTTTTGCGCTACTCTCTGCTGGCGAAGACACTTCCTCGCTTTTGCAGAAAGGTGTGAGACGCGCTTGTCTACTCATTATATTTCTAAACGGCCACACATTTCCTCTGTCACTTGTGTCTCTTATTATTGTTGCTACTGTTATTGTAAGTTTTTCATTTCCACTTTTATTATACAATCATTTTGTTTTAGTTGTTGTTGTACCTTTGGCCAATAACTTTCATTTTAACTAATTAAACCTCGCCTTAGAATTTTCATGTTGTTGATTATTTAGCTTTGCTGCGGCGACAAAAGCACAATCGAACACGCCAACTGGCTGAGCTTGCGAGCTCACTATCTAGCCAGCTGGCTTCGGTTACGAGTTTGAATTGCATGCGTGCGGTAAATTGAGTAAACGAAAAGTGATTTGTTAGTAGTTTTCATTCGAAGTTGCTTTATAGAGAGACTCGCTCATATTTATATTTATGACAGTAGTAGCAGTAATGTGAGAGATTTTAAATCAAATATGGGTATTGAGCAGGTGGCTAAGCATCTTAAACGGACAATTGGAGAAATATTACTTTTCTATTAAGACTCTATCAACAAGACTGTTAAATCGGCTTTTGTTTCCGGATGGATACAATAAATTTCATCTCTATTGGCCATAACCAAGCGATATTCCATAAAACATGGTTACCGCCTTCAGCGAGAACGTGGGTCTGTAAAATATTACGATTATGGAATTGGAAATACAATCCTAGTACTTCGCATGTTCCATTACTCCCCAAACTTGTTATGATGAAACTAAGGTAAGTCAAAAAAAAAACTCCTTTTTTATTGACAGACCTCAGTGTTCTGCTTTATAACTAAAAGGAAGGTCTCACGTGTTGGCATATTATGAAATAAAAGAGAATACCGAAAAGGCTTAACTTCATTGGTCCCCAAAATTTGTATGGGAGCATGCTTGTTTCAATATGGGTTCGAGAACAAATGAATACACTCACTTTCGACCACCTCTTGTTGACTTACTTTAACGTACAAGTGAAAAGTGAAGACCAAAGGAAATTGATTTAAGATTTTTCTTACGGGTGAGAGTGATATAAATTCTTACCGCACAGTTCCAGCGATAATATGTGCGACTACGACGTCAACTCTTAAGTTCTCCTCTAACAAACAATAGCCAATCCCAATTAATTTCGTATTACTTCAGGATAGCGTTCCATATTTCTGATTGAAATATTCACATTTATGCATCTGCATCCCGGTCCCCTAAATACTTAAAAAAATGTGTAATCATCATAGTCATTCTCTGAGGTATTGTACGTATAGTGAATACACATTGAGTTGTCTTCGTTTCCATATCTGAAGTGATTCTTAAAATATCCGCGTCCGGATAGCTTTTGTGTGTTGTGTGACTTAGCAGTTTACTTCCAAAAAAATGCTACTGGTCCATGTTTGTAGATTTTTTATTAACTTCTGGTTCCATCTACCTCACAATTTCTTTGTCTACCTTCTTTGTCTACCTTCTTTTCCCCTTTATGTTCGGATTACTGCCAATAACATTTCAGCTTCCTCATCTTTCTATGCTCAACAGCCAGAGCTGCCTACCCTGATATCGTTCGATAAGCTGAGGACGCTATTAAAGCTGCTAGACTATATAATTTACTTAACATTTTAGCATATCCGCCAAACTTTTTTTAGAGGGGTACCGGAAAATTCTTCTTTTGTTGTCGTTTTGTTTTCGCCTTCGCCTCAAATATCAGCCATTAATAGGCTAAGTTGCGCTGTTATCTTCTCAGGATACTCTAGGGTTCGAATAGCTAAGATGGCGTATTTCTTAACCCTTATGGTAAGCGACCTCTATTTAATAAATTAGCTTCTTACGTTACAAGAAGAGTAAGATCTCGAGACGACCTTCAGTAGAGGATATCGGCCGCAACCTCAAACTTTACTTAGAAAGAATGCTTACAAAGTTGCTCTCTCCTATGTTTTAAAGTAAAGGCCCTACCTTCTCGAACATGTTAGTTCTGTTTGAGATGTCATATCTTAGGTGGAAGGAGGTAGAATTATGGAAAATTTACTACTCAAGAGAAGAGTGCAGCTTCTTAGTACTGATGAACGAAGAATTTAAAAAGCTTGCAGTACAAAATCGGTATTGTAGCCGAATATAATATAAATATGAAGGAAGATTTTGTTCAGATCTAATATTGATCGATCGTGAAGTTGAATTCTACCCAAAGTGGATTCTAACGCTATTTCTGACATAAAGAAGTGCAGTCTTCAGATAATTTGTAAACGGTAGTCACGTAAAATTTGTTCTAAAATGGTGAAGAGATGGAAATTGAGAGCGTTATTACATATACGAAGAAAGTCTTTAGCTACATTATGTCCATGTCCGAAAGTACTTCGACGATACCGATTTTTCTGACAACATCATAGGAGATTGAGCAGGAAATTTGGGACCTTTTCTCTATTTAGAAAGAATAAGAAGTTGCAGCCTATGGTCGGTTAGAACATAAGCCAAATCCTTGAACTATAGTCTTCTTAACTCGCAAGCCTTTTCTTAGATATTTGACCAGATGATTTAATTTTATAAGCAACCTGAAGAAAAAAAGTGAAGTGACATCTTAATTTTCCCGTCCTATCTTCAAGCTCATCAATTTCTAATTTCTTAGAAGTTTACAGCAAAATGACAATTAGCTTATCAAAAATTTCATTAACGCATCCTTTTTCTTCTCATGAAATTTAAATTCCATTCATAATTTAAATGGCATGCCATAACTCACACCACTTTATAACTGTACCAAGATATAACCGTGTATAGGTGTATGTGTGTGTGCCTCGCGCGCTGATAGTGAAAGTTCGCAACATCAAAACTTGATGCTGATTTCATACAATTGTTACTTCCATTATCGTTGCTGCTGCTGTTGTGGTTGTTGTTATTGTTTCTGCTGCTTTTATTGCAGCCGGAAGTTGCAGACCTACTTATGCCAAAAGTTTGTTATTCGTTTCACGAATTCCATAGTCGGGTATGAGTTGTTGTTGCATACTTTTTGATGTTGCACGACAGACAGCCAAAGTCAAACGGGTGTATGGGAGTATGTGTGTGTCGAAGGTGTTTTCCGCGCAATTGTTGTTGCCGCTCTGCGCCCGCTTATCAGTGTGGCAGACAAGTCTGAGACGTTTAATTGTCGTTTTAATGCTTTTGTTTGTCTGCAACTTTAAAGTTAAAAACTTTTCAAGTCACCTTGGAGCAAGTGAATCACAAACACAACAACACGGCTAGGATAATTACGATAGTGTGCGTTTTAGTTGCTGCGCGGTGTTTTCACTGAAATACTTATAGTAAATATAAAGCTCACATAAACACTGGCAACAAATTTTCAAACGATTTATTTGCGATTATTTGATTAAATATTCAAAAAAGTATTTTATTTACAATTAAAAGTATTTTAAAATATTTATAATAATATTTATTTAATTTACTTAGTACTTAAAGATTGTTTAGTCTCAGGGTCCGATGAAGCTGAAGGTCTCATTGCAGCGTATCTCATAGCAATCGGGGAATGAGGTGAAATGCCGCGATAAACGCAGATCGAAAATGAATTCGCAGTAGGGAAAGCTGAAAGAATGAAGTTTTTTATAATAATAATTTTAAAAGAATAATATTGAAAAATTTGTTATCGATAAGTTATCGATAATATATCGATTATTATAACTAAAAGTTTAAGTTATATTTTTTGAAAGTAGAGTAGCCAAAATCCTTTATTGCCATATACATACAGAAGAGTAATTATCGAACAAACAAGTTATCGAAAATAATCGATACTAAATTACCACAAAATGAACTACATATATAATATTAGTAGTAGCAGTAAAGCAAATGTTTTCGCATCTACATAAATAAACTACATTTATCGAAAAACTCTACATTCAGGATAGCTTTAAAAGAATGAAAGTAAAATTTGTTGCTAACTTATTAACAAAAAAAATATGTAAAAACAAAAAAAGCAATAAAAGTTGAAAACCAAACAGCCAAGACAATTTTTTGAAATACGCAAAAATGGAAATTATCGATAAAAAAGTTATCGAAAATAATCGAAATTAAATTACGATAAAATATAATTCATAATAATATAAGTTTTAAGTATGAGTAGATAAAATATTTTTTTGATAAAGTAATATGAATATGTACATACATAAATAAATTAAATGTATCGATAAATTCTACATGCAGAATAGCTTTAAGAGAATGATATTAAAGTACATACATATGTATGTTGACAAATTTTTAACGAAATAAATATCTAAAAACAAAGCATGCAATAGAGCTAACAGAATTTGTTTGATATTTGCAAAATAGAGGTCATAGGTAAAAGAGTTACCGAAAATAATCGATATTATGTTAACATTAAATTTTACTTATATTTTTGAACATAATAGAGCTAAAAGGGTCTTTTATAACGGGTGATTTTTTTGAGGTTAGGATTTTCATGCATTAGTATTTGACAGATCACGTGGGATTTCAGACATGGTGTCAAAGAGAAAGATGCTCAGTATGCTGTGACATTTCATCATGAATAGACTTGCTAACGAGCAACGCTTGCAAATCATTGAATTTTATTACCAAAATCAGTGTTCGGTTCGAAATGTGTTTCGCGCTTTACGTCCGATGAGCGATGAGGCTCATTTCTGGTTGAATGGCTACGTAAATAAGCAAAATTGCCGCATTTGGGGTGAAGAGCAACCAGAAGCCGTTCAAGAACTGCCCATGCATCCCGAAAAATGCACTGTTTGGTGTGGTTTGTACGCTGGTGGAATCATTGGACCGTATTTTTTTCAAAGATGCTGTTGGACGCAACGTTACGGTGAATGGCGATCGCTATCGTTCGATGCTAACAAACTTTTTGTTGCCAAAAATGGAAGAACTGAACTTGGTTGACATGTGGTTTCAACAAGATGGCGCTACATGCCACACAGCTCGCGATTCTATGGCCATTTTGAGGGAAAACTTCGGACAACAATTCATCTCAAGAAATGGACCCGTAAGTTGGCCACCAAGATCATGCGATTTAACGCCTTTAGACTATTTTTTGTGGGGCTACGTCAAGTCTAAAGTCTACAGAAATAAGCCAGCAACTATTCCAGCTTTGGAAGACAACATTTCCGAAGAAATTCGGGCTATTCCGGCCGAAATGCTCGAAAAAGTTGCCCAAAATTGGACTTTCCGAATGGACCACCTAAGACGCAGCCGCGGTCAACATTTAAATGAAATTATCTTCAAAAAGTAAATGTCATGAACCAATCTAACGTTTCAAATAAAGAACCGATGAGATTTTGCAAATTTTATGCGTTTTTTTTAAAAAAAAGTTATCAAGCTCTTAAAAAATCACCCTTTATATGCAAAATATATATTATCGATTAAAAAGTTATTGAAAATAAGCGATATTTAAATAACAAATTTATAAAATTTATTTAATTTTTTGTATTAAGCAGAAGCTGGCAAAACGTTTTTCTTTTAGATAATATACATACATACATAAAAAATCACCACATATGTATGTATATCGATATATTTTATATACAAAGTTTAAAAAAATGCAATTAATTAATGTTGATTCATTATTAGCGAAATATAAACCGAAAAAGCGATAAAATTATCATTAAAACCCATAAATTGTAATCGATAAATTATCGCAATCGGACTAAGAATTTACATTTTATATTTTTCTGGGACGTAAAGCAGTTAAAAGTTTTTTGTTGATAAATACAAAAGATTAATTATCGATAAAAAAGTTATCGAAAGTTATGATCTTAAACAATCATAAAATAAATAGTATTTTAATATCAAAAAAATCAAAATCTTAATGTTATGACACAAAGTTATAAATAGTATATATAATATTATAATGAAAATAAATAAATAAAAATATATAAGAATAAATAAAATATTTAATCAAAACCTCTATTCAAACAAAATATATATCGTGAAATTTTTATCTTCACACTGTCTACTAATATACTTACACTGGTGGAAACCACAGCATGCAACGGTATGTACACAGTATGCCAATGGGACGTTTAAACTCGCCATCTGGCGTTTGTATAGAACCGGAATTGTGCTTCCGCCAGCACTGGGCACTCCAGCCTGTGACATAATACAGTTATAATACAATTACTAAGCAGAACATTTAAATTATATGGAAGTATGTAAGTTCACAGTTATAGTTTGCTCTATTTTTAAGTACAGTAGTGACTATGCTATTAAATTTTAACTTAACTTTACTTATGCAATTTTTTTAAATTTTTACATATTTAAATTTTTTTATTTCTATGATTTTTTTAAATTTTTACTTTTTATGTTTTTTTTGTAATAATTCGACTAATTTCTAATATTGATTAAAATTTTCAGTTTAGTATTTAAAATTTTTAAATATTAAAATTTTAATTTAATTTTTAACTAATTTTAATTATTATTAATTAAAAAATAAATTATAATTTTTAAAATCCTAAAATTAATTTAATTATAATTTTTAATTATTTTTGTAAAATTAATTAAGTTAACAAATTATAATTTTAATTAATTTAATTTAGTTTTTGTTTGGCTTAAAAATTGTATTTATTAAACTAAATTAAATAAAATTAAAATATAATTTTTTCAAATCCATTTTAGTTACTTTTTTAATTAATTTAATTAAATAGTTACTTATAATTATTGAATTATTTTGTTTATTATAATTAAAATTAATTTGGTTATAATTTTTTTTAATTTAAATTTATTAATTAATTATAATAAGTAAAATAGTAAAGATTAAAAAGTTATAATTAAATTAATTTGAATTTTTAACTTAGATAATAAAATTTCAATTTAGTTTAATTTTAGTTTTATTTTTAGTTTTTGTTTAATCCAAATGACTTTGTATTATTTAAATTCTATTTTTAAATTTATTATTATTTTTCATTATTTTAGTTCCAATTTTCACTTTTCCGAAAATTTTTTCGCTTTATTTAACACCACCATTACCTACCCGCTTCTATAGCCTCCAAAAAGATACATAAAATTAATATTATCACACCGAGTAAATACACACATCTACGCATTTTTTCCATAATTTCACGTTAAATTCGAATTTCGAAATAAGCAGAGAAACGAAAACATCTTTTGCTCGAAAATTTGAGAAATTGTTTAATTTTATTTTAATTTCCAGCAAGAAATTGAGAATATTTTAAAGCATACGCGTTATCTCTCCGTTATGGCACACGGTTATAGCAAGACTAAGTGAATAATCGACTAGTCTAACGGTCGCAAAATTTCAGTAAACTTAAGTCGTGTTTAGCTTAAATTTTTCTTTCTTGTTAATTTTTGATTTCTTTACAAGTCGCACTTCAGTCGCAATTGTGTACAATTGATAAATTGGGCACTTCGTTTAGCATTAATGCAAGTCGCAGCAGGTCGTGAGATGTTAAGCTGAAGGAATGAGGGTTTGTCACATAAAAATATATGAAAGGTATGTGGTCTCAGTATGATATGACCGTTAAGCGCACATTGGAGCTATTGATAGCAGTATACTTGACACCTTTATCTGATTATTTCATTGCTTTGTTGGTCAATTTAGAATAGTATAAAGAATATAGTATGTAATATAATAATAAATAATATAACACTCACTGAGAACTCATGTGAGGTTGTTGTTTACTCTAGTGAAAACCAATTTAAAACGATATACAATTTATTTATGAAATTTTTAAGATAAACAAAGATTTCATCAATTAAAATTTTTGAATCTTTTTGCTGAAAAGTTCGACATGTTTCAGTAATTTCGATGGTTTTTTTAGGAATCAGAATTCCTTAGGAAAGTTTCTTCTTGACGTTACGTATTATCAAAAAGTAAGTAGTCAGAAACTAAAATAATAGATCTATGAAACTCTATAAAGCTTAAAGTAAAACACGATTATGAATCCATCCCAACATCGTGAAGATGAATAACATTAGTCATCGCCTTTTTTAGCTCGATAAGCAGGAGGTCGATCGATAAAATTTATGAGCTTTAACTGAGACAGAAGATTTCAAGTCACAAAAACAGAGGGTGGATGGTCCGATCCCATGACAGTTGGGTCTATGTAACCGAAACAGACCTGGATTTTTATCAACAACAGGGGTGGATGGTAAAGGTACACGAGACCCGCCAGAGGAACTTTCAACACCTACAAGGGCAAATCAATGGCTGATGGAGTAAATGCCGGATCTATTCCTAGGAGCTACATTTCAGTCGACCATCTAGCTTACGGAATACTGTACTATCTATGCACAGAAGTCTTTGTGGTTAGAAAAGCTACTAAGATAGCTAATAATGCAGGAAACAGCATACCGAACATTACTATATGTATATGTCGATAAGCAAGTGGCAATCAAAGCAATAGTTTTACGTCTCATTGTATCAGAAAATGTCCTGAAAAGCAGGGAGACAGTAGATATAGTGGATCCTGGAGAGCGGCTGCATATGTACTTGGTTGTGATCTGGTTGGCGCCTTCCAGGAAATTAAATAGTCGATACGATTCTCAAAATTGTCCACCACTTGGCTGCACAATGTAATTTTCGAAAGAACTGACAGACGGATCAGGGTGGGATGGAATACCTTAAGGGTCTGCAGGATTGCCAAGATAATGTGTAATGGAACAGAATTAACTACAGGACAGTTGTTTGCCTAGTCACAGCTCACAAATTATAAGTATCTTTAGCGATGATACAAGCAGAAAGTGTAGGAAAGGAGGCATCAGAGAAACAAAGATATCCAGGATCCCTAGCAGTTCAGGAGACTGGATAGAATATCAGAATTCGATATCAAGTCTATATAAAACTTCGAAATAAGCTTTGACGTCTTGCACGACTATACCTCGACTTGACATTACAAACGACCTGTAGGTCTATGTATCCAGGCGACTACTCTAGTACCATAGGTATTGTTATACTTCTATACCTTTAAAACATAATTCAAATTAGAGGAATACAATCTATTGTGCGACCAAGTAAAACAGGATGGATGGATGGATTAAAGAATTTCATCTCGTGACTTCATTTTTGGGAAACCAGATATGATAGGTTAATTTTGGTCCGTCCTTCCTTCGAGCCAATTTTATAGTTTTAACTGATATTGTAGACATTGGGTAATCAAGAGCAACAGACCTTCACCATAGTGATATCTCCTATGAAAACTTGGCATTCTATATATAAGAAGTCAGACGAGTTTAGGTTAAGAGCTCCTGAAATCTCAGGTCAACTTCACAGGGCTGAGGATTAGCCAAAAGGGAGCCACACTCTATTGATCGTCACAATATCGTAGTCTTGTCCGGACTGTATATAACAATCAGAGCAATAAAATCACATAATCTAAATTAAGAAGAAGAAGCAGAAGCCAGAAGCTACTCGGACACTTTGAGCTGCTCCCAGTTTGGCTTCAAGGCACGCACCAGCGCATATGTCAAATGGTAGCTAGACACCGAATGACAACAACAAACAAACTATCCTTTACCAATGTTATTTAGTTGTAGTTGCAACATTTGTGGCGGCTGCGTGTCGAATTTAACTGACGTGGCGCCCAACGTTGCCAACCAACCGGCGGCCCCCAAGCGGATTGCGCACAAGCGCCCGTCACAGGGAATGTGCGTGGCGTTGCATGTATGGTAGAACAGAGTGATACGGTGCGCACAACCAAGCCGTGTACGAGTAGAGAAATTAGTTGTTGCAACAAAATTTGAAGATGTTGCACGCTACGCGGTGAACGGTGGCAGGCAGCCAGTCAGCCGGCGAATGTAATCGACAGCGGTTGGCAGCAGCGCCGCAAGCACTTGTTCAACTGTCATGTACGATGCGGTGTTGCAAGCCAACGAGCAACGACCACGGCGAGTGATCAATAATAGACTTGCAACAACAAAAAGAACACTAGTAGGAACTTGAAGGAGAAGGAAAGTTGCAAGTGGCAGTAACAGAGTACCGCATGGCACTTCAAATGGATATCCAAAAAGTCGCCGATAAAGCTTTATGTGTGCTGCGGTGTTGTGTTGCATGCAACAAATGTACACAAATTCAACGGCATGTACCGCTCCCATAGGCGGCAGCGCGTTGGCTACTGCAGTTGCAATTACCTTTGTCAACAACATGCCTACATATAATAGCAACAACTGCAATAACAATAACAACAGCAGCAACAACATATTTACAGGCAATCGAATGACGCTAATTAGTAAATTAGACTTTGTTGATTGCTACAGCGACAGCGCTGCTCATTGTTGTTGTCGTCTTCGTCGTCGTCGTCGGTGGTTTGTCGTCTTCATTCCTGGCCGACGCCAACGAAACAAGCAGCAACAACAACATCACCAAGCGCCATTTGGCGCGCTGCGCTTTGAACAATGATGTGTCATGGCAGTTAACATGGCGGCGCGGCTTTCAAGCGCGCGGCGATTACGATCGCTGCGCCGACGACGACGGCGACGAGGATGACAACAACAACTACAAGCACAATAATAGCAACGAAACGACGTCAACGTTCGTTCTCAAACGATCTATTGATCGTATCGATCGTGTTGCTGCCAACATCGCCATCACCGCCACCACCAACGCCGCTGTGCCGCTGTGCCGCCGCGCCGCTGCACTTTCATCGCTGCTCTCTTACGTGTGTATGTGTGTGTGAGCGCAGCTTAATTTGTATTTGTTAGGCGCAATCGCAATTAATTTTGCTGCTACTCTACGCTTTGTGGCATGCCGCCAGCCGCCACTAGCCGCCTATGTCATACACACACACAACTATGTGTGCCACAATGCGCTAGCGAGCATCTAGGAGCGTTGCACATCCATTTATATGGACACATGTGCACACATACACACATATTTATGTAAATTTGATCGTAATCGTAATGCTTGTTCGCATTGGTGGCACCGCCATATCAATTGTTCGGGCGAAAATTGCTGTCAGCGCATTGCTGCTAAATTGTTGTTGCCGCCACTAAATTGATTTCGCTATTGCCGTTTTTTGTTTTTTTGTTTTGTGTTTTTTCTTGGGTTTTCTTGCATGTTGCTTGTGTTGTGCTGCCGCTGCGGCATCTTGCAAGTGATTGAGCGCATACAACGGGCATATTTTTATTTATTGCTTGTAAAACAAGTGATTCCAATGAATTCACAGCCCAATTTTATTGCTATGTGTCTATTGTGTGTTAGTACAACAGCAACAGCAATAACAACAACTTCATTCGTATTACAATAGTGATTGATTTATTGTGAATGTTTGAGCATTTGTTGTAAGCAAAACGGTTCACAAGCGTGTTTTTGGGTAGCGGAAACAATCGCAACGCCAATGCAAAAAAGTTCCTGGATGTATTACAAGTACCCCTTGTGGGCTAAGAATAGTAAGACTTTTTAATTTAAGTTTCTTCACTCTTTTTTGTGCTATTCTAATCGTTTACCAAGTAGTCGACATAAAGCTTAACTGTTGATTGCCATAAAACGGGCTTCATCAACGTTCCAGCCTTCCAGCTTTGCCTTTTCGGAGCAGATACATCGATTGAAGTCCACTGTTTCCTCTGTAGCTTTGTCTCTGTACGGTGATGTATCTAGTGGATCCGCATTTCGTCGACCGTCATGAGACGATGCAGAAATTTGTTTGATTATTGAATGTAAGATATGACCGACACCGTATTTTGAGTTGCCTACAAACATAGCTATCGCCGGTCTGTCAATACAGTATCATAGACTTTTGTTATATTTTTCTCTGCAATAGCTGTTTTTAGAACAACTGAGCATAGAAAAAACGACGATTTTTGACGGCCGACATGTAAGAAAGCAGTCACCGGTCATAGAATTCATTCACACAATGAAACAATAAGTAGAATAGCTTACTGATATTGCTCTTATTTAGCTATACCCCGTGGTCATGCCTGCTAAATGGATTACTAAACCGCTGAAGCTAAATAAATCGAAATTGCTGAAAAGAAGACCTTTTAGCACTTCTTCATACATTCTAAAAATGGGTAAATTACATAAACTTTCGAAAATGCGATACCGAAAGTTCTCATGGAATCCAAATTTGGAAGCAAGGGTAAATAAGGCACGTACAGAACTTTACACGTGTAAAATAATTAATGGACCCAAATGGGTTTCATGTTTCGGATGGCTCACTGGCTCTACACGGCAGCCGATAATGACCTACGGTGTATTGTTATAGTAGCCAATAACGGAAAAGAAATACCCAGTAAAACATAAAGAAAGCATACAATGAGCAGTCAGTATTTGTATCACCGGAGCTCTCAGAACAACGTCAAGTCAGGCAATTAATGTAATTTTGCACTTGTTGTCAACAGCTTTGTTGTTTAAGCAAATGACAGCGAAGTCAGTTCATAGACTGAGAAAATCCTCCCTTTTAGTCGCCAATAAAAATGAGCATTATATGATACTTAAAAAGCTCCCGTTTCTTTCTAATACAACAGATTTTCAAAAGGCCCAAGAATTGAATCCCAATCCGATCCTTAGCATGGCCTTTCCTTCAAAAGAGGAGTGGGAAAGCGACGGGGTAGATAAGGCGTAGGGTTAAGCATCTATACTCCAAATTAGAAAATCGGGTGTGAGGTGGTGTCTACTCTGCTAAAATAGATACCAAAATCGCCTTCCGTGTACCAGATCATCCAAGCGGTGGTCACAGAAATGTGTGAAATCTTACTTGAACTGATAAGGAGTGTACTCATCACACGTAGTATACATATATATGTACAAATAGCCAGGCGGCCGTGAGATCATCAAATATCTTAGAGTTTCGTCTAAGCTGGTGAAAAAATGTCTTGACCTCTTAGTGGATCTAACGTTCTACTCGTATATCTCGATAAACTTGCAATGGCTTCCAGGACATAGTGATATCTTAGGGAACTGTGATATAGATTAATTAACCAGAACTAGCAGCATCCTACAATACTCCGGAAAAGAAGGAATGTACATGCCATTGGCTACTTGTAGATATACAATTACAAACAACAAATATGTTAAATTTAGCTACGTCTCGTTGGAGTTAATCTCTGACTTGCTCAACAAGTAGGCAAATTTGGCAAGACTGTAATATGCCCCTCACATGCCGATCATTAGATTTCAAAATGAATGATATAAGAACTCTAATCGGAGATCACTGTCTAATTGGCAGGCACGCCAATTGACTAGGAACACCAGATAATGACAATTGTAGAAGCTGTCAGATGACAGAAGAAGGGGAGACTTTAAACATCTTCTATGCAATTGTAAAGTTTTAAATAGGAAAAGAATCGAATAGGAAAAGAATTTTGACGACATCTCGGAGGTTGGACATATAAAACTGGTTCAGAGAAGAACCAAAAGAGTGAGGGAACTTTAGCCCCGGTGGTAAGACAACGGGCCTTCTAATGGCCTAAGTGCGGCGTGTGACAGCCACTCTAACTAATATACGATTTTAACACTTTCCCTTGTAATTAAAGCGTGTATATTATATTAGTCAATAAGTAAGATATTATAGTGTAATTAACTGAACTTAGAATTAGATATGCTTCATCAAAATTCCGAAAATGTGTCGCGAGTTAACTCAAATTCCATATAAAGATTTTAACTACTTTTTTTAAGAAAAAACACAGAAACTTCAAATTTAATGGGTCGAAATATTTATTATCATTCGAAAGAACATTCTTTAACAATTATTTTTTGGAGACTATCTCTGTCTGTTGGCCGCATCTACTAGGTTTTAGACGGTCTATCCGTTGATTCCAATTCTCGATTAGTCATTCGAGCATTTCCACTGGTAACTGGTAACTAAAACCGACTACACACACAACGTGAAATTATGTGCTCACCGAAGTATTCTCTCAATAAATCCAATGACTGATGCGATGTGCGGGAAGTGGCGTCTTGTTGAAACCAAATGTCGCCGAGACCATAAGCTACAATTTTAGGCATTAAATAGTCGGTTATCGGTGCGATAGCGCCATTGACTATCATGTTCTCATCGGCATCACTTTTGAAGAATTATTAACCGATAATTCCACCGGCCTACAAATCATACCTAACCGTTGTTTTTTCTTGATAAAATTGCATTTTTTGAATTTCTCTAGGTTGTTCTTCGTCCCAAACGCAGCAATTTTGCTTGTTTACATACCTATAGATCCAGAAATATGTAGGTCTCATCGATGAGCAAAATTTGTTTCGAAAATATCGGATGTTCTTGGAACTTTTAAAGGGCACATAGATTGAAGCGATGTCGCTTGGGAAGGTCGTATGGCTTCAGTTCTTACACAAGCTGCATTTTGTAAGCTTTCAATTTAAGATCTCGTCGTAAAATACTTCAAGTCGAGCACATTCTCAGTTACGGCTGCAATATTTTCTTCACTGCGTACTAGACCTCGTCTTTTGGGTCGAATATTATCCATTAATGAATGCTGGGTCTCAAAATTGATGATGGTGTTGCGGTTGGTATGCTAAGTAGGGTGAATATGTTGAACAAAAGTAGAGCGAAGGTGGCGAAACAGATTCTTTAGAGTACGTGAATCTTCGTAGTAACGTTGAACGATTTGAAGACGATGTTCAGGTGTAAGTCTTTCCAAGATGAAATGCCAAACAATACGGAACAAACATTACATGAGAGCTTGACACAACTCGTGAGAGATCTGTCAAAGAAAGGCTATTGAAAAAAAGTGCATCTTATTGGTTCACCCGTTAAAGCAGACTTTGCATCGAATATGTTGGTAAATTCCCGGTTAGTATACTTGATTAATGTGAAACATTAACGCAATCGGTCAATATCTTTCCCTAAAAAAAAGTTATGAAGTATGTAGTTGGAAGCTACTTCCTCACTTTTGCGCTTTACAAACTGCGGGAGAGTAAAAAATCAGTATAGTCAAGTGCTTCTCCTCTCAGAAAATATTTAAGATATAATTTAATTTGCAATACATTCACATATATTTTTAAAATGTACGTATTTCCACATACTCATGACAAATACATGCTAGCTTTGTTGTTGCTTTATGCTGTTGTTGCAACTCTTCAAATAAATAATCTCATATCAGAAACTTATGCATTTAGTGCGCTGCTAAGTAATTCACTTTGCGTTATTATTAAATAAGTCAGCTCGGCAAACGACAACAGCAACAGCAACAGCAACAACAAACAGTTGCAACAGCAAAAAGCGCAACTGAGTAACAGTAAGCCAAACAGCAAAAATTAATAGGAAAACAAACAGGCAAACAGACAAACTAGCAAATCAACAAAAAAACAAGAAACTTATACTTAAGCGACTTTAACGGTAGTTTTCGCTGGCTGTTAGCTGGCTGCCTGCTGCCTTCGCTTGCATTGCCACACATACACACATATTGCAATTGCAGAGTTTGTTAGTTGTTGTTGGTGTTTTTGCTTTTATTACTCAGTATTTTTGTTGAGGCAACAAGTGCGAGTCAACTTAGCGCCATGAAATTAAGAGCAATTAAAATAATTAAAAACTTATGCCGCCAGCAAAATGTTGCCACCAAGCAGTGCCGACACAGCCGTGCGCCGCCACGGCTGCAAGTAAGCGGGAGTGCGAGAGTGAGTGAGTGCATGTGGCTGAATGCAAAATTTCACACACACACACACACATTCACACATACATATATGCGCTTTTATGTGAATGCTGCTTAGTATATGTGTGTGTGAATGTCGGTGTTGCCACCATTTTCCGTCATGTGGCAAGTAGGAAGTGGGTGGTTTACCACCACTCCAGCTTCTCTTTCCACAACTTCAACTAGCATACCGTTACTATTTAACTGCTAGTTGGCGGAACTCTTCTATATATCGTTGTTGTTGTTATTGTTGTTGTTTTGACTGCGGTTTCGCTGTATGAATAGTTGCGCCAAAAGGAATGCGCTCAGTGTCAGCTTTCAAAAGTTTTTAACCTCATAATAAAACCACTAAGTGTGTCATAATGCCGGGTGCAACAACAACAACAAAAATAACACGAATAGTGTATATTTCTAGCCAGCAATAGCATAGAAGAAAGCGTGCATTTAAAGTTGTTGCCAACAAGTTTGCTCCGGCAGCTCGAAAGCGCGGTGGCGGAGGGACTAAACTACTTATGCGTTTGTAGTTGCATGTGCAACATCATAGGTACATATTTACACTGGTTTGTATGCATCTGCTCATATACATATATAACTAGCTTTGTCTGCGTTCATGTGTGTTTGTTGGTATGTGTTGGCGACGTCATCAGATAAAAGCGAGGAAACTGAAAGTGAAAAGCTAAAAAGTTTTCCCGCTCTTTGGGAGCGAACAGACGCTTACTTGCATATTAACATAGATAGATATCTACACTAGCATATAGATTTTATATCACAAGTAGTGTTGCCATATTGATGGTCCATAGTTTCTTTCCGGAAAGTTTGAATGAATATAGCAGCCGATAATCTCTGAAGAATTAAATATATCTTTAGCAAGCCTGGTCACAGAAGAGAGTTCAAATAAGCCCCAAAAATAAATGTTTTGTATGTTTGCTCTGTTTTTCCGTTAGCGTTTTCGATTCACCATTATCCACTCGTTATTTTTTGTCACCAATTTCTATGGAAAAGCATCAACAAAGTTTCCCAACTGAATTCTATTCAGGAGGACCCAAACTAATAGATATTTAAAGTGTTGTAATCGCTTTCAATTCAATCAGTAGGAAGGTTAGTCTGGTATCCAGGCTTACGCCTAGGTCGGTTATTGCTATTTGTGTCCCAAGAATATTCGTAGTCGTTTGCATATTTATTTTGAGGGGTGTGTACTTATATGGTAGTAGTAGTAGCTTTTTTTTCGTACCGAGCTGGATGTTGTGTGAGTCGAGCCATTTTTCCATCCGTATCGTGAACTGATCAAGCTTTCTTCCCCCTTCTTCGGTGTCTGGATCATATCTACCCATCTAGCTCTGTTGAAAGCCTTGCGGTCATCTAAAGTCGCCAACCACACTATTATTTTGTATTTTATGCCATCTACTCTGCGCGTCTACTCTTTCATTGACGCATTTGATAGCTCCTAAAGTTGATCTGTTTAGTCTAAAGACGTGTTGTCTAGGGGAGAGTCCTCCAGCTTCGTTGAAAGCCGCTTCGAGTCTAGGTTTAAGTAGCCTTTATTAGAGCTTTTCTGCTGGTCAAAAATGAACAGTGGATGGTATGCTGATGGCAAGTTAGGATCTCCTTTTCCCTTACTGATTAGTACCAGCCGTTGCTTTTTCCAGGGTACAGTGAATATTCCTACTTCGACGCCGACTTTGTACATTTTCAATAGTACTGCCGGTCGCGCTGTAGTGATTATTTTTGGGATTCATGTTGAGATCTCGTACAGGCCGGGAGATTTGTAGGTCTTGAGCTTTATAGTGGCTAGTTGGAGCTCTTTAAGGGTGAATTTGGGAATTTGAGGAAATCTTAGAGTCTACTCTGGATCACTAGCCCTTTTTTCGTGTGTGGGAAGTGTGCGTTTACGATGTGATCAATTTTGGGGGCTTAAGATCAATTCGTTTTCCTCAAATAGGAAAAAAAGGACTGACATGCCTTTGGAAAGCTGTAAAACTGATTAAATTTGTATTCATGAAGGATATGATTAAACATCAGACATTTTTCTTACTACATACGAGATTCTCTAAAAGCAATCAAAATTCAAGAACATAGCTAAACGTGGGATCTTGATAACCGGTTTGGATTCAAACTTATAGCTTTATCTACTCGTTATCTAGTTTATGTATTCAATTACTTTGAAACACATTTCACTGTGGCAACCCCATTCACCAGCTTTGTACTTTTACTCTCGCTTGAAAACTTTTCCTTGCGTATGATATGGATACCTTCTGTATATACATATATGCGAGTATATGATTATATTATTAGAGATACCAACAAAATATATTCACACATCATTAAGAAGTCTGCAATTTAAAATGTTATTTGTAAACACAAATTTCTTTATTTCTTTTTGAGCAGAATGAGCTTTGATCACAAGGTGACAATATCTCAAAGGAGATTTTTCGTACAAAGGCGAGATGTTTACAAAGCGACATTTTATCATGCAGAAATTGTATTAAATAATTATAAGTGACAGCAATTTAATGAGGGTCATTAATGATTAAATTAGGAACTGGTTTAAAAAATTATCGAAAACGGTAGTGAATTGAGTGACCTCCATATATTTCCTATAGCATATATAAGTATCTTAGCAAGTTTAATGAAGTTTCGAAAAATTCTCAAGTTGTGCTTGACCAAATATATTTGTAGGTAAATATCGCAATTATTGAGATTTGATGAATCGAAGAATGCTTCTTCAAGATTATATCAATGGTCTTAATTTAAACCATCATTTTGATTCCTTCTTGCTAACGTATAGAGAAAGCATAGAGAAACGATACTATTCGACACAGTTGTTGTTTATTAAGTTTTGAGAAATATTTTTAGTTGCAAGAAGATGAGTACAGTTCAAAGTGTGGATCTAATCACAGTTTTTAACCTGAACTTGCCAGCGAGTGACTACGGGTTCTGAGAGTGTTATGCTTACTACTTTCACCTAGAAGGATAGGGAAGTGGTTCTACTGTGCAACTCAAGATGGAAGCGATGTGATCCATTTTATCTTTTTGTCACTTAGGAGCCCAAACATTTTGACTATGTAACCGAAAATACAAACACAAGTCAAAGCAGTTGAGGACTTTCCATACTCTTTTCAAGAGCCTTTTTGACAGATCACGCGTAAGTAGTGGCAAGGTGTCATGTTATTTTTGTTCAGTACTGTTTGACATTTCATTATGGAATTATTGACTTATGGTCAATATAATCGGCCTACCGCGTGTAGTATTCGCAACACCATCACCCATTTTGAGACATTCATTATTAGATAATATTCGACTGAATAGACCACGTAGTGAAGAATTTATAGCAGCCGAAGCAGAGAGTGTATACGAAGACCGTGGAAAGTCGATTCGGCGCCGTTCGAAGCAACTCGGACTGACGAACGGAAAGACTTGACGCGTTTTACGTCGAGATCTGAAATTGAAGGCATAAAAAATACAGCTTATGCATGCAAGAACTGAAGCCGTTCGACCTTCCCAAGCAACATCGCTACGCTCTAAGAGCTTTTGAAAAGTTCCAAGAAGATCCGAAGTTTTCGTGCCACAGTTTATTCAGCGATGAGGTCCAGTTATGGCTCGGTAGAGTAACCTGAAGAGATTCAAGAGCTGCCATTTCCTCCACTGGTGGAATCATCTGTCCATAGTTTTTCAAAAGTAATGCTGGCGAGAACATAACTGTCAAAGGCCACCGTTATCGCGCCATCATAACTATTTCATACCTGAAATTGAAGCTCGTAATTTCGGCGTCATTTGGTTTCAACAAGAAGGCGTCATTTTCCACTCATTGCATAAGATAATGGATTTATTGAGAGACATTTTCATGTTTTGGACCGGTCGATTGGCCACCAAGTCGTGTGATATCACACCGTTCGCTTTTTTCCTGTATGGATATGTAAAGTCTAAAGTCTGTGCAGAGAATCCCGCTTCGATTCAGGCCTTGGAGCAAAGCATCACCTGTGGCATTCGTCAGTTACCAGTTGGAATGCTCAAACGGACAATAAAATGAAGCCTAAACTTAATTCAGGCTTAATTGGAGATATTTTTAGAAAATATAAATTTATCTCATAATCCTAAAAGTTTAGGTTTTTATAATTGTACACATCGGTATGTGTCTTTTAGATACACACATGCACTACACATACTAAGAAAGTTTCTGAGACACTTTTCTCCATTTCTTCACATACCTACACATTTTTTATTATTTCTCATATGTAGAACAATGCTGACGAGATTTTATATGAAGTGCATATATGCAAGCTATTTATACATTCTCATGCATATACTTACATGTACATAAATGCACACATAGACACAAACACAAGCTAGAAACAGCAGTTATGTATAGAAATTCTAACTACACCGCCAATCATGCCACACACATACGCGCAGACAAAACAAACCGCAAAAAGTTGGTGGCATAGCAGCAAAGAATCCTTTCAACGAGTTTAATGGAGCATCAGCACCCGAGCTACTACAAAATGGTATGGTAGCGGCAGCTTGTAGTATGCTAGCGCTTTAGTAGCGCAGTAAGGAACTAAGTTTATCGGTTGAAGACGCTTGCCAAGCTGTGAGTTAAATAACAGCAGCGAAGAGGTGGGAACTGCTCGGCAGCTACCAGCAGCTTCTTCATTGAACAAAAAAGTGCAGCTGAAACTGCTTCGCGAAAGAAAAGTGAAATTGTTAAGTGTCTGCGTAGAAAAGGGTATTCACTTACATATACATATACATACATACATACGTAAGTAGGTAATGTGACATTAGACGTCGTTAGAGAAAGGATAGCTAATGTGTATGTAATGGTGTGTGTGCCAACTCCAAACAAAGTAGTTGAAGAAGTTGGCGCGCTTTCGCGAATTTTAGCTCAAGGACATGTCACAGACACTAGCTGGCTGACTGGCTGCTATGCACATATTTACTTATTTATTTACTTTTAATATTATATTATATACTTTTCTCTATGCATTGCATATTTTATAGTTTTGCTCTCGTTTTCCAGTACCAAATATAGCTATAAACAAATATAGATATATATGTCAGCACAAAAGTATGCTAAGAGTTGCATGTATTTCAATATTAAATTCGAAAGAATATTGAAATTTCAAAAGTAGAAAAACGTTAATGTTGAATTTAATAGTTCTTAAGCTTTTATTATGAATTTTAATTTTTGTTTTTAATAATTTATGATAGTTGCAATTTATAATTACTTAAGAAATGTATATATGAATTGAGTTTGCCTAGTTAAATGCTCCTTAATGTAGGCAACGATTGATTTTATATAACTTTGGGAATCACATAACAATGAGTCTTAAATAACTAAAAACTTCGTTAGAAAAATGAAATCACAATTTGAAAGCGTTTAACAGTCACTTCAGCGACTCAAATTCCTCTCATAAAAGCTCTAATTTTCCACATATAATGTGTCTGTTTTATTACATTTTTTAATTAAAAACTTCCTGAATGTACCTTGACTTTGCATCTTTCCAACTCAATATTCCTATTCTTAATACTTTATCCCTACTGTAGCTTCATAAAATAAATCGTTGCCTACAATAAGGCGCATTTAACTATTTTAGCAAAGTCACACACCTAACCATCTCACAGTGGAATAAAATTTTGTTTGATTATGTGATGTATGTAAATATATCTTTTAAGTTTTACTTCCTACTTAAGCTAAACAGTTTCATAGAAATAAGAAATATTTTCATTCCAAAGCTTTTGCTTGAAAGCGAAAAGTACTGTATTTCAAATTAAAAAACCTTAAATTTTGACATTAATGCCATAATCTGTCAACAGTATTGATTAGCCGTACGGAACAACGATGATATTTATGAAAAAAAATTTTGTAGAGAATTAAATCTCTTCCTAATTAAAAAAAAAAAACGAGAAAAAACGTTAACTTCGGTTGCACCGAAGCTAAATACCCTTCACAGGTGCATTTCTTTCGGAAGCATTTTGTATGGAAGCTATATGTTATAGTTAACCGATCTGAACAATTTCTTTGGAGATTACATTGTTGCCTTAGAAAATAATATATACCAAATTTCGTGAATATATCTTGTCAAATGTGAAAGTTGTCCATACAAGAACTTGATTCCGATCGTTCAGTTTGTATGGCAGCTATATGCTATAGTTAACTGATCTGAACAATTTCTTCAGAGATTACATTGTTGCCTTAGAAAATAATATATACCAAATTTCGTGAATATATCTTGTCAAATGTGAAAGTTGTCCATACAAGAACTTGATTCCGATCGTTCAGTTTGTATGGCAGCTATATGCTATAGTTAACCGATCTAAACAAATTCTTCAGAGATTACATTGTTGCCTTAGAAAATAATATATACCAAATTTCGTGAATATATCTTGTCAAATGTGAAAGTTGTCCATACAAGAACTTGATTCCGATCGTTCAGTTTGTATGGCAGCTATATGCTATAGTTAACCGATCTGAACAATTTCTTCAGAGATTATATTGTTGCCTTAGAAAATAATATATACCAAATTTCGTGAATATATCTTGTCAAATGTGAAAGTTGTCCATACAAGAACTTGATTCCGATCGTTCAGTTTGTATGGCAGCTATATGTTATAGTTAACCGATCTGAACAATTTTCTCGGATATTACATTTTTGCCCTAGAAAATAATCTATACCAAATTTGGTGATGATACATTGTCAAATGCGAAAGTTTTCCATATGAGAACTTGATTCCGATCGTTCAGTTTATATGGCAGCTATATGTTATAGTGGTCCGATATCGGCCGTTCCGACAAATGAGCAGCTTCTTGAAGAGAAAATGACGTTTGCAAAATTTCAAAAGGATATCTTAAAAACTGAGGGACTAGTTCGTATATATACAGACAGACGGACAGACGGACAGACGGACAGACAGACAGACGGACAGACAGACGGACATGGCTAAATCGACTCAGCTCAACATACTGATCATTTATATATATACTTTATAGGGTCTCCGACGCTTCCTTCTGGGTGTTACAAACATCGTGACAAAGTTAATATACCCTGTTCAGGGTATAAAAATTTAAATAATTTTTTTTAAATAGTGGTTATTAAGGTTAGAATATTTCTTTCCAATAGCAATCAGAAAATAGGAAACTCCAAAAAGAGGAGTCTTCTATTAATATTCTCATACTATACATATACTACGATGTATGATACCACATCAGACATCCCACCGAATATACGAAAATGGAGATTAAACGCTTGCAAATTTATATTGGCTACTACATAGATTAGCATAACCTATTGTCCAAACACAGGAGTTCTTATTTTCTATGGCTCCAAAATGGACTACATATATGAGTCCATGTGCGATTATCGATTCCATTAACCTAACTTCCTTATAAACTCAAGAAGGAAAATTAATAAAATAGTTATGTGATTGTGTATTAGATTACTTTCAAGAACTAAAAGTTGTCGGCCCGAGAGCAATTACTTTACTTCCTCGGTTATTATACCCTGAACAGGGTATATTAACTTTGTCACGATGTTTGTAACACCCAGAAGGAAGCGTCGGAGACCCTATAAAGTATATATATAAATGATCAGTATGTTGAGCTGAGTCGATTTAGCCATGTCCGTCTGTCTGTCCGTCTGTCCGTCTGTCCGTCTGTCTGTATATATACGAACTAGTCCCTCAGTTTTTAAGATATCCTTTTGAAATTTTGCAAACGTCATTTTCTCTTCAAGAAGCTGCTCATTTGTCGGAACGGCCGATATCGGACCACTATAACATATAGCTGCCATACAAACTGAACGATCGGAATCAAGTTCTTGTATGGACAACTTTCACATTTGACAAGATATATTCACGAAATTTGGTATATATTATTTTCTAAGGCAACAATGTAATCTCCAAAGAAATTGTTCAGATCGGTTAACTATAACATATTGCTTCCATACAAACTGAACACATAGTTACTAATAGAAATGCACCTGTGAAGGGTATTTAGCTTCGGTGCAACCGAAGTTAACGTTTTTTCTTGTTTTAACCCACATATGGGTTCAACTGAGAATATGTTCAACTGAGAATTCACGTCGTACTTTTTGCTCAAACCATTCTTAATTTGGACTCAAAAATATAAATTACTAAGCAAATATTTTCAACCCACATTTTTCGTAAACAGTTTTGGCTTGTAGGTTGGAACGCTTAGAAAAAACTTTACAACTAGAAGCTGCTTAATCCAAAATTTGGGCTAGGGTAAGTTGAAATGTTGAACCAAAAGCTGTTGGATCTTTACAGCTGAGAACGCCGATGCACTTTTATACCAAAATACACCCGAGTATTGATCGAGAAGACTCTCAAAATCGACAAAGCGCTGTAAATCAGCCACAAATTTGTTGAATCGGCTGTTATCAATTTCGGCTATTTTGTCAGTTTTGTCAAAGACATTACTGGCGAGATGTTTAGCTTGGATCTTTTAAAAGTTGGGTATTGGAGGAGAAAGTGTCTGGATGATTTCACCTAACATTCCTCCATACAATTTTGCCCATAGAAGTGTAAGTAGTTTATATAATATATTATGTTCCGCATTAGTCGAGATGGATTGCACAAGATGTCATTCTCAATCGGATTTGCGCGAAATAAGGGCGCTCTCTCTCGCGTGGTCAGCAGCTTCCCGGTTTTCAGCGTAGTCACTATGGTTAGGCAGATACTCCTTAACTAACTTTGCTCACGTCCTTGAAAGAGCTGCACTTCTGACCAATATATATATATATATATATATTGCTACCCTTCCAGTTCAAAACTTAATCTTATAAAAAATAATTTTAAAATTCCGTCAAAAAGAGTTAGGTTTATCAGAAATATTATTTCTTCGATGAAGATGGTGATCTACGAACGGATCTCATCATTAACATTTTGTTTTAATTAATTAATAATTTTATTAATTTTTAACAAGGACTTTTTCGATTACTCAGGATGTATGTAAAAGACTTAAGAAAGCCTTCATCTATCTCTACACTCAACTTAAAATAAGAAACTAGTTGTTCTCTATTATTAATTGGTAATAAAATAATACTGAAATATTTTCAAGTATGTGACATCAGCACTATTTCGATATGGCTGAAAAAATTTATAAGCATTTAAAATAATATACATATATCCTCATATATGTTCGCTATAAAACGGATATTTATGCGAAAACAAACGCATAAAACTCGCAGCAATGGCCTGCAGAGCTGAGCAAATCCCCTTAAAATGACAAAAAAAGAAACAAAACCAAATGTTTGGCAGAAGTGCGGGCGGAGAAAGCGGTGGAGCTGCACTAATAACAAAAAACCAAGAAAAACTCCCCCAAAATGGCGTCCCCAAGTGTGCTGCGGCAGGCACGTGCGCCTACGAAAATACGCAGCGAAAACAAACGCACAAAAAAATCAGGCGCTTGATGCACCGAGGGACAGCCAAGACCACAACCCAGTGCACTGTAAATAGATATGGAGTCGCCGGCGCGTACGTGAGCGCACTGAGAAATGCGTCTTACAGCATCCTTGTTGTTCTATCCAATTCATCGGCGCACTGACTGCTCGTTGCTTTTACCCCAACTAGGCGTTTTGGGCTGGCCGATAAGCGGAAAGGGTGCTTGTATGTAACGGCTCGTATGCGTAGCACTTTTTCCGTCACTGACACCGCCGCACACTTCAGTTTTTGGCCGCAACTGCCTCGTTGGCTGCCAATTCTCAGTTTTCTTATATAATATTCCTATATAATTTTACTCCTTTCGTTTTAAAATTTTACTACCGTTTTGACTGCTTTTCCATAAACATTTTTATCTTGCGCCTTTCCACGCTCTGTTTTATTTTCATTTAATTCCTTTGTTTCGTTTTTATTTTATTTACTCATTTTTTAGTATTCTTATCTTGTCCAATTCGGCCGTTTTTGTTTTACACATCGATTTCGGCAGTCGTTTTTATTCGATATCCGAACCACCCACAGTTTTCGTGCATTTGGGTGGCTGATTTGATAGCTCGTTCGCCTAAAAGTGGGCTGCATATGTATAGTTTGCAATGCGTTGCTTGCATTTCTCTGCCCACTCTAACTCTTTCCTCTCTCCTACTTATTTGTGCGTTCTTTCTCCTCTAGCAGTTGGCGCTGTGGGCAGCTTGTGTCAGCAAATGGCTCGTTTTCCACTCACTGTAAACTCCGTCTCCCAACCACCCCATTTAGTTCAGTTCGAACTATTTTTTGGAGCCTTGTGGGTGTTCGTGTTCGGTTTTATCCTATTTGCTGTTTACTCCTTCTTATTCTCTTTGTTTTGTTATACCCAATGCTCACGCAATCAAAATCAACTTTTATTATTTGGAGGTTGTAGGAAATATAGAAAAGGTGCTATCATAAACAGGTTCCTTAGTGGCTCAGAACTTTAAAGTTTTGGGTAACAGCTCAATGAGTTGCTTTCAGTAAAACTACTTTCTTATGGACCGGTTCAAGAGACGTCAAAAGAAGAATAGCTGCTAGCGATAGTCTTATTTTTACCAAAAATGAGGGAGTTACTTTTTTTAACTTATATTTTCATTGCGGGTAATCGGGCACTATCCTTGAGACCCGATACTCAAATTAAAGGTTAGGTCATACTGCCTTGGTCGAGGACCTCTGCAAGCCATCTAAGGTTTTTGATTTAAGAGCATGTTAGAAGGTTTATATCCGCAGTCGTATGGTAAATGTTTCTACTCAGTAGATTCTTCTCGGAAAACAGAGATAGGCATATCTGGCGAAATTTTATTAGATCATATTCCAATCATAACCAATTATTGGTTATAAATATTGGAAAAGTTGAGAATTCTTTAGAGCAGTGACCTTTTTTTATGAAGATTCGTTTAAGGAATGTTAGAATATAACATGGGCGGTATAGACGAAAGATGGATGAGATACTGCGTTTTCGGGATTTCTGTTCTGTTTTACAGGCATATGGACCATTTCCCAAGTCGAGAAAGTGGTACTATTAATTTGAAAATAAGGCTTGGAAGGAAGGAAACCCGGATATATTTCGGTAATCAGTTCTCTGATGTTAAAAATAGAAGCATCAAATAGGAATTCGACAAAAATTTTAACTTAAACCGGTCTTCGACGGTTTTTTAATGAAAATTTAGATTTTTTCTATTAGACTAGGGATCCAGGGACTCTAAATATTTAACTAAGTCTATCCTATTGAGAATTACCGATATCTTTCTTCTACAGAGAGAGAGTTAGAGGGAGTGAGAGAGAGGGAGAAAGAGTGGAACAAAGCTTAAAAGAAGGTGCTTATTAGACTAACCTGCAAGAACCTTAGATAAAAACCCAAATCTATTGAGAATAGCGAAACATTAAGAGAGAGAGAGAGAGAGAGAGAGAGAGAGAGAGATTGGGAGAGAAATGCCTAAACAGACACGATCTTTCTTGGGAGCAAAATCTCGTGTGGTCCTCAAAAACTTTAAAAACTCGAAAGCTTTTTGAGAAGCTTTAGACCACTGAACCAGTTACCAATGGTTTTCTAACGAACTTTCAGGTGCTGGTTTTTCTCTTAGACCAACATTCAAGGACCTTAGATAACAACCTAAGCCTATCACTCATTAAGAATTAGTTAAACCTAAAAGCGCAAGTGAAGCCCTAGGAGCAAAATGTCGGGAGGTCCTCAAAAGCTTTGAAAACCCGAAAGCCTGTTGAGAAATTTTTAATCCATAAACAGGTGATAAATAGTTCCATTATCCAATGTGCGTTGGGTGCAACTCCTCCCTCTCTCTTTCTCTTCGGCAGTTAATTTTTCTGTTTTTCTGCATTTATTATTTTGTTATTTCGTTTTTGTTGTTGTTTCGTTGTTGCCTGCCTGCTTGCATGCCAACTGTCTTCCCCCGTCGCCACCACCACCCACACAACTAGCAAGCTAACGGCAAATAAGGAAAACAGAAAAATGTTCACCTGCCACTGTGGCACGTAAACACAACTGCAGTTGCAAAATAGAAATAACAACAACAACAATAGCAAATAACAAATAACTGTGCGAAATAATCCAACGTCAGACGCCATGGCTAGCTGGCTGGCTGCCTGCCCTGCCTGGCCGGCTAGAAGGCTTCTCGAGGGGGGTTGCACTTAGGCCACACCCACACACAACGCTGCACTCGCCTGCGATTGGCCAATTGGTGCAACACAAAACTCAAACTTGTCATCTTTCCCCTTTTACGGCCTTACGCGCCCTACCGTTACGCCTGCACGAACGGCCGCCGCACCATCGCGCACCGTGCCACAGACAGTGCGTCGCTTTCTTTCTGTTTTGCTGCCGTGTTTTGGTAGGCAACATGCGATGCGATTGCTATTGAGTAAGCTTGCTGTTGTAGTTGTTGTTGCATTGGTTATGTTTGTTGTTTTGCGTTGCAATGACACAGCAAAGCATGGTGGGGCGGGCAGCACGGGCGGTGCGGTGCAAGTGCAGTGGTGTAGCATGCCAAGCGAGTAGCTAGCATGTGGCATGTAGCATGATGGTGGCAAGTGGCAGGCATGCATATAAGTGGCATGGTGGCTGTAAAGCTGCTAGGGCAGCATGTTGTTGTTGTTGCTATATGTGTTTCTTCCTTTGCTCAGCATGAGGGATGCGTTTTGCGCGTCGTGTTGCATGTGTTGCACCATCACACTGCTGCCACATACGCGCCATCATGTGGTGGCTGGCATGACAGGGGTGGCAAGTCGACATCAATGCGAGCTTGCTTGGTCCTGCAAAGCGACTGACTGCAGGACGCACAGACCAAATGGACGGTTGCACGAACGTACGAACGTGCCACACTAACGAACGAGTGAGTGAATGCGCACCGTACGACGGACAACTTGACGCTTTTGCTGGTTGGTTGTTGGCTGGTTTGCAAAAACTATGGTTCGGCTGGTTCATCTGGTTGCACGGGGCGAAGCGCACGGTCGGTTGATCGGTTCGAAGGCTGTTCAGCTGCTGCGCCACTAGTGAACTGAGTGGCTCGTGTGGCGTGTGCTTTTTGCACTTTTTCACTATTGTTGTTTGTTGTTATTGTTGTGTTTGTTGCTGTCGAGGGTGTCTGCATAGTGTAAGCT
The DNA here is from genome assembly GCA_027475135.1 of Bactrocera correcta. Lineage (NCBI taxonomy): Eukaryota > Metazoa > Arthropoda > Insecta > Diptera > Tephritidae > Bactrocera > Bactrocera correcta. Next base: position 43,392,786 of record CM050325.1, on the reverse strand, counting down.
CGTGTTGCACGTATATTGTGGCACGTTTCGGTTGGAAGGGTGCAGTATTTACTGCTATTTGCTTCATGCGTAACACAATCGATTGCTGTTGCATGGCTAGTGTCGCAGTCGTTGTTTTTGTGTTTCTTGCTATTTTTGCGCTTGTTTTTGGCTATTGATGCGTGTGTAGTAGTCCGTGTGTATGTGTGTGTATCCATTTGTTTGTAGGCAGGCGACCGTACGGCGGCACCAAGCTTAATACATATTGATTTTTGGTCATGCAACACATTTATATACACATATACATTTGTGTGTGCAGTTGCGTGTATGTTGTTGTTTGTGTTGTCACGTTCGCGCATGCAACCAAGCCGATAACTGCCATTTTTCTAGGGTCCACCCGCACCTTGTTGTAAAGTTGGTGGCACACATGCCTTTTAAGTTACTTATACACACACACCTGTATGTATGTGTGTGGCATATTGACAGCCCCTTCTGCCATCAACACACGTTTGCGTTTCCAATTTTCACCAGCCTTCTTTTCTAACGCCGTTTCTGCGCACCTTTTCTCTTGCTGTTGCAACGTGGCTTTTAGACTAGTCTTTTTACACACAGCACCCTCGCTACAAGCTTTATTGTTTTTATTTTTACTTTTGCTGCGTCTACATATTGTTTAGCAGTTATTTTTGGCAACGTTTCTTCTTGTTAGTTTCGCTTTATGTGCAGGCGTTGCTGTTGTAGTTGCTGGCAGTGACAATTGTATTGTTGTTCTTGTTCTATTTTTTTGTGTTGTTGTTGTTATTGTAAATTTTGTTGTTGTTGTGATTGCAAAATCTTTTGTTGTTATTGTAAAATTTTAGTTGTTGTTATTGCTAGATTTGTTGTTGTTGTTATACTCACATTTCTTGTTGCTGTTATTCTCGCATTGCTTGTTGTTGTTATTTGTTATCTGTTATGCTTCTGCCTTGGTGACAGTCAATTTTTTGCGCCGTTTTAAAAACAAAATATTTTTATGCTTTTTTTTGTCTGCTTTTCGTTGCCGTAAAGTCTAAGGGTGTTATTTTTCACAAACTTTTTGTTTTTTTTTCTTTCTTCTCCGTATAAGTGCTGCATTTTTTACAATTCCTTGCAGGCAAGTAGATAACGGTATAGTCAGTTAGTTCATGAAATGGACAGAGTTTAATAAACTTGGAGCTTTTATGGCTATCCAAAAGCTTTCAAATTATTAGAAGCCTATTTTTAAGGCGAAAAGAAGTGGATATATTTTTCTTGGACGTTGTGTCCCACAATATAATGGGTAGTCGAAACAGTAATTTCGTATTTCTAATAAAGCTTCAATTTATTTATTTTTTTTTTTTCTTTATATTGAACTTTAATGAATCAAATACTCGAGTTCTGCATTGATCGAAACTAATGGCAGTCCGATGGTGCAAGGTCAGAGCTATATGGTGGTTGCATCAAAACTCCCCAGCCGAACCCTCCCAGTTTATGCCGAGTCATCAAAGATGTGTGTGGTGTAGCGTTGTCCTGATGGAAGACGAAGCCTTTTCTGTTGATCAGTTCTCACCGTTTTTTCGATTGCTTGCTTCAATATCATCTGTTATTGGCAGTAAAATGTAAAATCAATGGATGGTCCCTTTCCAATCCCACCAAACAATCCGCATAACCTTTCGAGGTGTCAATCCTGGCTTGGTGACCATTTGTTGAGCTCTACCACGCTTGGACCATGATCTTTTTCGCACATTATTGTCGTATTTGATCCACTTTTCGCCTCTTGTTGCCATTTGCCTCAGAAATGGTTCGATTTCATTTAGTTTCAGCAAAGAATCGCTGATGTTAAATCGGTTCATAAATTTTTCACAGAAAATTCATGTGGTACCCAAATATCGAGCTTCTTTTTGTAGCTAGCCCTTTTTGCGTGGTTCAAAACCGTTTGATGATGAATGTTAAATTCCTTAGCGATGTCATGACTGCATATGTGACTGTCCGGTCAATCTTTTCCATAACTTTATCGACTTTTTCAACAACAGATCGACGAGAGTGGGGTACATACCTATTTCATATCGAAATTTCCAGAACGGAAACGAGCGAAGCATTGTTGTGCTGCATGAACTGATACAGCATCGTCTCCGTAAACTTCACAAATTTCATTGGTGGCTTGCGTGACATTCTTCCCTTTTTTATACAAAAATTTCAAAATTTTGCGAATTTTTTAATTATTTTCATTCATTTTTGAACAGCTGTGACTCTTTTTCCACTGCCCTGAATTTATTATTATTTTTTTTTTTAATGTTTTTTTTTTTTTTTAAATGGTTTCTTTGAAGATATTATTATCCATGAAATTTGTCCGGTTTTGGGAGGTATCCGAATACAAGGACAGTCTGAAATGGGGAGTTTCACATTATTTTCGAATACAATAATTATTGTGACAAAAAAGTATCCGGAAATTGTAAATAAGACGCAAATTATTTATTTATTAATTAGTATTTATTATTTTGTCGCCTTCAAAGTAATCTCCACCAGATGTAATATTATTACTAATATTATTATTACGCCAACGAATTTTCTAGTCCTCGAAACACTCTCAGAACTCCACATTGACGGTATGGTAGCTTTCTGTAAAAAAATCAGCTTTATTGGGACGAGTCGAGCAAGAACACAATTCATAACCAAACTAACGACCAAAATCATTAGAACGGACTCGCAAGAGATGTCGAGCTCACTTGCCATATCTCTAACTTTTGCCTGATGATTTTCAAGCAACATATGCTTCACTTTTTTAATATTTTGATCAGTTGAATTGGTCGAAGTTCGTCCATTCTTCTTCGACTTCATTTCTAGAAGTGTCCATGACGTAACTCGACATATCCATTATAACTATTACACTGTGATGAGTGGTTTTAAGATCATATTTTTTCAAATTCTATAAGCTTCATTTTCAAATGTAAATACTTAGATCTTTCACTAACATATAGAACTGCTATTTCGAATCTGTTTCGGTCCATAATTCGACGCATTAAAGCATTTTCTAATTTTTGGAATGTGTTGTTTTTATGTTCAGAGTCTGAGGTCAGAGATACAACGAGTTTACAATCTTGATAAGACCACCGGAGCAAATCCATACGCTAACTACTTGTTTACCCTCTAATTCACAATTATCGCGATATTTTTTTTTTTGCCTCACCTCGAATCGACATATCATACTACGGGTTTCTCAAGAAATTTTTTTTGTAATCTCCTGTCCCTAATGTTTATTTTCCACGTTTATTTGTGTTCACAAATCAGTATAAATGAAGGTGCTGCGATTTCTTTTGTTGGGGTTAGTTCATGTAATTTAGTATTTGCAGATATAAAGCTTGTAAGTAACTGCCAAAGAATTCTCTAGTCCAACCTCTGCTTAACCGAAGCTTCTCTTGCTTTCATATTGAGTATCTATCGGTCAACATCAATGATTGCTATCTTCCACATTAGACACTGCATGGTCAATTGTACTAAACGAGTATATTTGTATATATATTATATAAGTATATGGTATGTATATAATGCCGATATCAATATGCTCTTCCTGCTAGAATCTCTGTTTTCCGCTGCCTCCAATGCCAGTTAGTTTTAATATTCTTCCATTTTCTCTTTCTAACCTAATGTTGTTATCCTGATTTCGTAATATATTTTCGTAAACGAAAATCTCCAATATTTGTGTGCGTGCGTCCATTCGTTTGCCACGAACTTTTTCGCAATGATGTTTTACAAGCGTGTAGACTTCATGTACAGATTTCTGAATATGATGAATAGTAGATATATATATATGTGTTTATAAATGGGAGAAAACGTACATTATCAGTTTATATGCAAGGTCTATAAGTATGCATATATTCGTCTTTATTAGAGTTTAGCCTTTATTTCAGATTCCGGTCTTTATTGCTATTTTCTTCGGCTTTTTTACATTCAACGGATTGCAGTATTTCAAGTAATGCGGTCGCAGGATATATCAAAGCTGCGATTTTCATCCCAGTACGTATTTGAATTCGTCAAACTTTTAATTTTATGACTGTCTTAATGTCGCCAACATATATAAATAGCGATCCACCTCGAGGCTCCCTACCTTTTTAGAGAAAAACCGCAGCAACTTGAAATTTAATTAGGGAGTGTTTATTATTACAGGAAAGAATATTTTCTGGCATTTATGTTTTGAAGATTATCTCTTTCAGAAGTTTCCCGCAGCTACGTCCCAGATGATCCATTCGTTGAGTCCAACTTTCGATGACTCGTTGGAGCATTTCGACATGCATGATATATTGCTCCAAACCCTGGATCGAAGTGGGACTGTCCGCATACTTTAGGTTTTACATATCCCCACAGAAAAGAGTCTAACGATCGGATATCACATGATCTTGTTGGCCAATCGAGCGACCCAAAACGTAAAATTTACTGCTTTCTAAAGTGTTTTCTCAAGAAAATCCATTGATTAATGCGATGTGCGGAAGTAGAAGCGCGAGCTTCAATTTTAGGCATCAAATAGTCAGTTATCATGGTGCGATAACAGACGCCATTGTTGGTTATGTTCTCACCGTCATCATTTTTGAAAAAATATGGAGCGATGATTCACCCCCTTTCAAACTACACCAAACCGTTATTTTTTCTGGATGAAATGGCACCTCTTCAGCCCTTTAGGTTAATCTTCGTCCCAAATATTTCTATTTTGCTTGTTTACATACCCATTGAGCCAGCAATGGGCCTCATCGCTGAACAAAATTTGGCTCGAAAACTTCGGATCTTCTTGGAACTTCATAAGAGCCGATCCTAATAGGGATCGCATTTTGACAGCTTATAATGCCGGTTCGGTATGGTGCCCAGAGCTCTCTTACCGTTATAAATCGAAAAAGCGCTTTGAGCCTACACCTACTTGTTGGTATGTTTCCACCTTACCTCTTTCCATACATCTTTGAAAATTTGACTTACAGCCTGATTATTGGACATTGTCCAGTAAGAAATCCTCATTTGTGGCAAGATCGATTTGGTTTAAACGATTTGGATTACTGAGGACAGGAAGTTCAGTAAAATTCCTCCGTTCTACTCTAGATCAGAAGGATCTTGCAATCTCACAAGAACTGATCTCTAGTTCTATAATCCCCCAAGACCTTATAATATAATCATATTGTTATTGGACAGCTTTTACAGTGTACGAGGTGTGTTCAAAAAGTATCGCGAATTCTGTGTTTTTTCAAAAATTATTTATTTATTCAGGAATATCTATTTTGTCCCCTTCAAAGTAATCCCCATGAGATATTATACACTTGTGCCAACGGTTTTTCCAATCTTCGAAGCCCTTCAAAAAATCATTTTTTTTATCTTCTTCAGCTCCTTCTTCGATGCCGTCTTTATCTCGTCAAGAGAAGCGTAACGTCATCCTTTCATAGGCCTCTTCAGTTTAGGGAACAAGAAAAAGTCACAGGGGGGCAGATCTGGAGAATACGGTGGCTGCGGCATCATAAGTGTGTTGTTTTCGGCCAAAAAGTCTCGCACAAGCAACGATGTGTGTGAGCAGGGGCGTTATCGTGGTGCAAAGGCCAATTTTTGTTCTTCGACAAATCCGGGCGTTTCTGGCGGATTGCTTCACACAAATTGCGCATAACTTGCTGGTAATATTCCTTATTGACCGTTCTTCCCTGTGGCAAGAACACACGATGCACCACGCCCCTGCAATCGAAGAAAACTGTCAATTACGATTCGCGATACTTTTTGAACGCACCTCGTACTTTGAGTTCCTTGAGCAAAAGAATAAGTTTTGTCTTACTCCGTCTTTTTTTTATCTCTCATTTTTGGTCTTCTTCTCTTTTGATGATTATTCATTCATTTGATGACTCTTGTGGTTGTTAGTTTTCATTGGGGGTGTTTTTTTTCTTGGCGGGTCCCAAACCCAGACACAACCCTGAAGGATGACTACTCTACTTGAACATAGCAATCGTACTCCATTTGGTATCGCAAAGCACCAAAATGGTCTATGCGTGGATTATTGATTTACTACATTAACTTAACCTCACTCAACATACCTTTGTTTGGAGGCGACCAAGCACGCTTACATCCAACTAAGCAGTGGATACCAAATATTTATAGAAAATTTAAGACGTTCTAGTCTTCAAGCCAATGCAATTATTCTAGAGCCAAAATTTCTTCTTTTGAAGAAAAATATTCATTGGAAGAATAAATCCACATATACTACCTATCCATAGTATGTATGTAATCGCTCATTTGTACCTAGCGTAATCCTGCATATCAAACCACTCTTTTTTCGACATCCAAAAGACTTTATATCACTTTGTTCAAAAATATTTTTTTTTGCGAGCGAACAAATCGTCACAAAGGTTAATGCATTTATCTAAATACAATCGTTTGTATGTATTAGTGAGCACTTTGTATTTACTTCCTGTTTTGCACATTTCTATTTTGTAGACTTAACTCACCTCTGACTTATCCTTGCCGTGCAACATGAATGTACATGTGTGACATGTGGCATGAGTCGAACAAAAACTTTACAATACACTACATTTGTGGCATTGTATGTGTGCATTTGCATTTGGACATATGCAGATGTCCTGCCAATCAATAGATACGGACTGCTGAACTTACATTTGTGGCAACCAATACCAAGCAGCTAGCCGGCGTTTGAATTGGAAAGATGGAACAGGTGAGAGAAGAGTGATAGAGGAGAGGGGATATGAAGAGCTAATAAGTACTGCAAAAGGTATATAACTGGATATACTCGTATCTGTACATATTTATGCACAGTGCTGTTATATTTTATATATATCGAGGACTTGGAAGCAATCTCAGTTTTGGTTAAGAAATAAAATAATTTTTTTTTTTAAGTTTTAAAAATTGTTTTTCAATAAATTATTTAGAAGATTTTTCAATAAAAATTATTTGTTGGGAAATATTTGTTGTTTTCGCAATTTCTAACTCAGCTTTGTACAGCCTGTAAGAGCCCACCCAGCCGTACCTTACTACCTTTCAACTAATCAAACGTCACATCAACTATCCATCCATCCATTCAGCCATCGATGTATACGACAACTGCATTATATTAAATTTCCTACCACCACCCCCTCCGAACGAGCCAGCACACATATTTCACTCACTTACTATCCATCCTTGTGGAGGGTGCATCCATAGTAGGCGCCTAAGGTGCCTTCTGACGACCTATGCTCAACGACATAGGACTCTTACCTCCACTCGCCCTCCCTTTATGCCACACGGCATCAAATTTGAGTGCTGTTTGTATGTGTTGCATTCAGCTCGACCACAGCCAATGGACCATTTACATAGCACATATGTAGTTAAATTTTTTCCGATTTGAATTTTCCATTACACTGTGCGCATAAAGCGGCTTGGACCACCAACAGCTCTTGATTTCTATATAACAAGTTCTCCTTTACTTCTCCTCTGCTGTGTACGAGTATATTCATTCTTCTCGTTTGGGTTTCCTGTGCTGAAGGCTGCTCCTTCCCTTCCTAATGCCGTCTATTGCTCGAGCTGGTGCTGCTGCCGCTCCATCGTGCTCCTAATTTGTGTGAGTCGGCCCTCTCCGTTTCAATCTACGGCTATGTTGCATGTTCGATGTGCTCGGAATTTTCCAATTTTTAATTAGAAAATGTACACATGAGTTGTTCCTTTAATGAATGCAACGGACATGTTAATGTAATGAAATTCAACTACCATTACTCTAACATTACACACACACACATATACATACATGCACACTCACATCAATGGGGGCATATATGAATTCCTGCATAATAGTGTACGAAATGTATTTAGCTTCAAGTAAATAGTACAACACATTAGTTTTAGTATTGTTGTTGTTTAAATCAAAGTGAGTTACGAGCAAATAAGCAGCAGAAATAAAAATCTGTGTAAATAAATCATAAAAGCAGAATTTCCGAAAAACAGTTTTAATGAAGTAAGTGAAAGACCAAAAATAATCACAACGATGTGGAATCAAAAGTCAGGTTTGCTGAGGGGTGTGAAAAATGGACAAAATGATTTTCAAAATAACTTCATTACACGTCAGACCCACTAAGAAATTCTGGAACTTTAATAGATTATTTAAGACAAGAACACGTTAAATTTGGTTGCCTCGAAAATACTACTATGAGCAAACAATACTAAGACTTTACTCAAAATGTTTGAATTTTTAATTTATTTTTGAAAATCTATGTCGTTTCCCTCAAAGTAATCCCCCTTGACCCAAGTACACTTTTGCCAAGATTTTTTCGCAGTATTCGACGGAGCATTATCGTGATGCAAAAACCAAGAATTTCCGGCCCATAGTTCCGGTGTATGTTTAAGTACAGCTTCGCAAAACGCTGTATAATACTCAAAAAGTATTCTTTGTTGGTAGTTTGGCCGGTGGGAAAGAATTCGGAGTGAACTACTCCTCGATAATCGAAGAAAACTGTCAACATAACCTTGATTTTTGACCTGCTTTGACGTGTTTTTTTGGCTTCGGCTCAACTCTGCCCCGATATTCGGGTGATTGATCTTCGGTTTCTGGATGGAAAGCATAGATCCAAGATTCATCGCCAGAACTAATACGTGTCATTACATACTGGTTGTCGGAAACCATTATTTCACAGACGTTAACTCAATGCTGTTTTTCGAATTTAGTGATTTTGAAAAAAATTGTTCTTTTTTTGAAAAAAAATTTAGTGATTTTGGAACTAATCGTGCTTTTTTTTCTTAAACCCATATTAACTTTTAAATTGGTTTTCACTGATCGTTCCGATATTCCAACGCTGCCAGTAAGACATGTTGATCATCAGTTGATTTCAATGGAGACCAGAAATCGGATTCAGCACACAAAATTTAATAGAATTTCTTTTTTGAATATTTTCATTCATCCCAGAAATCGCCGATTGTATCTTATGTACTTCAGAGAGACAAGCGTGTGATTACTGTGATGTGACATTTGGCACAGATGTTGTTGACAGTCATACCAACCTAAAAAAAAAAATATTTCGACAAATTGGTCTTCGGGCGAGATTTAAATTAAAAAACCTTGCTTTTTTCTTAACCTAATTTTACCGGCTTTAGGTTATAGTAGTCTGATCTAAATAATTCCTATGGATATTAAACGGTTCGCTTAGATAATAATCCGAATGAAATTTAGTGAAGACATCGTTTTTAAAAAAAATTTCAAACGAGACTTTCTAAAAAGGATCGCAAGAGTTTTTTTTCAATTCTCAAACACTTTAAAAAGTAATTTTTTTGATCTCATTTAGCTACTCGTTCGATGCAGTTTTCATATCCTCGAAGCGTAGCGTTGTCCTTTCATGAACACCTTCGGTGTTGGGAACAAAAAATTCACGGAGTGCCTGGTTTAGGGAATAAGGTGGCTGCGACACCTGCGGCTCAGTGTGTTGTATTTGGCCAAATATTTTCCGAATAGCTGTCAATAAATAACTAAACATTTATACATTATTTCCATCATAAGTAACACATAAACGACATAACGGGTCATACTTCCCTTAGCTCCCATATACCAATATGTGAATTATCTCAATAAAATTTAGAGAGCATGTTTTTAATACTGAGGCTATTTCTCCGGCTTTAATTCTTTCTAGTTGGAAGAGTATGAAATGTTCGGTCATACCCGAATTTAGCACTTCCTTACTTGAGTATTAGTAAATGGCTTCTTCATACAACTTTTTCTCGAGTTTACAATTAAGTTAAAATCATTTCTGAAATTTTTACATTATAATAATTTTATGTGATACAAGTATATCTATAAAATAATAAAAAATCTTCAGAATCTAGCATATGTTTTTAATATACGTATTATTTTAGACTCAAAATAATAATAGTAAAGTATCTATTATAAGAACATCTTTCCTCTAATAGTGCTATGCCTCTTGGGAGTTTTTCCACAGCTCAGCTTATGCCAAGGCAAACAGTTTACGAGTCATTTTCACAATAGGAAACTTAGGGCTCTGATTAATATAATCAATAAATTTTGACATAACAAGTAAAACTTCTTTACAAAGCCCCTTTGTAGCTTAGTGCCGATACCATTGGGCATCGAATCATTGCTTTATTATAATTTTTTAAGTAAATAACTTTTACTTCTATTTAATGCTAAGGTAGTGCAAAATTAAAGTAAAGCAGCACAAAGAATTGTGGAGACTAACTCAAACCGTTAAATGAATACAGCCTATAGCCTAGACTATAAAAATTAATTTTATAAATTCTCAGCCCAAGTAGAGAAAAGAGTAGAGTTGAACGTACATATATTTACTCACAGCTTTAAAAACTATTAAAAGCAAACACTTAAACGGCAATTAAGACAAAAGTTACGCAAGTCAATAGCTTCTGCGTTCTCCAAGAATAAACAGAAGCAGACCAACTATGGTGGTCCTTGAGTGCGGCTACGCATAACCAGTAGACGGCCGATAAAAGCGTGAAAATCTAGAAAAATAAAAACGAATAGTAATTTTAAATCTATAAACGCTTATGAAAATATGAAATGAATACAGCACCTGCGAAAATATTAACGTGCCGTCAATTGCTTTTTATAACATATGACCCAGTAGGAAATTGTGAATATAAAAGATGATCCACTTCGAGGTTTCCTACTTTTTTAAAGAAAAAATACTGAAACTTCAAATTTAATGAGGAACTTTTATCATCATTCAAAAGAGCATTCCCTGGCATTTATTTTTGCATATTATCTCTTTCAAATGTTGGCCGCGTTTTGTCTCAAATGGTCCATCCTTTGAGTCCAATTTATCAATGACTCGTTCGAGCATTTCGTCTGGTAATTGGCGAATGATCCGCTTAATGTTTTACTCCAAGGTCTGTCCACATATAATTCAGACTTTACATATCCCCACAGGAAAACTTTAACGGTGTAATACACGATCTTGGTGGCCAATCGTCCGGCCCAAAACGTGAAGTTATCTGCTTACCGAAGTGTTCTCTTAATAAGTTCATTGATTCATGTGATTTGTAGCAAGTGGCAACGTCTTGTTGAAACCAAATGTCACCGAGATCATGAGTTTCAATTATCGACATCAAATAGTCGATTACCATGACGTAATAATGATCGCTATTGGAGGTTACGTTCTCATCGACATCATTTTGAAGAAATATGGACCAATGATTCTATCGCTTCACAAAACACACCAAACCATTGTTTTTTCTGGATGAAATGGTAGCTCTTGAATCTTTTCTTCGCTCTTCGCCCCAAATGCAACAATTTGGTGTCACTTGGGAAGGTTGAGAGTCTTTCACAAGATGCATTTTGTAGGCTTCCAATTTAAGATCTCGACATAAGATGCGCCAAGTTATTCCAAATATCAGTCCGAGCTGCGAAATCGACTCTCCAGGTCTTCGTCACTTCCGTTCCGGTAATTTTTAGTTTTAAAATCATTGAGACCGATCGTCATGAAAGCACTGTTTCATGGACCGAGTTTCCATCTGGAGATCGCTGCTGAATATCAAAAAATCGATGTATTTCCGAAGAGATTGATTACTGGTAATAAGAAGTGGGTGAATTGTGACAACCTTAAGCGAAAACGGTGATGGTCGAACCGCAGTAAGGCGGCACAAACGGTGACCAAGTCAGGTCCACCTAAGAACCACCAGTTTTCGCTAATAATAGAGGAATTACAAACAAGTTCCGGTAGGACAATGTCAGACTCACATAGATAGTGACTTAGCTTGGTTGGGATGTTCTTATGCATTGGTCTTATGGTCGGCATGTGAGGCTCAAGTGAAGCTTGTGAAAGTCGACTCTCGCTGTTTTTTTTACCCATAGGAGGTACTAACGAGTTATTCGTGATTTCAACTTAATCGCTCTCATTTCATTAAAAATATGATTCATATCTTACGATCTTGGCTAGTCAGTCTAATGCCATGGGTCAGGGGTCTCAAAACTAAACTTCCGAAAGAGCTAACCTTTCCCAAATTCAAAACAAACATATTAAGCATTTCAACTCCAAAAACCACCGACAGCTGACGATTGGTGATTTCGCATTTTCTTCGCATTGCTTGCCACGCCATTCCCTTTCTTATTATTTTACTTAAATTCCCTCTTTATGTGCCGCAGATAATTTTCCCATTTAAGTGTCGAAATTCGTTCTTGCGAACCTGCAAGCAATCTGATGAGTAGCGTGTCCAGTCAACCAGCGGCGGCCACAACAACAACACACAACACTAGCACCACTCGACACCGGCGTGGTAAGTGGCTGGAGGTGGTAGTTACCAACTTAGTTAACCCGCTTGACGGTCGCATTACGCGGCTACGATCGCATAGATCACAACAACCGAAGAGCAGAACGGCCAAATAGGCGGCATGGCGAACGCTTCATGCATCATCACCCTGAGCAGCAGCAACAGTGCCACACAACAAACACCATATAGGCAACCACAACAAAAACGACGGCAATGAGCCCTGCGTGCAATAGCCCGCAACAGCGCTCGTAAATCGTGTTCATGCGCCACAAAGCCGCAGATAAAATGCCAACAACTAATTTCGCAGCTACTTTCCAGACGATTTTACTTTATTTGCAACTTTATAATTTGCTTCTATGCTTCCCTATACAATAAAAAAATTATTTTCGTTAACGAAAAAATGATTTGGGCAGTGGGAACAGCGAGCAAAATGGTGTATGCGTTTGAATTGGAGCACTTAAGCTGCTGCTGTTGTTGTTGTTGGTAGCATGTTGCATGTGTTGCATCAGTAAGTGCATTCGAACGGGAATCGCACTAATTTCCCAGCGTATCAGCAAGCTCCTTAATTTAAGCTTAAGCTTGAGAAAATTTAGCGTGCCACGATTTGCTGTTGTGCCTAAGCCATTATTTCTTACCACTTAAATTGTATTTACTTTTTTTTAAGCAACCTTCACTAGGGTCACTACGCTTGTGGGTAATGCCACATGGTGGAGTAAATGCAATGTCGGCAACTCGTGGTTTATGTGATTAAATTTTATTAATTTTGCTATGAGGCTATACAAACTTTTATTGAAGGTCAAGAAAAAGTCTCGTCGAGGCATAAGAGAAAAGTATTTGATATAACTGAGTATATGTAATAGAAATGGTAGATCTAGTATCGGTTTAGGAAGTCTCTTTGAAGCAATCCTTTTCCGACTACAGGTACATCGCTTTAAAGTTAATATCGGGGGTCTACAGCTATCAATGTATATAAATATTCTATTTCAGGTGGAAAAGATTACAAAAAGCATTATTGGTACTTTTGAAACAGAAGGCCTCCTCCGGATGGCGAACCCACAGACAAACAATGGTTGAATAGAAAACTAAAAAACATTCGACGGAACCCAGTTTAGGTTATACGATTCAATAGTGACAACTGTGGAACGTATATCAGGCCACGTATAGAGAACGTAAGTGGAATGGCTCAAATTAATTTTTTTTTATCGATAGGCCAGATATTTCAAATCTCAAGATACCCTATCTGAAGGCTGAGAATTCGCAAAGGTAATGATCTAGCTTTTCATCATTGTCCGCACTTTTCGGCAAATCCATTTTATCAATTTTTTTTTTTTTTTGTATTTGGCCTTTTAGTAATAGATACCCTGAGATAACTCCTATAAATTTTCTAAGTTCCCTCTTGTCTGAGAACAGAAGCTTCTTGGTCTATCCACCATCAACACTTTCTCAAAATAAATTTATGCTTTACCCTGTATTGCTACTGTTCCAAAACTCCAACTGTTTCTCCTATGTCCAGTGCTTCAAGTAAGCTTTGAAGAGCTGAATAGCTTATGACAGATTATTTCTATATGACTTGTTACTCCCGTGATTTTTTAACGATTTTCCCACTCAGAGTCTAGTTATTACCTCTCTGCATAACGAAAGCAATGAGACCTGGTATAGACACTACGGAGATCCTTAATAGGCACTTGGCTCTTCGCTGAAGAATAATGTACTGAATTGTAATAATTTAGCTTGAAGTAACCTCTTGTTCTAACGACAGAAGAAGCCCGCTCCAGCTGCACTGGTGATTCTCGGAAAGTTAAATTTTCAATTCAACCAGATATATGTACATATGTATATTGAACGGTATTCGGTAGTTTTATCCAATTTGTTGTACTCTAAACAGCGTAATTTAAGCCTGCTACTATGTTTGTAATAGCAGAGAGCAAACAGAGGAAACGTCGGAGACCACATAAAATATTTATATGCATGAATGATCGTCTTCACGAGCTAAGTCGATGTAGACATGCCTGTTTATCTGCCCATCTTTGTGCCCGTCCGTCTGTACATACGCAAACTAGTCCCCCAGTTTTCGAAATATCGATCTGAAATTTTGCACATGTCGGAAGCGCCGACATCGGATCACTAAAATATAGAGCTGTCATCCAAACTCAAAATTCAGTCGTTTTGCGGTAAACTCTTGTATGACTTCGAAGAAACTTTTGGAATCGGACCACTCAAACATAGAGCTGTCATAGAAACTGATCTATCTAAATTCAGTCCTTATATGAAAACCTGTTGCATTTGACAAAATATCTTTACAAAATTTGCCATGGATTTTTATCAAAGCAAAGGAAGCATTATTTGAAGAAATTGTTCAGATCGGACCATTTTAGCTTACAGCTGCAATTCAAACTGAATGATCAAAATCAGAGTAAAGATATTTTCCTACACTATATGTAGGGTAGCTTCGTTGCCCCTGAAGTTAACGGTTTTTCTTGTTCTTTATATTTTTATTATTATTTTTTTTTAAATTCAGGTTAGATCACATTAGTACTTATTTTCTTAGTGAGTTTGTTATTAATTATTCTCCTTTAATACTTTTCAACATTATCGAGTAATTTTATATAATATTTTATTGTTTCACAAAGTTATCTATTACTCTCTCATTTACTTAATCCTTCACCTCAGACAGATAAAAAAAAAAATTACATCAGTTACACATCACTGACGTTCCACTCGTTCGTTACGCAACAAGTAAATGAGCGAGATCAATGACCGAACGGGCAATTAGTACTGCAAAGGAATTCGGTTCGTTTGTTTGTCTTGTCGTGTTCGGCCTAATGGTGCTAATAACGGGTGGGCCATCTAACGTTTTAAATTTGAATTATCTATATTTCGACATTGGAAACGTCAAATACCATTCGATAGATATACCATATTGACAGATATTCAGTAAAAAGTCTAAAATTTACGAAATGGATCGCTATTCACTAGAAGAAAACTGTGAAATATTGCAAACTTTTTTCCAAAGTGGTGAGTCTTCAACCCAAACTGTGGAAAATTTGGCAAAAAAAAAATGGACAGACAAAAAGTGCCATCAGTTCAATTTGTGCAACAATTTGTCTAGCGTGTGCGTGAAACTGGCTCGTTGGTGGATAAACCAAAACGTCAACGTTCATTTCCCGCGCGTTCAAGCGAAAATATTGCACCTGTGGCTGAAAATGTTAGTGAGAATCCATCCACCTCAGCTCGCCGTCGATCGCAAGAATTGAATTTTGAAAAAAGACCTCACTATGAAGCCATATAAAGTTCAATTGGTGCAACAGCTGAAGCCACTTGACCACCCGAGCCATCTACAGTTCGCAGATTGGGCAGAAGATCGTTTAACCAAGGATGGTCAATTTTACCGAAAAATCGTCGTTTCGAACGAGGCTCATTTCCACCTCGATGGTTACGTTAAGAAGCAGAATTGTCGCATTTGGGGCACAGAAAACCCGCACGTAATCGTCAAGAAGCTAATGCACCCAGCACGAATCACTGTATGGTGCGGATTTTGGTCTGGTGGAATCATCGGCCCATTTTTCTTCGAAAATGAAGAAGGAACCGCCGTAACCATCAATGAGCGATATCGCGCAATGTTAACCGAATTTTTCTTCAAGCAAATTGAAGAGAAAGACTTGGACAACATTTGGTTCCAGCAGGAGACGGCGGTACGTGCCATACAGCAAACGCTACACTCAATCTTTTAAGCCCTATCTTCGAAAATCCCATAATCAGCAAAAGAGGTGATATGAATTGGTTTCCCAGAAGCTGCGATTTAACTCCGTTGGACTATATTCTGTGGCGAGCTGTTAAAGGTAAATATTACGCCAACCATCTAGAAACAATTCAACATCTAAAGTACGAGATTCAAGCTGCTGTAGCTGCCATAAGGCCTGAAACCATGGAGAAAGTACTCCAAAACTGGTTGGATCGGATAAGCTACTGTAAACTCAGCCGTGGTGGTCATTTGTCCGAAATTGTTTTCCACAAATAAATTTCATCAAACAACCTTTTAAATAAATGTTAGACCTTTGAAAATTATCAAGCCGTTTTTTTATTGACTTTCTAAATTTAAAATTTTATATGGCCCACCCTGTATTAAAATGTGAAAAAGTTTAATATTTCTTATAAATATATTATTTTGAGTTTTTAAAGTAGTTAGTGCAATTGAGAATAAAGGTTTTGAAAGTAAAATGTGATAAAGTGCAATTGGTGTAAGTGAAAAGAGGCAGTAAGTTCAGCGGAGCTAAGAAGGAATATTAATTATTCCTTCCATGTATTAAAAAGGAAAAGAAAAAAGTGTTAATAATGGAATAGAATCATTTATGGTTATAAGTAAATGTGAAGAAGTAAAATCGTTTAATTAGTAAATGTGAAAAAGTGCTTAGTCATCCCAGTTTGTGGCTATGTATGTACATATATACATACGATTGTATTGTCGGTATGTTGCTCGCGAAAATTACCGACGCAGGTGTAGCGGCCAAGTATTCAGCGTTGCGCGAATTGCTTCTTTCTAAGTTGCCAGATCTTTTAGCTAATTCGCAAAGGCTTTGAAAAGCTCGCTCTCTTTATTTTGTTGTGCATTGTGAGAGCAAGTTTGATATTTGCTCATTGTAGTGGATGAGTGTTAGTGCATATGTGTTTACTTGAGAGAGAAAAGGTAATAAAACATAATATATATCACATACATACAAATGTTACTGTTTCGTTGAAAGGAAAAAGGAAACACGTACATAAATTCACAGGAACAAATATTGAGTGATAAATCTTTGTTCCTGTGAATTTATATACGTGAGTGTTTTTTGATGGAAATGCTTGAGTCGACATTAATGTTGGAAGATTAAAAAAATAATTATTTCTTTCTAAGATCCATGTTTATTACAGGAATAAATTAACCCTGTTTAGTTACAAAATTAAAAAAAAAATTATGTTTTTCAGTTAGAGTTTATTAAATAAATATTTAAATTAAATTAACATAATTCAAAAAGGTTTAGAATTTTGTACCATTGCTTCAACCAATTTTTGGAAAAAAATATTTACTCAGAGTTCCGACTGCTTTTGAAGAGAACTGCCTTTGAATTTATTACTTTTTCTTTTCGGCTATTAAAATGTGTTCCATGGAGCTTTTTGAGGGCAAATGGTGACAAGCAGCTATACTTGGGAATTCGCTTTACCATAAAATTTTTTGTTTTGAAAAAATTCTGTAGTGCTAAATTCTCAAGTTGTTAATCCACAAATCCGCCCTTTCCATTCTAATTGGTAAGCTATAATGTCTTGAAAGGATCCAAACAAGAAGGTAGCCTTCATGGTTCCTTTTTTTAACACCGCCTACGCCCATATATTTGAGTTAAAAATAGCGCGCCAGTCGTTTCTTCTTTTCGCAATTTGGGGCTAATTTGAGATACAAAGTGCAGCCAGGTCTTTCTCCACCTGATCTCTCAAACGGAGTCGAGATCTTCTTCCTCTGCTTCCTCCAGCGGGTCCTGCGCTGAATACTTTCAGAGCTGGAGCGTTTTCCGCACGACATGACCTACGCGGTAGTCTCTTAATTCGCTAAATTACTTATGTTAATGTCATCATAAATCTCGTACAGCTCATCGTTCCATCGGCTGCGGTATTCGTCGTTGCCAATGCGAAAAGAATCATAAATGTTCCTTAGAACCTTTCTTTAGAACACTCCTAAGGCCGACTCATCAGATAATGTTATTGTCCTTGCTTCCACACCATACAGCAGGACGGAAATGATGAGGGACTTGAAGAAAATGGTTTGGTTCGTCGAGAGCGGACTTTATTTTTCAATTGCCTACTCAGTCCAAAGTAGCAAGCATGATCCTGCGTGGAATTTTTTGGCTGATCTTGTTGTTTCTGTTAGTGCTGCTTCCAAGATAGACGCAATTATCTACGAATTGAAAGTTATGACAGTTGACAGTGACGTGCGAGCCAAGTTGCGGACGTGGTGCTCATTGATGTAGCGTTAGTGCGCTCCTATAAGCAGTGAAATTCAGGCACTCTCGTTACACATACATATACTACACATGGCAATAGGCTATATGTATTTCCAGTGGTTAAACCTATATCTTCATTTCAGTCATATTTAAAACCGAAATATTATAGTCCAAAAGTATTAGTAAGTACAATTTTTACAGTCCTTTCAATTCGCATTGTTGTCATTAATTCATATTTACTGCAACATCTACATAACCTCCAAATTTGAAAACACCCACACCGAAATACTGCGACATTTATAATACTATATTTGACAACACAATAATAAAAGTATAGCAAATAAGTAGAGCGAAAACGCATATTGTGGCCGTGGGGAGCAAACGCAGATTTCTTAAGAACGCACAAGGATAAGTAGATACATATGTATGCATGAATGTATGTGCATACAGTCGTGTGACAAAACAAACGAATAAAATTCAAAGGCGAACAACAGGAGACACACGACGCAAGGCCAAAAGGGTAGCTCAAGGCTGTATGTGGGACAAACTGATATGGCGTAGAATATAATAAGAACACATTTAACGGTAATGTGAAAAGAAGTGATTGCGAAGAAAATGCCAGCGAAAATTGCTCAGCACACGCAAAAGCAACCGAAGTGGCAGCAAATAGTTAATAAAATGGATAAATGTAAGGCGGACAACAACGGCAGAAGAACGCATAACGAAGGCGAGCAGACTAATGCGTGGGATAACAGTAAAAGGCAAAAGGACTCTCGGACAAGAAAATGCAGTGGAAGCACACAAATGTCCTTGTTTTCGTATGGGGAAGGAATTAAGACAAAAAGTTCATAAAAATTTATTAAATGAAAAAGAGGCTGACAAATTAGGGACATAAAAGTTGACAATTGTAGAAGAGGGAGTTTACAATAACAAAATCTAGAAATTAAATATTTTAAGGAAAGTAAAAACTTTGAAATGAGGGGAGTGTGCAGATTCTAGGCTAAGTAGAGAGACACAGGCTTACTTCCGGAAGTTGTATAAATTTATTTATCAAATTTGAAGGCTTCTCCCAAACTTCTTTTTCAATTTAAATTTATTTATGTATGCAGTTGCACTTCCATAACTCGAAAATCTATAATTTGAAGTTTTCCATCACTTAAACTCTTCAATTAGCAATAGAAGTCAAATATCGTACAAATTTTCTTTGGTTTTTGCTTCGAGCCTAATCGCGAGTTCCGGAGTTTTACGATAATGGCTCGCTTTAATTTGCTAAAATTGCTCTCCGTAAGCTTCCATATTATTGGTTTCACTCGGTCTTAGAAGCTCTACTTATAGTTCGCCCTTCTGATGCCACCGATTATAGAACATTACCTTGAAACAGTCACATGCCTGTTGGTAATGCTTCATATATGAATTTTTCCGTTTAAGGTTGGCTTCGTGAATCAGTTTTTTTATTACCAATTACAATCCGATGAAAAAACTACTTCTGCAATTCAAATGGCGTTCAATTTTCGCTTTTGAATGTATCCACCCGCTTTTGAACGTTTTGAAATGGCGGCTTAAAGTACTCCCAAAGATACTGCGAGCTCTTCATGTGTTTGGCAACAATCGTCATTGGATAATGCTTACAGTTTCTCAAAATTTTTTTTTTCGGCCAGAACTTTGTTCGTGTTTCAAGCGTCACGTTCGCGCAGCTAGAACATGTTTCTATTATATAGTATATTAGTCTTTTACCTAAGGTTTTCTTCAAACTAAAATAGCTTTCTAACATATGTTCTGATTATTAGCGACTTGGCAATGCGCCAAGATCATGAACTTGACAGCGAACCTTGTACAAGAACTGAAGCCGCTCGACTTTCCCAAGCGTCATCGCTTCGCTGTATGAGTCCTTGAAAAGTTCCAAGAAGATCCGACCTTTTCGAGTCAAATTTTTTTTCATTTCTGGCTCAGTTGGTATGTAAACAAGCCCAACTGCCGCATTCGGGACGAAGAGCAACCTGAAGAAATTCAAGAGCTGCCATTTCATCTAGAAAAAATAACGGTTTTGTGTGGTTTATGGACCGGTGGAATAATCAGTTATCTTCAAAAATGATGCCGATAAGAACGTAATCGTCAATGGCGACCGATATCTCGCTATGATAATCGACTATTTGATGCCTAATATTGAAGCTCGTGATCTCGGCGACATTTAGTTCCAACAATTTTTCACACATCGTATAAATCAATGGATTTATTGAGAGAACACTTCGGTGAGCAGATAATTTCACGTTTTCGGCCGGTTGATTGGCCACAAAATCGTCGGAAAACTTTTTCCTGTCGGGATATCTAAAGTCTATGCGAACAATCACGCTTCGATTCAGGCCTTGAAGAACAATATCACGCGTGTCATTCGCCAGTTACCAGTCTAAATGCTCGAACGAGTCATCGAAACTTGGACCCAACAGATGAACCATCTGAGACGTAGCCATGGACAAGATAATCTTCAAAAAAATAATGGCGGTCAATGTGCTACCGAATGATAATGAACATTCTCAATTAAATTTGAAGTTTCTGAGAGGGGACCTCGAAATGAAACACCCTTTACATTACTTTATAGTTAATCCAATTCTGAAGCTCTCGAAAATATTTGCCCTGCTCTAAAACATGCCTCAAGCTTTCTAACTTCTTTGTATTCTAACTATTTATATGATTTAATTTATTGATTTAAGATCTGTCAATCTTTATACCCTATCATAGTGATATATACATACATACATAAGTACATACTATATCTCAATCACGAGTATTTGAAAGTGTTACATAAAAATTCATCTATTTTTTCAACATAAAGGATTTATACTTCAGTTATAACTCATATTTGTTTTAAGTTCTACATCACTTACACATATTGATTGCATTACCTGATTCTCACTGATGGGAATAATACCTCAAATATGCGTATGTCGGTATGTGATGGTAAAACGGTATAGATGCAATAGTACGTGATGGCATCAGCACAGAGAGGGGTGCTCTCGCATAGCAAAGACATTCACGCACAAGGCGACACAGAAAGTCGTTTGAAAGTCGTACGAAGCCATTGACAAGCAAAGCGGAAAGTTGCCTCAAGGAGAGCAGGCTGTGCGAGCAAATGGGTTGGCTCACACACACACACACACAGGAGGGTGGCTTTACTTAGAAGACGAGAGATGCGCGAGAAAAAAAGGAAACAGGAAAAGCTATAAAAGTGCGAACCTGCCCCAACAAAATGACAAACAAGCGGCGAAATCAGTAGAGCAAAGCAGTGAAGAGTTGCACAGAGAACCAAGGGCGCTGCGTGGGAGGCGACGACAAGAGCGAGTACACAAAAAAATGAGGGTAGTAAAGCAAAAGAAACGAGGGCATTATGACTTTATTTATAGCTTTTGCGTATGCACACACACGCATACATATTCGCATTAGAGCAAGGCAGTCGAGGTTGTCGTGCCGTGGCGAGTCGTAAAAGGTAATATGAGCATTTGAAGGGTGCGAAAAATGACTTGTGAGAAAAGTGCTGATGCGGGAGTGGGGGGAAGTGCGAAAGGAAGCCATACAACATATACACACGTGCCACGCTGTGCGATAACTACCCTAAGTGAAGCTAAAATGCGTTGTGGTAGGTTAAGTAGCACGCAATTCATGCCACAAATGGTGGCAAGTAGGCGAACCAGCTTAAGAAAGACCAAGCAATGCGAACAGCAGAGCAAGTGGAGTCGCGGCGCAGAGCTGGTTAACAATCCATATGACAATGAATGACTGAATGTGCGAATCAGCAGCCATTTGACTTGACAGTCAGCCATTGCGTTGGCTAATAGGTCGTCGGTCGGTCACAAGCCCAGCTGAGTTGTTATTACTCGCTAGCCGCTTTTGCATTTAATTTTTATTTGTTGTTCGTCTCCTAGCAAATGTGCTGAGGGACGCAACCAAGCGGCCATAATGACGATATGAAAACATTAAAATCCGTTAACACATGCTAACAAACATTAACGGTAGATATGTGTGTATGTGTGTCTCTGCGTACTTGAGTTAGCTGACTTGCTCAAGGCGACTTGCATTGGGGTAGGTCGGTTCACGCACGCATTACCGCCATATTTGAAGAAACAAGCGGTGTACAACAACAACAAAAATTAACTAAGCTGAAATGGTTGCTTTTGTAGGTGTGTACGTCTTTACTTCTATCTGTCTATGTATGTAGTCGTCTAAACATGCTTGACTGTGGGTGGCTGCCATTCGAAGGCTATCCACTTAGCGCTGAAAAGAATTGAAAGCATACATTTTGGCGCTTAAGCGCATAAAAATTCTAGTTGCGTAGCCAGCATTTGCATTTTTTCCCATGTTATTGTTTTTGTAAGTTTTTATTGCATACGCCGCTAGCCGTTTTATTCCCAACTCAATTTCACTTCATTTCAAGACGCTTTTGCTTTTCTACCGCAATCTCATATTGTCTTGTGCTTGCTGCCGTTTAATTTTAGCAATGACTTGGCGCTAGTAGCGCATTTCGGGTTTAACCCTGTAAAATGTTTAAGGTACGTTTTTTTCGGGGAAGCTTTGTTGCGAAGCCAAAATATATCTCTTTCTATAAGGGCACAGAGTTTGAGTGTCTTAAATCTAAAGTATCTAAAATATTTATTTGACTATGTAAAAAATACTTTTATCTTTTTTTTAGGGCGTATAAATTACAGTAAAAATGTTTCTTCAGTCTAAAAGTGTTCTGCTTCTTTATTGGCGTAGACACCGCTTACGCGGTTATAGCCGAGTCTACAACAGCGCGCCAATCGTTCTTCCTTTTCACAGTTTGTCGCTAATTGGAGATTCCAAGTGTAGCCAGGTCCTTTTCCACCTGATCTTTCCTGTGAAGTGATGGTCTTTCACTTCCTCTGCTTCTCCCGGCGGTTACCGCGTCGAATAGTCTCAGAGCTGGAGAGTTTTCATCCATTCGGACGACATAACCTACCCAGCGTAGCGGCTGTGTCTTAATTCGCTGAACTATGACAATGTCGTCGTATAACTAGGACAGCTCATCGTTCCATCGACTGCGGCCATAAATCATCCGCAGAACCTTTCTTTCGAAAACTCGTAACGTCGACTCTTCTTATGATGCAGAGGCGATCATATAGTAGGACGGGGATGATGAGTTACTTGTAGTTCGTCGAGAGAGGACTTTACTTGCCACCGGTCTACTCAGTCCTAAATAGCACCTGTTGGCAAAAGGTATTCAGCATTCGATTTCGAAAGCAGAGCTAATATATTACGGCCAATGATATGGATGTCAGTCCAAAAGTGAGTGCATGTTAATTTCTCCCCTAAAAATAGGTCCCCCAAAAGTTTAAGAGTCGATATGCTTTTCTTTGAGGTCGGATCTCATTAGTTTCTTCCAGTGAACATTAAATTATACTATCACCAGAAAATATATTATCCAAACAAAACGCGTTAAACCCGGGCCTTGACCTTTTTTTTATTTCGTCAATTAATTCCATTTTAAAAATGAGGGAAAAGCTTGATCTAAGAATTTTAATCCAGATCTCTACGAGCAATTGTCGTGTACACCAGAACTAGAATCAGAAATATCAGCTTAATGTAAAAAATCAATATTTAAAATCAATATACAGGAACCAGTTCTCATCATAGCATATAAGACTCTTTACATTCCTGAATCCATTACATATACCAAGAATGACAGGTTGCCACCTGCTCCAAAATTATACGTAAAAAGTAAACTTTGCAGAGACACTAAAAACAGAAAAGTTTCAAGGAGTTTGAGAGTTGCCACATAATTGAAATTCATAAAAAATATAAGTATGTAATTAAACTGAAAACAGTACTGTTTTAAGTATATTTCCAGTTAAAAAAATCAGAGAGTTGCCACCTGTTTAAGAAATAAAATAAGATTAAATAAAAAAAAATTGCAAAGAAAAACTGAAAACCGAAAATACTAAGATTTTTAACAGTATAAAAATTAGAAGAGTTGCCACCTTTTTATAATTGGATTCAATAAAGGAAACCGAAACCCAGGAAACCGAAATATTATAGTGCACATACAGACATCAATTTATCTAAAATCTCTTAAAGCAAAACAAAATTTAAGAGAGTTGCCAGCTGTTTAAATTTTTAAAAATAAAGTTAAGATTTGAAATAAAATTTTTGTTGGGTGTTGCCACTAATGCAATAAAAAAATATTAATTATTAAACAAATAAACCAATTTTATAAAATGACCGATTTAACCTGTTCAGGCTTACTTTGCAAAATTATTTCATAAGCGTTTCCACGTGGTGTTGTTTTGTTAAAAAAATTCAAAAAATGTATTAAACATTAATGTATAATTTAAGTGGGAAAAAATAAATTTTAAAAATTTTTTGTGGCTGTTATTTTTGAAAAAGGTGGCAACCCTTAATAAAAAAATATATCCCTTAATAAAAATATCACCAGTATATCAATATACAATGTTGATATCTGAAAAAAGGAATTTGAGAGTTTTAAACAATAAAATTATCTCATAAGTGTTGCCACCTGCTGTTTTTCGGTAAAAAAAATTGAGAAAATTTATGAAACATTTACCATGATATACCATTTAAATGGAAAAAATAGGTTTTATAAAATTTTTCGTCGAAAATATTTTTGAAAAGGCTGGCAACCCTAAAAAATTTTTTCTAGTAATACGATATTGACATCAGAAAAGACGAATTTGAGAGTTTTTTTTTATAGATTAACCTAAAAAATCATATAAATTTCGAAAATATTTCAAACAATTTATTCTAGAAGATTTACTTTTGCGAAGAGAAATCAATTATTTAACAAACTTTTTTTTTCCATTATTATTATTCAAAAACATTATTTGCATGCTCCACAGCAAACCAAAGGGTTAATCCAAAGAAATCTGCATTGTACTTATTGCAAAATGAATTGGAAATACTTGCACAGAAACAAGACTGTGCGCCGCTTCACACGGCCTAAACGCCATTTTGTGGCACAGCACAATATTCCCCATTCAATTTTGTTCGTCTGCCGTTTCGTGCAACATTTTTTTGCTTGTGTTGCAACACGATTTAAAATTCTTTTCCATCTACATGCGAGTTGCTTTCATTTTTTGCCACGCCTACACACACCAGCCAGTGACAGACACTTGGCGGAAAGGCTGGGGCATGCCGACAGATAGACAACGCAGCGCGAAAATTGCATGCAACAGCAAAAAGCAACAACTTTGGAAAAAGCAATTGGCAAACAAAAGTAAAACGCATGCAATGCATATGCAGACAACACTCATGTGCATGCATACATTCTGTGTGTGTGTATGTTGGCATTTGTATTGGCTTGGTGCGACGTAAATGGCCTCGAATGCTGGCCTTTCCTGTTTGCGCAGCGCCACGAAATATGCTTTCATTTATCTAAGCTCCATGCAGGCACAAGTGGGTGTTGCTGCGCGTGTGTGCGTCTGTGTGGGTGTGGGTGTGTGTGTTTATGCGTTGGCATGTGTGCGCCGTAAAATGAAAGCTTTCACTTCGTTTTTGTTGCATGTTGACGCTGTCGCCCTTATTGTTGTTGTCGCTGTTGTTGTCACACACTGCTGTTGTTTCTGCATTTATTGCCGGCACATTGGCACTGCGATTTGGCCAACAACACACTCCCCGACTCTCCACTTGCGTTGTAATTCTCCGTTACTGCCCAGTGTATGCATGTGTGTGTGTGTTAGTGTGTCTTTCACGCTGCTTTCTTTTGCTTGCCTTGGCTTGGCTTGCTATTTGCTTTGCCTATCTGCCATTCAATTTACAAACTAGGTGCTTCCTTTTTTGCTATTACCGTTACGTTTGTTTGTGGCAAATGACAGGCACATGCATGGCATATGCAACATGCCACCGAATTGCAAACAAAAAACGCCAACAAAATGAAAAAAAAAAATATGACAAAAATCAGTGAAAAAAGTATGTGCAACATGCCAATAAGTTGCACACACTCACACGTATGTGCTTGCTTTCGTTGCTACAATTTGCTGGCTATTTTTCTGTGCAATACAAATACACAGACGCATGTGAGGTGAGCCAGCGTTGTTTTTGGAAAATGGCCGCCAACAATTTCGGCTGAACTTTTGTCTACGCCTAGCTATTTACTCTACGTATGTGGCATGCACCATATGCATATGTATATGTGTATATGTATTTACGTTTTGTTGTTAGCGGAGCGGCATTCCACAGCTGCCAATTATTGGCTCTGTTCGCAATTTCCAATGTTATTTTTTGTACTAAAATATTCCTAATCTCTGCTCCAAGAACTTCGAAAATCTTCAAAGCAACTGAATTTGGTGGCAAGCAAATTACAAAAAAAAAAAAAAAAAAAAAAAACAATTAAATCAAGTTGGCTAACTTTTTGAAAATATTTTTAGATAAGGGTTCCAATTATTTACTTTTTTGCTTCTAAATGATTCCGTATGGTATAGCTTTTAGTTCAAGTATAGCTTATAGCTTTGACTGATTGAGATCGCTTTCGTTATCATAGGATATGTCAGGTCTGAATGTAACTTTCAGAATTCTTTTATGATGCTCAAGGACCTATAAAGAGGGAGTCCGAAAATATTATTTTCTCCTTTAGAACCTAACAACCACATAAGTACCCAATTATCACTAGATCTATACATGAGAGTGTTGGAAGGGAAAAAAAAACTCCAACCCTTCAAATTAGCGAATAATAATATCATGCCAAAAAGTTTCAAATAAGCAAGTATAATCAGAAAGAGCTTTTATCTCTATATCAACTGACTCTCCTACTCTACCCTTTACGTTGCCTTTGCTTCTCGATATATCTGATTGTTCTGATTTGCTTAAGCGTATCTGTTGTTGACAGTCGGTCTTAAGGTTTAGTATAACAAATTCTTTAAAAGTACAAGAATTGTCTTCTAAAATATATAACTGTCGGTTCTTCTTTTTTCTACGTGGCACCAATTGGAGACTCCAAGCGAAACCAGCTCCTTTTCCACCTGGTCTTCCCGATGGAGTAGAGGTCTTCCTCTGTTTCCACCGGCGCTTACTGCATCGAATACTCAAAGAGCTGGAGTGATTCCACCCATTCGACAAGACCTAGCCAGAGCAGCCGTTGTCTCCTAAACCGCTAAATTGCGTCAATGTCGTCGTTTATCGAATAGTTCCATCGACAAAGGACCATAAATCTTCCGTAAAAGCTTTCTCTCGAAAACTCTTAACGCCGACTCATCAAATGTTGTCATCGCCTATGGCCTACACCATAGTATAGCAGGACGGGTATGATGAATGACTTGTAGAATTTAATTTTTATTTTTCGAGAGAGGACCTTACATCTCAATTCACTACTCAGTCCGAAGTAGCAAGCGCTGGCAAGAGTTATTCTACAATGGAAATTTTGACTGCCAGCAGTGACCTGGGAGCCAAGTCGCGTCTGTGATGATTGTGTGTTTGATGACAGGAGATATTTCGTCTTATTCTCGTTCACTATCGGACCCATTTGCTTCGCTTCTTTGCACAACCTGTGCTGTCAAAAGCAGCTTTGAAAGCGACGAAGAGGTGGTGTGTGTCGATCATCTTTTCAGGGGTCTTTTTCAAGATTTGACGCATGCTGATTTTCCAGGCTTGAAGCCACTCTGATAAGGCCCAATGTTATTGACCGTCGGCTTTAATCTCTCAAACAATCGAATATATGATGTTGAAAAAGCTGATCCTATGGTGGTTGATTCAGATTGTGGGGTCTCCCTTTTTGTGAATCGGGATTCAAATTCCACCGATACCAATCGTCGGGCATGCTTTCGTCCGACTATACTTTACAGTGAAGGTGATGCATGCTTCTTATCAATTCTTCACCGCCGTATTCGAGCTCGGTTTTGAACCAGCCCCCCGCAGCACTTCGCCGTAAAATACGTTTCGCAACAATGAGCCAAGCAAAGAGCCTTGTGGAACTCCGCCTGTTACCGCATAATTTTTTTGTCCGTCATCCGTATCATACAGTAACTACCGGTCAGACAGGTAGCTGGATATGATCCTAACCAAGTAAGCCGGGGTTTTGTTGCGTTCAGTGTGCTTATAATATGGGGCTAATAAGCCAAATTAAACGGAATTTTAGATTCAAACTTGACTACTGCGCAGTATTCCCTTGTACCATACAGCCATCTGGTACATTCTATTGGCATGCTAGCTCTGTCAGTAAGCTTTTTAATAGCATCAGCGCTAGATTTCTGTTTGCGGAACCCATATTGGTTGTCAAACAGACCTCTCTTTTCTTACTTTTCTGGATGCAGCTCTAATCGTGCACTGATTAGTGGCTTTAGTATCTAGCCAGTCGTATCCAGCATACAGAGCCACCTCTGATTTTTGTCATTACCAGCTTGTAAGTATCACAACATGGGTTTTCATCGATTTTTTCACAAAATTCTTTAAAGCAGCAGGATTTACTTTTTTGATTGTTTTTTGAGATTTCTGCGTTTTCTTTTAAAGCATTCTCGGAATTGCCTATGCTCTGTGAGGCCCCGACTCCTTTGACACCTCCTCTTCGCTTTGTGGCAATCCTTTCTTAATGTGTCGATCTCCTCATTGCACCAGTAAATAAGCTTTCTATGGACGCCATTTTTCTTCCTTCTTACGATAAGGTAATGCTTTTTATTTGGTGGGATCAGAAGAGTGTTCTATATTATGAGCTTCTTGAACCGAGAAAACTATTAATGAAAAACGGTGCCAGAACTTAAATTTGAAACATCAATGTTTTGAGTTGGTCGGATATTCTACTTTGTTTCTGGAAAAAATCTAGCAACTTCCTGAGAAGGACAAATAGTAGTCACTTCCTTTGCTCATTCCATTTAGTTCTGGGCTATATACATTTGCTGTTGTTGCCGTGCGTAACGCATTCCCCCTCTAGTTGCCACGTTCTGTCAGTTTTGTTCAACGAAACGTATTTACTGTTGTTTCTTATTACTTGTTTGCTGCAATTCCCCTTTGCTTTTGTCTCAAAGCACAAAATAAATCCTGACGAAGAGTAAATACGCGCAATGTTTCCTGTGAGGATACGAAAAACCCACTGCCTCTGCACCCCGCAATCTTTCATGCGCACCTAAAAGCTGCCAGCACAAACAACAACTAACTTACGACAGTAGTCACTTACTGCCCCCACAAAATATAGTTTACCCTACAGCAAATTTGTGGAATCGAGCATAATGCAGGCAAAGGCTCGTTGTTAGTTTCGTATGCCCTTGGAATGTCCTTCCGTGGCAGTCAATGGCATTTCGGCTGCGTTGCAACGTTCCGAACGCAGGACGTGAAAGCTAAAGGACAACGGTACAAACAGCGTAGAGTTTGCAGCGATGCCAGTTGCTTTAACGGCATGAAGCATGGATGGGTTTGGGAGCGTAGCACAGAAAGGCAGGCATGTAACGAACTGCGCGTGGCGGCGCGTCAACGGCGGCAACAGTCATTACTGAAAATTGGTTTTGGAGCGCATTTACGCGTGCCTCACTCGCTTATCGACCCGCACATGGCATACGCCTTGCAGCCCTGCTTCCGTTAGTTGTACGTATCGCACCCTACCTTGCGACCCGCGCTGCCAAGCGGTGCCACATGCAACGCATTTTGCTTTTGAACTCTCACAATGCGTTCGCAGCTTCAAGGCTTCGCTTGACAGAGCCCAACCCCGCATATGTGCCGATGCGCGTTGCCGGAATCGCACTCATTTTTCGTCGTGTTTCCGTCGTCGCCATAGTCCCATAGCCGCAGTTGTAGTCGCCTGTTGTGCTACAAATCCACAAATATGCTGGCGCCGCGTTTTCCCCAAGCCGTCATGTCCTCCATTTAGATTCATTTGTTCGCCTTCACGAAAAGCTGGATTTGTGTGTGCCACTACATGCGTATCTGTGTGTGTGTGTGTGGTTTGCACGTGTGTGCGCCATGCGGATATCCGACCCCTCATATATGATTGCTCGTGCAACGTAGCCTCTTCTCTAGCCTCGCGCTACTTTTCTTCATTTTCTTCTTCTTCTTCTTCTTGCACTTTTCTATCTGCCCGCCTGCAAGGTTGCATTTGTACATGTGTCCAGTTAGCCTCTGCTGTTTGTTTGCTCCGCTGGTTGGGGCGCTGCGCTCTGTTCGGGGCAAAAAAGACTAATGTGCGGATTACAAGGATTTAGTAATGCAATTGCGTACTGTGCGCACAGCATCTTAAGTGCGAGTCATGTACATATGTATGTGTGCGTACGCGTGTTTGTTGTTGTGCATATACAGCTCTGCTGCAGCAGACAAGAAGACCTAAGAAAATTGGAAATAAACCGGGATTTTGGTTGACTTAAATGCATTTGGCAGTTCTCTCTACATCGAAAATATACCCTCGGATTAAACGAATTTAGTGAGGTGGATGAGCAAATAGGTTTAAAGCCTCAAACTGTTTGTGAACTGTTAAGCAAACTGGTAAAATATACTGCTCACAAGTGATGAAGTCAACCGTCCAGGGATCTACGCTCATCCTCGTTATTGATGACCCCAAACAATCATAATCATTCCCATTATTCGAAGGCGAAGTTGAGTTCGTCATCTACTAACTGTATTTTCATTTTTAGTTTTCGATCGATAAATATACTCTAGTAGAAAAGTCAAGCTCGGAAAAGTGTCTCATTAGTCACTTTCTATTTGCCTTCCCGAAAGGTACATTTATAGATTAAAAACTATATCTTATCCTCACTGAATTTTCGTAGCGAAAGACAACTCGAAGCCCTAGCAAAAAGCATTAACACTTAACACTTACCGTTTCAAAATGGCTTCAAGTGCTAATTGAGCCCGATAGATAGCCAGGCTGCACTCCTACCTAACACTTATCACTTAACACTTGGCCGGATAAAATACGGGTCAATTACGGTGCGTGGAACCGGCATAATTCACTAGTTTATGTATGGAATATATCACCCCAAGTCGTTCGTGCTTTCTTAATGAAAAAGCATTATATTACATTCTGAGGACTATCTCTTCAAACTCCTATATGCCTCTATAGTACGGTACTTCTCAGTATATCAGCAGCTCTCCAGATATCAACCTATCTTAACACCATTGGCATTATATGTTCTGTTACAGTTTTAACTCCTCGAAAATCAGATGACGAGCGAACCAACATCATCCAAAGGCGAAAGACCAGCATTACATATAAGAATACCTGAACTTATCGCATGTTATCAATGCATCTACTAATGTAATCATAAAGGTTGTTCGGGATACCGTGCTTTGCATTTCTCGGATTTTTAAAATTTTCGAAAAGTGGCAAGCTTTTATTATAGGCCATTTCCAGCGTATTCTCAGTACTTTTACCTGTAAGTTTTTGGATATCCTAAACTAGCTTATCATATTTCTAAAAGATCTTGGTTTCTTATTCCATTTATTTTGAGCAGTTCTCTTTTGGTAGTGTCGAACAGGAACTGCATCAGATATTTCAAGATAGATAATTGGCAATCCAGTAGATTTCTATTAACTTGAAGGCTACCTTTTAATTTTTCAATAGCTTTTCTAATTCATTTTGTGAGTTTAATCCTAAAGAGGTTTAAAACCACCATGGCCTTCCGATATAAGGGTGGCTCAGAGACTTTTATTCCTTTTTCACCCATATTATATAAATCCTTCCTGTTAGTAACGTCCCAAATACTCTAACATTGTCCCTAGAGAGGTGAATAACTTGCTCAAACATTTTATGGTTATACCTTCCCAACAATAGCTTACCATAGGTCGGTAGTTTGCAGCCAGTTTCTGTTTTGGGCTTATCTATACCACTTATATCTCTTTGTAAGGTTAGGTTAAATCGGACGTCAACATTTTTTGCTTCAAGAGAGACTTGTTATCCAATTTTGATGCTTCATCTAGTCCCTTGAACTACTAAGATCTTAGATACCTAAGATGAGTCCAAAGTAAGGTTATACAAAAGAATTCCAGAATCTCTCTCATATCTACTTACCAGCTCGTTACTAATGCTTATCTGGCTCTCATGTGAACTTGTAACCTGTCATTAAGCCACCAAGCGACTTGCAGTCCTTACCAAAAATCCGATACAAAATTCTTGGAACCCATCAAGCACCAAATCTTGAATGATTGTTCACAAAAAGCATAACGGACATAAGTATCGTATTTTTGTTGCGAGCACAATAATATAACGGGGTAGCACAGCAATAAAGCCCAAATCATGTATCAAAATGACGCATCCAAGCACAAATTGAGCTTCAGGTGGCGGCACTCCTACCTATCGAGCTTGCACATGACCTTAGCGATACTGCACGTCTTTAAAACAGATCTTGCCTAGATTCCGTTCAAAAATTAGCGACTTAGGTATTTTTTGTTTTCGTTCGATAGCGTAACGGATGCCACTTTTGCAATTTCTGTAGCTATTAGCTTCCCGAAAGTACTTTGTGGCCTAAAAAACAGTACGTATACAGTCGCTTTCCGGTAGCCACTGTTGATTTTGAGGACATGCTCTGACGTATTGCGATGTGAGAGTATTATCTCTACCGCTTTTCTTAACGCAAAGACTTTCTCATGGAAAATACTGCAGTATTCCGGAAGCTTTTTAGGTTTGTGATCTAACTCTGGGCAACAGAATCCGGCACCACAATCCGTTTATTTAGATATTGTAAATTCCGTTGGCGATTCGCATGCTTCTACGCTAGTAACCCTCTTTGAGTGTGACTTTAAACAACCTCCATATAGTTTTGTGAGCATTCTTGTCTTGGGTTCCTTTTCGCTTTGCGAAGGCTGTGGTTAGTTTTCAATGGTGGTTCAACTTGACTAGTCATGTTAGGTTTCGGAGCTGATCTCTGCTCCGGAAACCAAGATAGTCCCTCTGAAAGAGTGAGAACTCTGGTTCTTTGCGATGCCGAACCTTCTAAGAAGCATTTTATTGTACATCTGGGTGTTACACAAAACTGAAACCTAAGATCTTGTCAAATATATTCACCGACTGTGTACACCATAAAAGCAAAGCTGAAATTTTAAATTAATAGAAACAAAAAATAAATCTCACTTTACACCATATTAGCTTGCAACGGATCAGCTTTGGCCCTTCATATTTCATCCCTATTTAGCACACATACCAACAGAGAGCCAAAGCTTTTGACTCCTCGTTTACGTATGTTTACTTGGAGGGCGAAGCAGCTTGACGCAGAGTGCGTGACTTTCAAGCGAGCGCTTGTATTTGGCGTAATAAAGTGCCTGCTGAGCTCTCTGCATACGCAATGCCCCAACTGCGCTTGTGTATGAGTGTTTGTTAGTAGTGTTGATCCCTTCTGCAGAAGTCATCATTGCAGTTCAACTGCCTGCAGTGGCAAAACCGCCCTCGCTTACTGATGCCTCAAAAGCTGCGCCACAACAACAAACTGCCTTTTTGCCTACAACATTTTGTTGCCAGCAGCTGCAGCAGCGTGGAGTCTACTTATCGAGATGCACAGCATCCGCACTTCACTTTAACTACATATACACATATACTATATGTATGTATAACACAATAAGTTGCCATCAGTTTGTTTTTGTGCCGCATGACCTGTTCGTCCTCTAAAATGAAATATGCTTCCGACGCGTTGGTGCTTTGGGCACAATGGCGCTTGCTGGTCGTTTGGCGTACAAACTGCCTGACATTTACCGCAAGAAAATTGCTGGCGCTCGAACACACGCACATCGATACCTCGATCTACCCACATAACCATGCTGCAACTAACCAATCAACCGAATCTGCCACCCCCAGCAACGACTCAGCCTTTCTTCGGTCTACTTCGGCTTGTCCCCTAAAAATGCACGCTCATTTTGGATGACTTCGACATTTGCGGGCGTTTTGAAATTCAGCCGGTTGGTCGGGGTGTTCAATATTTCTGTGTGCGGCAACGTCCAAAATGAAATTTTGTATGCGTTGCAACGTAAATATGTTCTTTCAACTTCAACAGCTAAATGACAGGACTTTACGTCGCTGGGGCGTCATTTAGTCCGTCGCCATCACGGCGCGTTTCTGGCTCGGCTCGGTCTGCATCTGCCGCCTGCTAGCACCTCAAGCACTCGCCTAGCTGACGGTTGGTCGTTATGTGGCAGCAACCGTTCGTCAATGCGTCAGTCAATCGTTCAAGCTACCGAATTTTGCCGCTTCATTTGACAGTGAGTAGCGCTTGTACGTTGCCCGCAGCCAGCAACCAGCAACCAGCAGCCAACAACGGATAACCAACAACCATCAGCCTCTGTCACTCTGTCGCCTAGCATGCACTATGTCAGTCAGTGCGACGAGCGACTGCCGAACAGTCAGCTTTTGGCAACTTGAGTTTGCAATCTTCCACGTCGTTTCTTTATTTTCTCTGCTCAGCTGTCATAAGAAAAATTTCTGCATTTTCTTATCGTGTCTGCCCGCGCTTCCCTGTGAACGTCAGCCTTTTTGCGTATTTTCGGCTACTCGGTCGTCATTGCCGCTATAGGTGGCGTCTGCGTGCATTATTACCACGGCTGCCTCCGCTGCCTCCGCTGGCTCCATTTTTTCCCCGCTACTTATGGTTGTTTGTCCTTGCGTTGGGTTCAGTTGTTTTCGCTTTGCTGGCGCTTAGTACGAAAAACATGGCCATTTGCTAAAAAACGCTATGCCATTAGAGCCGTTACTTGATTGCTTGCTGGCTTGCAAGTTGCAACAAGGATAAAGCTGCGTGACGCTGCCGTTGTTGTACGTTCTGCCTCTTTCTTTCTTGACGCTCGCTGTGTTTTGTATGAAATGCTTCAACATTGATAAATAGTTTTCCGTCGGCGCGCCGATATGGCAACCCATTGAAGCGGCACTGCACGACAGGCAGGCTGCAAATGGTTGCAGTGCGTTTGGAAGAGTGATGGAAAAGAAAGCGAATGTTTGTGTATAATTTTTGAAATAGTCGGTACAGTACCGAATATCAGTACAGTACCTAAAATCGGTAAGGGTATCTAAAATTGGTGCAAATAAATTAATTTGCAAAAGAGAAGGAAAATGCCACTTTTTATCTAATAATTTTAAGAAATTCGCACTGAGCCTCCTTGAGGCCTGGGTGCGTCATCTATCCAATTTGTGAAAAAGTCGGTGTTGTCTATGAAGATAAATACTTAAATATATATAAATTCGACTGTAACTAACTTACGTCGTATGGACCTCTAAAAATTATATGTGTGTTAATAGATGTCATCCGAGCTTGGTAAAAAACTATGCTCAAAGATTTCCTCGCTATAAACTCTTTCAAATACCCAGATTCTGTCGTCTCTTAATATATGAGATCCTCTGCCTCGCGGTTTCTATTGAATTTCAATTGCAACAAGGAAAAGGTCGGCCAAAAACCACTTCTCAGAAACTTGCCTGAAACAGCGTCAAGTTCGATGGATCTGTGATGAAATTTTCCGTACAGTATTGATGCCTTTCCAATATATGTTCGAAAATGTCGGTGGTATGTAGTTTCTAAATGACAAATATTTTGTTCCAGTGAGAGAGTTCTTGTGCCGGAGGACCAAATTTTTGTTTGTTGAAATAAATGATGTTCCACACTTTTGTTGTACAGGAAGGCCCGCTACGAGTACCGATAACGCAA
The DNA here is from genome assembly GCA_027475135.1 of Bactrocera correcta. Classification (NCBI taxonomy): domain Eukaryota; kingdom Metazoa; phylum Arthropoda; class Insecta; order Diptera; family Tephritidae; genus Bactrocera; species Bactrocera correcta. Next base: position 43,357,058 of record CM050325.1, on the reverse strand, counting down.
ACCTAATAAACCAGTACTCATTCTGAGTCGAAAAGATACAAAAAAAGGAATAACTAGGCTCTTTAAGGAACTGTCTTATATCAGTTTGGGATTGAAAGCTTTTCCAGACCTTGTGATCAAAACTTAACTTAACTTAATAAAATGTCACGAAAAGGCACAAAACAGGAATAACACAAGAAACATTTTCAATCCAGAGACTAAGCTAATCAAAGGTTGTAGAAGAGGCAGACTTTTCTCAGTTCTTAAGAATGTGTGGCATTTCAGGACGTTTTTGGGAATCTAACCAAAGATTGAGAAGCAGAAGACTACAGCTCTTAAAAATGTGTGGTATTTTTTAGAACGTTCTTGGGAACCCATTTTGACTATCTACGATTTTTTATTAAGTCTACCTAACAGTAATACTTTTCTCCTTTTATTCTTTTAACTTCAACTCGATAACAATTCTTACTACCGTAACTTCTCTCATAAATGTTTCGGTACACTTTTCCTTATTTCTCCAACACTGATTTGTAAGACGTGATTGCATTTCTGCGGCATAAAATTAGGAAAATTAATGCGTTGTTTTTGTCCTCGCTTGAGTGGGTGGCTTGACGAAAAAATTTAAATGTGCCTTCTTCTTTACTTTTTGCATTTACTCATATAAAATATCGTATTTACGTAATAGTTTGCATTATACAAAACAAATAACAAACTCAATGAGGCGAATCGCTGGAAAGTGAAAAAATATTACCAAGGATATTTTTGAGAAAAGTGCGTGATAATAAATAAGGTTAGAAAATTTATGCTAAAACTTAGAGTTTGCGACTTTTAAAAACAATTAGAAAGATGAACGATTAGTGTACCGAAATGATGCGTGTAATTTAGATGGAGAAGCATGTGATATTTAGAGACTCTATGTCTCATTAAAAAGATAATTAGATTTTCATGGAATTCATTATGTAAATAGGGGCTTTAGGAGCCCTTGACAAGAAAATTCAACATTAAGGACAACGATAGAATTTCTGGGGCTACTACTAAGGCAAGCACAATAAGTCTGCTTACTGTATCGCCAACGGACTTACCTCTGCCGTAAAGGTAACATTTCGAAGGGGTTATTGTGATAATGTCAATCTCTTTATAACGCATAGGCGCCATGGATCATTAACAATCGGACCTCGAAAGCGTTGGAAGGGTTAAGACGATCGAAGATGAGGCTTTGCAACGCTTTCTGGGGGATTGCAAAGGTGTCGATTTGATCAAGCCCCAGCATGGAGGTGTTAAAGACGAAACCTATATTAAAGCCACGGTCAAAGTCGATGGAAGGCTTAGCTGCAAGTCCAATGTGGCGAAGGAAGGAGGAAGGTCCTCTGAGGCTGAAACGAAAGGATCTCGTTGTAAAGCTAACGTCAACTGAGACTGGGAGGAACCTCCAATCTTCAAAGCGGCATTGACGGTTGGTGAGATAGACAAGATGCAATTAATCGTGCGCTCATTGACCGGAGCAGTCCCTTCGGGTAAATGACATGGGAGCAGTGGAATGTAGAAAAGCTGATTTTGCTGGATGCTCTTTTTGCGAAAATAAATGATGCTGTCTGGCTGAATGGAGTCAAAATCCTAAAATATCCATCCTCTTTGTTGAGCACTTTAAAATTTCGTCAGATATTAAAAATTACTTTAGTGATGCGACAAGCGTGATAGTGCATACATAAACGATTCGCCGAAGGCTTTGAGAGGCAGGCTTCCTTGCAAAGAAACCTTTTTTGAGCCAACGAATGAGGAAACAGTGTATGTATAGGCGAAAAGCATGAACATTAGTTGGAGGAACAGTCGCAGACCGTAATTTTCAAGAATAATACCCTTGGATCAGACGGTATCCACCATTTAGAGGTCAGGCGAACTGTTCAGTGGAGTAAACAGGACCTTAGAGTATCTAACAATTTTGTTCGGCATTGCATCGTAGAGACACTTATATCGGAACAACGCTAACAAATACTTAATCCTTCAACTTTATTATGAAAACTCACGTTTTGTAAGGAATATGTTTCGCATGCTTCGGTCAACTTATGGTTAACATAGTCGACCTACTGAGCGTACTATTCGCACCACCATCACCCATCTTTAGACCCAACATTCGTTATCGGATAATATTCGACCGAATAGGCCACGTCCACCACGCAGTGAAGAAAATATAGCAGCCATAGCTGAGAGTGGACACGAAGACCGAAGATAGTTGATTCGGCGCCCTTTGCAGCAACACGGACTGACATAACGACTTGACGCATTTTACGTCAGGATCTTAAATCGAAAGCTTACAATATGCAGCTTGTGCAAGAGCAGAAGACGCTCAACCTTCCCAGTGATATCGCTTCACTTTATGGGATCTGGAAAAATTCCAAGAAGATCCGACGTTTTCGAGCTAAGTTCTGTTCATCGTTCAAATAACCTGAAGAGATTCTAGAGCTGCTATTTCATCCAGAAGAAACAAAGGTTTAGTTTCGTCGAAATTGGACTCGAGGGATGGACCATCTGATACGTAGCCGCGGCCAACATTTGAAGGAGATAATCTTCAAAGAATGTTCTTTCGACTGATAATAATCATTTCCCATTAAATTGAAGTTTCTGTGTTTTTTCTCTAAAAGAGTAGGGAACCTCGAAATGGATCATCATCTATAAATGATCGTCTGTTTGTTTATACTCAAACTAGTCTCTCAGTTTTTTAGGTATCAACTAGAAATGCATCAAACTAAAATTTCGGATATTATATAAATTATTTTATTTTAAAAATGTTTAATTAACCTTTCATAAAAAGGTGGCAACCCCGCACACAAAAATTTTGTATATATATTTTTATACTTAATTAGAATGTTTAGTTTGAACGCTTTAATTTTTTTTTTATTGTTTTTTTTCAAAAAGGTGGCAACTCTTATATAAAAAAATTATATTTTTTAAGTAAATTTTCCTATATAAACCATTTTTTACACAACTTTGAGGCTTGAAGTTTCTGTGTTTTTAAAAGAGTAGAGAACCTCGAAATGGGTCAACCTCTTTAAATAATCGTCTGTTTGGTTATACTCGAAATAGTTAGTCCTTCAGTTTTCTAGGCGACGACCAAATATGCATCAAACTAAAATTTCCGAATATTATATAAATTATTTTATTTTAAAAAATTTTTATTAACCTTTCATAACCAGGTGGCAACCCCACACACAAAATTTATATATATATATATTTTTATACTTAATTAGAATGTTTAACTTGAACGCTTTAATTTTTTTTTTTCAAAAAGGTGACAACTCTTATATAATAAAAAAATATATTTTTTAAGCAATTTTCCCTATATAAACCATGTTTTACACAACTTTGAGGCTTCTGAGTCGACCTAACATTACCTCACATTCATTTCATGCCAAAACCTTGCAACATTGTGAGGCGGGCGCCTTAAATTTCTACACGCCCAAATGCTTGAAGTTCTTATATCACGCATCCCATGACATGAGCGCGTACAAGCATTGCGTGGTACATATGGTTGCGCAAAAAGTAATTGTGGCAACATAGTGCGATGTGTGCGTGTACTTGCAACAATACTGTAAACAATTCAGCCAACATTCTGAAGGCTTCACTTCAAAAATATTCGCTTGACATTTTAGCACATGTAAGCCACATCAACTACGCAAACGCACGCGTGCACACGTGCAATAAACACTAGAGCAACAGCAACAACAACAACCAGCCGCCAAATATCAAACATATGTTTGCTGTCTTGCACTTTATAGCGACGGCTGCGACTGCGGCATGCGTCAGTGCCACTTACCGGCACCAAAGCAAGGCTCAAGACAATCAGCCAGCCAAGCAACTAACTACATAATTGCAGCGCGCGGCATCGGCAACGGCGTCGTGTTGCAGATCGCGCTGCGTCGCATCGAGTTACTAACTTAACTCGCTTAACGATGAGCCGCCACAGATATGAGACGAGCGAGCCGTGTGCACATAGTTGGTGCGGCAACGCACACGCGCTGTCAGCTGGGGCATGCAACAGCCGCTTGTTTATTATTGCTGCTGTGGTTGTTGTCGCTTCATTTGCCAAGTTGTTGTTGTTGTTGCTGCTTTGTTGGCGGCGGAATGCGCGTTAGTGCGGCGTGCAATTTATGTGCGTTTAGACGCATATTTTGCCAATTAAATATTGCGTTGTGGCATGCAGCCGTTTGTGGCATGCAACAGTGCCGAGCATACGCGCCCGGCTTCCAAGTAGCAGCAATGGTAAGTGCGTTGTACGCCGTGCGACGCACAAAGGCCACTGTCTAAACAGTGCGCGATGGAGCCAGGCTTGCGAGAAAGTGACGTGCGTCTGGGCCATCCGTGGGGCAATGTAGCCCGCGCCCGCCACTCGCCACTTGTCGCCCACCTTCTGGGTCATGTACTCCTGCGCTGCGCTGTGCACGCTGATGCTTTGTTGCTGATAGTTGACTTTTGTGCTGACTTGCTACGTGCTTGCGCTTGTTGTTGTAGTTGTTGTTTTTGGTATTGACGGTGCCACAATGCGATTTTGTACGCGCTGATGGTCAAGCGGTTGCAATGGCCAGTTGCCGTGTTGCGCAACGCAATTTTTCGTCATCATACACACAATCATGCCACATTGTAGTTGTTGTTGTTCGTGTTGTTTTTGTTGTGGGATTTCCATTTCGCAGCCGCAAATTGACATCTTTCAATTAAAAGTGGTCGGCTTGCTGGCTGCAGCTGTTTGTTGTTGTTGCTCGTAAGCTTTTTTCGTTGTTGTTATTGGTGCTGCAAGCGTTGCAATGTTGCATATATGCAAAATATGCTGTCGCTCTATGTTGCACCAAAAATGGCATCAATGGCCTAGCAAGTACATTAAAAGCCGCAACATAGTGGCCACAACAGCAACAACAATAACCGAGCTGATAACAACAACAACAACGACGGTGACAAGTAAAAGCAGCAAGCCACAGAAAAAACGGTAGCTGTGACAGTGACAATCCATTGCATGGCGGCTCGAAACGCAGGCGGCTACAATGTGGCAATGTGGCATGCAACTAGGCAAAACAGCCAAAAACACTCTGTCGCATGTCAAATTGTAAATTTGTGACAATTGACAAACATTTGACAATCATGCCGACGGCTGTTGGTGGTTGCAACAATTGCAATTGCAACTGTAACTGCACACGCTCATGCAACGCTTCTCTCTCTGTGTGTGTATGTGAGTGTGAGTGTCTGCGCTCGCTCAAATTTGGCTGCGTGCGATTGCGTGTTGCTGGCATCACATTTGCATTTCAAAGCGTTTGGCCATTAGATGTTGCAGCATTAGCTGTCAAAAAAACAACAGCAACAACAATAGCCAACAGCAACCACAACAATAACAATAACAATGTGCGCACACACACACTTGCGTTCATTCAGCCACAGCCATTCACTCATTTGACAGTTTGTCATTGTTGCGGCAGTTGCAACATTGCGCTACTCGGTTGTCTGCCTGGCGATTCCAACTCCTGATAGCCAAATTTGGTGTTAGCTTGTTTTCAAAATTTTGTAATTTTTAAGTGTTGCCATATTTTGAGCTGTGTTCTATATTTGTGGTGTGTGCCGCAAGTATTTGTGTCACACTTTTGCTGACAACAGCTGGTAGTTTGGTCTTTCGGTTGGTGGCAGGTGTGCAGTCCTAACATTTAAACTCGGTAAACACAGTAAGTTAGTTTAGGTTAGGAAAATATGCTGATTTTTTGTTAGGCCACGAAGAATGCCACTTGTAGAACTAGCAGCCTTTCCGTTGTGATGCTATAGTATTGTGTAAAGAACTCCTAAGTATGGATCAAAAAGGGCCGAAGCATATCGAAAAAGCGCTTAGAGCCAGTAACAAATATATTGAATTGGCTAATATAGCGGTCGAGATGCCGGTTCTTACGAAGTATGGCAACCGATATGTTTCAACTTTAGTCTGGCGAAAGCAGGACAGCGGAACAAAAAGTAGACGTCTCCATCTCATCTTCCCCTGCAATTTTGACGTGTTGAGTTCTTGAAAGTCTTTAGTCTCAACGCGTGATTGCCAATGCTACCAGTTAGTACACCTCTCATTGCGGCCATGTGAATCTTGCCAAGAACTAGTAGTTCAATGCACATTTTATTTTCTGCACTGGGTCAGAAGGCTTTCGAAGCTTCACAAGGGCTTGTTGTTAACCACGCAAGGCGCTTGAATTCAAATAATGAATGAACCCGCTCGTTCCCATCCTGATGGGACTTGGGTAAGGGTGCCTTTTCTTGCAAGCTCATCGGATTTATAGTTTCCGCTGATTTCGCTGTAGCCACGCACCATATCAAGTTTAATATGAAGATATGTAGCTTGACTAACTTTGAGCTCACTGCTTTCAGCTGACATTAGCAGATATTGCGGAATCGGTATTTTCTCTTCTCATATTCTCTTGAGGGAAGTAAAAAAAAAAGCAAAAAAATCCTTACAATTTGCTACAATAGCTAACAATTTTACTTCAAATCTCATGCAAAACCGATGGATCCAAAAATAAAGAGTGATGCGACTTAAACAGAGCTGTTTTCGGAACCTATTTCAAATTTTCTCATGAAAAAATTAGTTCTGATCCACTGACCTCATACCAGTTTGTATATATGACTGCTAGCTGACAGCTAGCTCTTTAATGATAGCCCATTATTGATAGTTTTACCAAAGTACCTCTTCAAATTCCGTACAAGCGCAGTAGCCATTTGATGGGTGATAAATACCATCTAAGAAAGCCTTCATTGGATCGGTTTCACACAACGTTTACTCTAGTAAATGCGCATCCTTAGGAACGCCGTTCGAACGCACATCGACTACGCTATTCCTATGTAGAAGAATTTGTGGAAGGATTTTGGTTCGCGGGCTTAAAAAATCTAATTCGTGTAATGAAACAACATTGTCGCATTTTGGAGTGAGGATAATCCACAATTCATTTTTAAGACGCCTTTACATCCTCAAACAGTCACTATTTGCTGTGCCCTATGAGAAGAGACAATCCATATTTCCTCAAAAATTAAACGGCTATAATATTGCAGTCAATAGGGACGCAACAGAGGCATGATTACTGATTTTTTTGGAAAGAATCGGACGATGTTGCTGTAGATGACCTTAAGTTCTAGGAAGACGGCACTACTTGCCATACGACAAAGGAAACAATCAATTAATTGCAGGAATCTTATAGTGAGTGCATTATCTGACGTCGTAGGTCGCCCGGTGTAACAATGCTGAATTATTTTTGTTGAGTTATGTGAAGTCGCTTGTCTGTGCAGATAAGCCCGAGACGATTAAGGCTTCGGAAGAGAATATTCGGTGCGTTATTGCTAATACACGGTCCCGATTGCTGGAAAACTTGTCGAAAATTGGGTTTCTAGGCTGGAGCTTATTGACGCGGCAGTGACTTGGCCGAAATCAGTGAAAGTAGACTAGTAAGTCTAAGCCAGACGGATTCAATCCACATACTTACGTAAATCTAGCACTACTGTTTCGAGGAAGGTAAAGTGGCGCTTATGCTCTAGAAGAGGAAGTTACATAATTATCGGATCTAAATCGTTCACTCTTCTGGTCAGCTTATTCTGTTGACTTAAGCCGCTTTTTTCGTTATGCAAATATTAAATTTTACGAGCTGACTAAATATGGAATATATTTTATGGTGCAAATTATTGGATGCCATTATCTTTCTCTTTATGAGAGTGAAAAATACGCATTTTTAGAAAACTGGAACATTATTCCAAGAGCTAGACACAATTTGGAGATATTTTATGTACATCTACATTTATTATCATCCACAGAAGACAGAGAATGAGAGAGGTTTTGGGTTAATCTCAAATTCGGACTTGAGGATAGAGATTAAGGATGCTTAAGTTTATGAGGCGATCGTGTAATATCACACCGTTAGATTTTTTCTTGTGGGGATATGTAGACTATGAGGACAATGCCGTTTCGATTCAGGCATTGGAGCAAAACGTCACATGTGTCATTCGCCAGCTACCAGTCGAAATGCACGAACGAGTCATTGGACTGAACAGTTGGACCGCCTGCGGCGTAGAAGTAGTCAACATTTAGAAGAAATAATCTTCAAAAAATAAATTCCAAAGAATGTTCTTTCGAGTGATAATAAAAATTATCCATTAAATTTGAAATTTCTGCGTTTTTTTTTTTAAGTAATGGATCAGGCTTTATATGTCCCTGCCTAGCCAAAGCTTTTTTCTGCATCCATTCTTTATTTTATTATATCGAAATAAATGTTTGTCTTTGATGTGATAATTTCTCTTTTTCTGCCAAAATCGAGCAATTTCTACTTTTATAGTAGGACATCTACACTAACTAATATGCACCACATTTCCATGTTTTCACACCTGGCTACTTATTTGCGCAATTATATGAATGTCCAGCGATTTAATTTCACGTTAATTAGTTTTTAATTTATTTTCGATTTTTTTCTGTTTATTATGGCGTATTAAATGATTGCAATATATGTGTAATTAAAAACTTTCCGTATGACAACTTGGGCGGTCGATAGCCCATTTCCTTCAGATGCACCTGGGTGTGGCAGAGCGAGAAAATTTATACAACACACACCAACTCCTAACAGTTAACACATATACATATATACTTATATGCATATCGAATGCTGGTATTTTGTGATTAAGCGGTAGAACGGATATTGATCCAGTAATAGGAGAAGCAGCCAACTAGAACAACAACAGCTGTGTCGCATTTTGTCATACGACCGTGAACTATTGGCGGCAAGTTCAAAGCTGAGTTAGAAATTGTGGTGCATTAATATGTGATTTAATTCGGAAAATAATCATGGGAAATATTCAGAGATCTTCTTGCGTGTTGAGATTAAATATAATTGGAAACAAATTGCTGAGAAACCTCTTTGAACATTAATTTAATATAAATTATTATTATTATTTTTTTTTGTAAGATTAAGTATTATTTTGTGTAAAATATGACCAATGCTCTATTTCAGCTTTGTTTGTATAACCTTTACCTTCGTATGAACCGCTGAAATATTTCCGACATACTATCGAAATGTTAATATTGTAATAGGGCCTTGTGGTTTCTTGAATAATTCAACACTGAACCTTCAGTTCTGATTGCCTTTCTGACTAATTAGTCCTTTAGGAGGTTCACTGTAATACCACTGGAACTAAATTTCCATTACCCTGTTCTCTTCTCTCTGAACCATCTCATACTTCCGATGCAGTTGATCAACACAAAACTACTTATCTATGCAACCTCCGAACCCCTAATGACTTTAGACTTTAAATATCCCCACAGAAAAATGTCTAAGGGTGTGATATTACACGATCTTGGTGGCCTATCAACCGCCCCAAAACGAGAAATTATCTGCTCACCGAAGTGTTCTCTCAATAAATCCATTTTCTGATGCAATGTATAGGAAGTGGCGCCTCCTTGTTGAAACCAAATGTCGCCGTGGTCAATTTTAAACATCAAATAGTCGGTTATAATGACGCGATATCGGTCGTCATTGACCGTTACGATTCAACAGACTCACAAACCACTTAAAGCGTTATTTTGTTTTTTTTTTTTTTTTTTGTTTTTGGATGAAATGCTCTTGCATCTCTTGGTCCCAAAGACCCCACTGAACAAGAAATGGGACTCATCATTGAAAAAAATCCGTCCCGAAAACGTCGGATCTTCTTGGATCTTTTCAAGATCTCATAGATGGAAGGGAGGTCGGTTGGGAAGGACGAGTGGCTTCAAATCTTGCACAAGCTCTTATCTTCTTGCCTAGGCTACATTTTCTGACTACCTTGCGATTGTGTTTAGATATCTCTTTTTATAGTTTTCAGAATGTTGACACTTTCTCTGCCGACTCTTGTACTTAGCTCCTAGATATCTAAGATAAAACCAGAAGCAAAGAAGGTATTCCAGCGTCTCTCTCATGCCTACTTGCTTACACTATCTGCGTGCGTTGTCGTTAATAATGCTCAAGCGGCTCGTTTTGCCAGTAAGTTGTGACCTGTGACGAGGCCAAAGACCGTTCTGTAGCATTTTCGAAACTGCGTGAGTAAAAAGGCATGCGTATCTTTTTTCGTTGACTCTTAGTTTTAAAAATGAGAGATAATGTTGAAGGGAAGGTCTCTATTTGATTTTGAATTTGGAAAAAATCTGTTTTATCCAAAATAAAATTGTTCAGTAAAGAATCATATTCATACTCTAACTACAAAACAGTCTTACAATATTGATCAACTCTAATTTACGCATTGAAAAATTTACTTTTATGACATATAAATATAAAGCACTCATTCATAATTCCCTATAATTTCAGCGACCCATTGTTTTCATACAAATCCACTCACTTCTTCAACGTCATGAAATGCAAAGAGAAGAAAACAACACAATAATATTCCACCTAAGCAATTGCAGAATATAAATCCAGATTTACTTACTCAAGAGCGGCGAGAAAATTGCTTTCATTGCAATAATGGCGCGGCGTGCCGTGTCGCGGTACGGCCTACTGGTCTATTAACTGACGCCGTTGACTCCATTAAATTGCAAACGAAATGGTCAAATGGCAGTCAATTTCATAAATCTTTCAATAAAAGCTGCGAAACACAATAACAACAATAACGCCAACACTAGTAGGCATAGAAAGAAGGAAAAGAGAGGAAGAAGTGAAGGCATCTAAAAGTGCACAGAAGTCGAATTGAAGTGGACAGCAGAATGCCTGGCGTTAATTGACACCAACATATGGGTGGATACGGCGGCATTTATGTATATAGTATACTATTATACTAGATACTTCGAAACCCAGCTCGAAAACAGTAATCGCATGTTTTCTCATAAATATATGTAATATGCCGTGGTTGCTATGAGGATCGATACTTCTAAAGGAAACATCTGGCATCAAATAAAAATATTGTATTTGAATTTTCGGTTTCTGAAATACCATTAAGATGTGAGAGGAAACAAATAAAGTATGGTTCGATTTATAGAGGACCTACTCTATTACCATTGTTCATACCTATATATAAAGACCGCTGTGAGGACCGGTTTATCGTTGAATAATATGTAGGCACATTAATGGATATTACCCCGTTTCTCGCAGTACATTCAACGAACAATCCACAATTTTCAGTGAAAAAGAGTAGTACAAAATATATCTAGTAAGATCTATCGATCGCCCACTCGTTTAACATTGCTCACTTTTCTCTGTTGGGTACTTTTTTGACGACTGTATGTAAGAAATTGCGCGTTAATGCGCAGCAATGCTTGTCAACAATAGAAAATCGCACGATCAGCGATATGAGAATGATTTCGAAACCTGTATAAAGCAAAGTGCGAATTGAGGCATTCATTTTAGGCATTTTTGCGATGGGCACATTTGAAGAATGTACGAATAAATACAAATCAGAGACTTAATTTATACAGGGTTTTCTAATATGGATGATATGATTTCTAAGTGTCGTTGCGATCATCTTTAATATATCATGATCTGTAAAATTTTGTCGACTGCAAGACCTTGACCAGAATTGGAACTGTGTCAAACTACAACGTAGAGGATTTTGAGAAAGGATTTGGTTTGCATCCATATAAAATTGTTCTCCCTCAAGAACTTACGCCACTGGATCGCCGTAAACGACATCAATTTGCTGATTTTGCTTTGGAACTACTGGAAAACGATAAAGATTTTTTTTAAATCACCTTCCCGATTGGCCTCACTTTCATCTGAATGTACGTTAAAAAACAATTGATTCTGTTAAGAAGAAAGTCCACAAATTATTCATAAAAAACACTACATTTAAAATGTTTTGGTAGTATTTGGTCTGATGGCATCATCCGTTCGTACTTCTTTCGAAATGAAGCTGATGGCACCTTTACTGTCAATGGAGGGCGGTATACTATAGATTGGTGATAACCAACTTTCTATGGCTGCAATTAGAAAAAGTTGATCTTGACAATATGGTTCCAACAAAACGGAAAAAGTGCCACACAGCTCGTGCAACAAACAAATTATTGTAAGAAAAGTCCAAAAATCGAATATATAATATTTTCAAGAAATTGCGACATTGAATGGCCTCCAAGAAGTTGTGATCTTCTTACTTCTTGGGAAGTAATTTGGAGTCATTGGTCTTTAGCAATAAACGTGACTCTCTTCAAGCTTTAGAAGTCAATATTGAACTCTGCTATTCATGGCATACGACTTTAGTGGAGAAAGTTGGATTCATCGAATTCGTTCCCGCAAAAGAAGTTGTGATGACCATTTGAATGATGTCATATTCAGAACTTAATTGTATCGATTGTACTTTACGTTAAATAAAAACATTTGAATTTCCTTAACAATTAGCGTGTCTTTTTCTGGAGAATCATATAACTCTTTTAAGGAAGAGTTTATACTTGGTTTCCAGATTAGATTAATAAGTAATCCGGATATAATGTATGATGACTCTTACGTTTGCATTTCATCTTAGTAATTCTGTTAGAAAGCCAAGACCTTTAAAGGTTTTCTTCAAGTGACTCACATTCTTGCATCATAAAGCAATATCCGAAAGGTAAAACCTTTTATGGCTGAGTGTTCCATTTGTTCAGTATAGACAAATGAGTGTAAGTGACAACAGGAGTTATTAGTTAGGTTAGGTAAATAGGTTTATTACCAGTGAGATCACGGATAATCACTCTTGGACTGCTAAAACGCTTGTGCATTGTGATGCCCAGAACACATAGGTATGGATCAAAATGACCGTCGTATATCGGCAAAACGCCTATAGGCTGCCGCAAATTAATTGGTGCGGCTAATAACAATTCCAGGTAATTCGACATGTTCGTAAAAAATATGACAATTGATATGCTGTAACCTTAGTCTGAAAGCTGGATAGCGGAGGAGAAAGTGCCTTGATGTTTTCATCTCGTTTTCCTCTTTGACAAGTAAAGTCCTCCACATTTTTAAGCCTTACTACGCGTTTAAGAATGATAATCTGTTCAATTAAGACGCGTATCATTGCGGCGATGTGAACTTTGCTAAGAACTAGCAGTTCAATAGACCTTTTATGTTTCACCTTGTACCAGAAAGCTTTCGCAACTACCCAAGTGCGGATTCCTAACCAAAGCTTGCTGAGCTCACGAGAAGCTCATGGATCCAGCGCCCGAATGCACGCAGGCAGGCAAGCTCCTACTCATTTTCTTTCTGGTGAAATTTGGGTGTGGGTGTATTTTCCTGCAAGCTCATCGGCTTTATGATTTCCGGCGATTCCGCTGTGGCCACGCACCCAAACAAGTTGAATATGGAAGTGGCTTGATGCTACTAACGAAGAATATCGCTTTTTGACAAAATTATGGCAAATTTTAAGCAAAAGATTGCCCCATTTGCTTATGTCAATAATTGAAAGAGAGAAGAAGGTGAACGACTCTAGCTTTAGTAGAGCTTAGCGGAGAAGAAAATATCAAATAGCTGTAAAAGGTTGGTGATATAAATATATTTGAAGAATATTTAGAGTAAAGTAAAGACACCACGTAACTTTTTTTCGAGTCTTCAGAATCAATATTGTGCAATATATGCATATTTATCTCAATAACTTTTGTCATGTTAATATTCCGAACCACCATCGCCAAATAAGTGATGAATATTTGGAAAGAGAGTAATATTTTTATTATCCCACACACTGTAATGCCGCAGAGATCAATGGCAGGATGCCGAGCGTACAGCGGCGTGCGTAAATTGCGCATGCCAACTGGGCGGTGTGCGAATGAACGGAAGCACTTGCGCGTAGATTGGTGTTTTGTGCCACTGCCACAGAGAAAATACCGCCACAAATGGGACATGGACAGCAACTGCAACTAAATCACAAACAAAAGTGTGTAACACAAAGTAAAAAAAAGTACAACAACAATGGGAAACGTTCTGAAAGTGCAAAGCAATCGTGTGGCAAGTGCAACAGAGCGGCGATTAAATGAAAATTTACGTATGTAATACGGACAGCGGGTCCATCAGTATGTATGCCTGTCTTTACATGAGCTTTATCATGCGTCGCTTCCAGCTGCCAAAGCAGCAACAATCATACCACAGCTAGCAATAACAAAGCAACAAACAATAAAATTGAGCAGCTCAACAATTACAGAATTGTCTGCAACATAGTTTTTTCACCCGATCACCTGCAATACATACGTTTGAATAGGAAAATCAGTGCAGTGCGATCAACGCTGCGATCGGCGATCAACAGTTGGCGATCAGCGGAGATCAGCGATTGCGAATGGCAGATAGTATTGCCGCGTTGATATGCGTTGCGATTCGATTAAATGTATGTGATCGCTGGTTACGCCCGCCCGACAGCAAGAGCAGCAGCAGCGATGGGAAGTCGGTAATACTCTTGCCGAACAACTGTATACTTACTCACTTACCTAATACGTGGCTATTTACTATTGTAGATCACTTTTGCCGCCGCAAAAACAACTGTCATACAAGCAATAAGATATATTTTCGCGTGGCATTTAGTGTCGCACTGTTGTAGTCGGCAGGGCTGGAGGCTGAGAATGAATAAAACGAGAAAAAAAATGGAAAGTGTAAGCGCTGCCAGTATTGCCATGCGTTTTTAAGGTTGAGAGTGGATAATTTGGTGAGGCGGTATGTGAAGCATCGGTTTAATACTAAGTACATATAGCATTCACAAAGAGGGCTCGGAGCTTTAAAATTAGTCATTCTCGGTATCTTGAATAAGGGATCTAAGAAGTACCTTGGTGTTTGGCTATTGTCATTATTTATACCTATCAGGGGTCCCTCACCGAAAGTGGTTCTCTGGCTCTACGACACCATAGTCAAGTCAATTATGTTCTATGGAATCTTCATGTGATGGGGGCAATAGAAAATACCACATTTGCAAAGAAACTCCAGAGTGCACTAAGGTCCACGTCAAAAATGGTACTTAATTCAATGCTGCACATATTGTCCGTGGACATCGCCGGAATTCGTATGGTCGCGAAAGTTTCCATTAGACTGAGAGAGTCTGGGTTCCTAGAAAAACACGGGTTTGACTTCTTACCGGATCACCGAACTCTTACGGTTCCTTCTCTACCCATATACCGGAGAGTGAGTTGTGGGTGGGAAGAAGCCGTTGGAGGAGTGGGGAAGTGAGCTTCTTCACAGATGGGCTTGGCGGGAATGTTGGTGGAGGGATCCACTGTTGGGAGCTATAGATCAACTCCAGTTTCAGACTTCCTGACTATTTCAGTGTCTTCCAGGCCGAGGTTGTAGCTTCCACTCAGATAGCAGAGTGGCGTGTACTAGCTTTGAACTCATTAACAGTGCGTTCAAAGATGGTCAAGTTTAGTCAAGTTTGGCTCAGAATCTAGCCGTAAATATCTCATATAATTCCTCAATGAATGCTTCTAAGCTGTCTGTCGCCCAAATGGGAGTCTTAATTACCTTAAAATTTAGTTACCATAGGTTTTCACCCCAAAAAATTAAACTGCGTAAACGAGTCGTATTTTCACTTCAATGAAAAACTATACCGCCAAAGGCTTCCTTGGGAAAGAAATGCTCAATAAGATTCTACTAAATCAACTTCACCTTTATGATTTAACAAGATATAAACCTCAGGCCACAGTCCATCCCGTCTTTGGGGGAAAAATTAGAAAAAAGTCAAAACCTCTCACTAGATTACAGTCACGGTCCATTACTTTCGTAATTCACTTAATTCATTCGATGGATATCTCTGATGTCTCTCTACAGAGAGACCGCTGCCCGTTTTGGAGAGGAGTGCCCGTAAAAAAGTCTGAAATTCTCACTAGAGTAGGACTTAACTCACTTTGAACCGATTTAATCCATTTTGTACTCTCTATTTGTAGTCATCGTTCCTCATCTGCTGCCAAGAAGATTTTCTTAATAATTTGCACACTTGGCAACCGCTCTCCTCACCCATTGACTACAAAGTTGCCGCAGCGCTAAGCCATTGTACGGCTACTGAGGGCTCCCTGCGGACTCATTTGGCGACTCGAGCTGTGCGTTTGTGCCACAAACATGGACACAGTGGCAGTAAGCGTTTATGCAACAGTTTCGAATTGTTGTTGTAGCACATATTTCTTTTTTCTTAAAGTTTTTTGTTGGCGTTACGATGCATGTAAGCGTCCGCTTTGTATGGCCGTAAATCGACACTTTAGCATAATCGATTGCCGGCCAGCGGAGAGTCGGCGCGTTGCAGCTTCGTGGCAATGCGTTGCGGCACCACTTTTAACTAGTTTTTCCTAGCTACCAATTGCAACAGATGTGATCAAGAACGCGGCCATACGCAACCTATGCATTTGCGCGTGTTGTTGTGGTTGTTGTTGTTGTTGGCATGCGGCCAAACGCTTGGCCGCCTTTGGGGTCCTTGCTGTGGCATGTTTTTACGCAATTTAGGCGACGTCGGCGGTGAATTTGTGTTGCGTGGCGGCGGCCACTGAACGTTCGCCGCGCCGGCTAGTGTTAGTTGCCTAGTTGTTGTTGTTTTTGTTGTTGTGCTGGCGATCGTTGTTGCCGGAGAATGCCATTGCCACGGTCGCCGATTGTGCCACAGCAATTGCAATAAATAATCGTTGAATGTCGATGTTGCAACAGCGGCGGCAGCAGCACAGCAGCAAAAACGGCAGTTCTCAAGTGTTTGTGTGCGGGTATGTGTGTATGTGCGAGTCCATTGCACCACAGCCGCGCTGAAGATGAGGCTGCGCGCGCCGCAGCAATGACTGCGCAAATGCGAACGCGACGGCGAACGACAACCGAAACTGATCGTGCGATAAGGTAATTGGACTATTATGTCAAAAAGTATTTGGCGTTTAAAAAATATGGCCTGACAGGTGACATTTCTCAAAAGGCGCGGAAGAAAACGGTTTAAAAATAATATACATACACAAATAAATAAAAAAAAATAAAAAAAAATAAAAAAAAAATAAAAATTACTTAACTATATATGTGTGTATGTGTGTCTATAACTGCTGTTATTGCGGCTTAACAAGCGTCGTCCACTGGTCTCCACAGCGCGCCAGGCGTGGCAACACCTCTCATGTCATTCCAGTGAGACTTTTTTGTTTTTGGCACTTTTTTGTTGTTGTTTTTGGGGTTTCTCTGTACACTTTTGCTTTCCGCACATTTGGCAATTCAATTAAAATATGAGCAATCGTAAAAAAATATGCAAAAATTTTAATTAATTTTATTGTTATGTGGCAGTTGCACGCCATTTAACGCTGTTGCGGCGCCCATTGGGCAATATAAATTGCGCTAGCAGCAACAATAAATGTATTGAATAGTTGTTTTGGCGCACACAGCAACAGCAACAACAATGCGTTGTGGCTAAACACGCCAAAATGTGATACGTACATGCTGCTTGCCACACATGCAACATGTCGTAAAGGAAATGTTTAAAAATATTTTAGTTATAGCCGAAAAAATTGCACTAAATGTGCACATTGTGGCACGCTGCGGGCGAAAGCCGTGGCTTAAATGGCTCGTATATTATGCACACAGGTAAAACAAAACCGGGAAGCCATACCAATGTTCGTACGTTTCACTTAACGTTGAATTAAACAATTTAAGTAAATTGTTTATTGGGTGAGCTTTGACGTAGATAAGCGATCTCTGCATAAATTAGTGAGCTCTCAACGCCACTTTTGGAGTGTTAAAGATCGCTCGACCCGCTTGAGTTAGCCATAGGGACATTTGGTCGGGTATTACTGCTAGAAGAGACTAGTAAAGAAGAACATATGAGGTCTAGTATACAGAAATTCATTATTTTTCCAATAGATGACTTTACTAATCCGTATCTAACCTTACGAAAGTGCAAACGGATTACACTTTATGGCATTAGAAAGAAAAGTTTTCGTATTCTCAAAAAACTGTGTTGTTACTTGACTCAGTATTGTTTAGACACGCGTCGAAGATAGACCGAGGAAAGAAGAAATGCAAACCAAGTGCTAGAAAATGTGAATGGTGTTTATGATCTCAACACTGTAGGTAGAAATCATGAGCAATTTTGATTTCGTTAATAGAGTTCTGTCACATATACACCATGCTCAGGAAAGCCAATGGCGCGAAAAACCGATTGTTGCCATTTAAATAAGGCTGGATATAGGATGAAGCCCGAAAAATCTCATAAAAGAATTTCCATTTACGTATCGTTACTAAACACAACGAAAGCGATCATTTTTAAAGACGATGGTTACTGCTGATGAAAAGTGGATAATTTACGACAACTTTATATTATATCGCGAAAAGCTGGGGCAAACGGTGACCCAAACTGGCTGCCAGAAAGGATTTGTTATGTGTTTGATCATCTACTATGAGCTTCTCCCTTTCGGCCAAACTCTAAAGTGGCACATGTACTGTCAGCAATTGGATTGTCTGAAGAAAGCAATCGCTATGAATGTTTAGCTTTTGGCAAATAGTGAAATATGTTTCATCTGGACAACGCCAGGCCGCAAGCTACGGAAGCTTTGTTGGGAGAATCTAATGCATCCAACTTATAGTTTGGACCTAGCATTTCCTTGAAATGGCATAATAAAACTACTTTTAAAATTACAAAATTATGGATTTATTTTTAGGAGGCCATTGTAAAATTAGTGAAAGCTTCGTGACAGCACAAAAAAATTTTTTTTTGAATATAATGCTTTCATAGAAATATTCAAGGGGTCCCAAAGAAAGTTTGGCTTTGTGGGGTCATATTCACTCGTGTATTTCACAAATGATTTCTTCGTTCTACATTTACGAATGTAAACACATTTGATAATCTTCGTTTTCACTGGCGTAGACACTGCTTACGCGGTTATAGTAGTTAACGACAGCGCACCAAAGGAGGTTTATTTTCGTTTTTTAGGACCAATTCAAGATCCTAAATGCAGCCAAATCTTTCACCACCTTATCTCTCCAAAACAGTGGGGGTCTCCCTCTGCTTCCACTGGCGTTTACTGAATCTAAAACCTTGGAAGCTGGAATGTTTTCTTCCATACGGACAACACGATCTAACCAGCGCAGACGCTGTCTCCTGATTCCCTGAACTGTGTCGGGAGAGAACTTTACCTTTCAATTGTCTACTTAGCCCGAAGTAGTGCCTGTTGGCAATAGTTAGTTAATTGTTGTTGGTGTTAATACCAGTTGAAGGAAAGACGAAATTTATCTACGACTTCAAAGTTATGATTGTCAACAGTGACGTGGGAGCCAAATCTCGAATACGACGACTATTTGTTTGATGACAGGAGATATTTCATCATGTCTTCGTTCATAATCAGACCCTGTAGTCTGGAGAAAGGGGGTCTTTCATCCGAGACTTTTACATGGCGGGTCCCAAGCCTAGCGCATAACCTCGATAGGCGAGTAGACTTAAATTTTGTACACTACCTTCAATCATGGAAGAAATATTATTTTTCATATTAATTTCCATTTTTTAAGCCATTTTCAAGAGTAAATTTTCCAGATTCCTCTTTTGCAAAGACACTATTTTTGTCAAAAAACAAAATTTTGACTAGTCCTTCAATGCTTATGTACCTGTATTCCTGCACAGTAATAATTAATTATTTATGGATTTTAGATCATTTTAAGCAGTAAAATCGTCATCACCGCCAGCCAACTTTCATCGGATAACTTCCTGGAGATCGGCTACGCAATCAAGGTAATCCAAATATTTCAAAATAAATACGCTATCATTATTCATTGTTATCATAGAATATTATTGTTCGAACGAAGCTTTTGTAAAAAGTCAAATCTGTCGCCGTCTATGGGGTAATTTCTAAAAATCTCGGAGTCCTTGCGGATATCAATACACTTTGTGGCTTTCTATAAAATATCGCAATCTTTATGATATCTGATACTTATTAGACTTCGGCGGATAAAGGCTTTACGTCTGTTTCTTCAACTAACTCGGAAGCAATGCTAAAATGAAATGATTGAAATGAAGGGTCTTTGTATAGCATATTTTTGTACACACACACCCGCATCCATAAATCCATAATTTTTACATTTTTCACATACAACAAACACACATTTTAAAATTCATACATGCCGCCAATTAAAAATTCACCACTTTCGTACTTGCAACCAGGCGCATGCAACAATCACCGAAAAGGTGTTTAAATATTTTTCGGTGTTGAAAGCAATCGGCCAATGAATTTATGGCTTTATGTAGCTACAAGCCGAACACATGTACATACCTTATATGTGCATAAGATTAGCGCTGGCGTGCATGTTGCACCTTTGGTGGCAAAAGGCAATTCATCTTCGAAACGGCTTTATTATTTATGCATTTTTGCTAAAAGCAAATACATTTAATACATATGTATAACGCTTCAGACACTTAAAAAGGCATTTAAAACATACCTAAAAATGTTAATAAGTCAAGGTGCAGCTACACACATACACCAACGCTTGTGTGTGTGTGAACTTGCTTTAGTTGAAAGCCTGCATGCATGCAAGCAGCATGCTTGTTGCACTTGAATTAAGTAATTAAGAGCGTGCAACGGTCTTTTTGTATTGCTCACTGAGAATTCTTCGCAGTTTCTTTTATGTATGCTTGTAAAAATAATGCTTGTATTGTGTATAAAATATTTATTTAAATATAAATGGATGTTGCCACATGCTTATATTAAATAAATATATTCAAAAAAAAAAAGGTGTGGCTAACAATCGCAGAAGAAGACTTGATTGTTGATTTGACGGAAAACTGGAGTACTGAAGATTTGTATATAAGGACATAGGTATGTTAGGTTATACTGGCCGGCTTTCACATCTTCTGGTTCTAAGCCAGATGGAGATTCAGTTTAGTTTGCGGTGAAGTTTCGTCACACAGCATGTAAAAATTTTTTGTGAACTTCAAGAGCAACTTGATATCTACGTTTGGTACTTCGTCCAATCCTTTGAACTCGGACCTTCCTGGATACTTTAGACGAGTTCTAGATAGTGTTGCACAAAAACATAGTAGGTTTTCCAGCGTCTCTCTTAAGTCAACTTCTCTGAATTTACTTTTACTTGTATCGTTGGCTCGCATGTTATGGCAGTTGGTTGTGGCCTGTTAAAACCAACAGACGTCCGGCAGTCCTTACGAGACCGTATGAGTAAGAAGCAAGGGAGTTTTCTTAAGGGACGCTTGCATATGATCTTGGCAATCCTGCTTGTATTTAAGTAATTTCATCTTTCCCTGATCCGCCTGTCAGCCCTTTTTGAAATTTAGTTGTATATCGTTCTTAGTGACTTCCTTATTTCCTGTACTTGTTCGGTAGCCAAACAGATTCCTCTCTTGACAGCTTCATCAACGATTTCGTTTCTCGGAACTCCTTTTTTGCCTGGAGCCTAGTAAATACGCAGAAAAAGCAGCCTCAACATCTACTGCGTCACTGCTTCTAAGGACATTTTCTGACGTGATGAGATGTTAGCTATTCCGGCCGCTTTCCAAACTCCAAATACTTCCGACTGGAAAATACTGCAGTAATTCGGAAGCTTGAAGGGTTGCAATTGGTAAGTTGAGTAACCTTTCTATTAGCGCCGTAGGAGGGGTTCTTAGCACTCCGATATGTAGTAGATAATAGCGATGGGATTTAATGAATTTTACTTAATTTTATCATTAAGAGTTATCCCAAATATCGAGTAATATTTATTAACAAACTGTAAGGGCACCGTTTACACGACAGTCAAGCCTACGTATCCAGTACGGACACAGATTTTTAACCGGCCAAGGACTATTGATTCGGTACCATTCCTCTACTCTATCCTATCCTCATTCCTCTCTTTTTTCTTACAACAACATCAAATGTAACTGTTTAAACGACCTAGGGGCTAATTTAAAATGTAAATTAAAGTCCTCTTCATGGTCTCATGAACATTATGTAGGCTTCTAAAACCTGTAAAACTTAGCTTAATATGTCTTAGCCGACTTTTTCTCAAAAGCACAGTACAATATTCTCACCATCCATATTTCTTACAGTCAGCAGATATCACACGCTGTTTTTATTCACAATCTCCTTTAAGCTTACACTCCATTCTTCAGTTCTATATCTCGAATATGTCGAAAGTCCTAGAGAGACTCAAACGAAGGGTCAATCGGGTTCGACAAGACATCACAGCCGATTGAAAGTTGCATTATGACAACACCCCGGCGCTCACCGCCTTTCTTGTGTAGGGCTACTTAACCAAGACCGGCATCCCAACGCTTCCGCAGTCGCTCTACAGCCCAGATGTGGCTCCGTCGGACTTTTTTTTTTGTTTCCTTGCCTGAAAAGGCCGATGAAAAGCAAGCATTTTGAGACGACAGAGCAGCATGCACTTCGGCTTCCAAGGCTATTCCGGAGAATGCCTTCCGTGATGCTTTCCATGCTTGGAAATCGCGTTGACAACGCTGCAACGACGCAGAAGGAGTCTATTTTGATAGTTTTTAAAGAGCCAATCGTTAAGAATCAATAAATCTTTTTAAATCGACAAAGTCCTTAGTTATTTGGATGCCCAATTCGTGGGAATACCCACTACAATTTAGATCGTTAATAAGCACTTACACTCGCATTAAGTACCATTTATAATTTAAAAGGCGATTTATTTCAGATTAAAGTTTATTTTATTATTATAAAGTCATTGCGTTACAATAAAAATAAGTTTATATATAAAACGATTCCGAGAATAACAAAAGGATTTGTCGATTGGAATTCCGCCAATGTCTGATTCTCCTTCAGTTTTAAGGTAAATACAGCGCGCGAGATCGGTGGCGGGAGAAAAACGTATGTTGATATGCGCATAGGATTGTTGTCGCTCGGTATCAAGTAAATTAGCGTGGAAAGCTAACGCGACGCAGTGCACAAGCGAATGTGTTGTTCGAATAGTGTGTAACGAAGTGAAAGTGTCTCTGCTTTCTCCTTGTCCATCCTTTTTGATGAGTGAGTTGGTGTGTGGTGAATTGTATTTTAGTGGCATCCTATGGTGAACTGCGCTGTTTCATTAGGATGGACCAGTTTTACCGGGTAGAAGGGGTGGATGCTTAACTCATTTAAACAGTCCTATTACTTTTCGGACAAAACCTGTAGTCTTAATACAATATTGTTCCATGGAACTTTACTTGCACCCTCGATTGTTCGAACTATTTCACGATGTGTTTGCCTGAAAAACTGCTGATGTTAACAAATTTACTGAGCGTCAATAAAAGGTCTCGCTAAAAACGTGTGTCAATATACTCTCAACCGTTTGTGTTGACATCTTTGTTGCATCACTGCTCAAATTTCCTCAATCGCTGCCATTGTCTATGCTTTAAGCTCCTGCTCGCGCAAATGAACGAAATTTCAAGTTTAAATATTTTATGCTAAAAATACGGATTATTAAGTAAAAGAATATGCTTTCATATATTTATGCATTTACATGTGTAAGTCCTCATATATATGAATGTGGCTTGCATAAACTAAACACTTAAGTATTTGCTGCCACTTAAACTTTCATCAATTTCCGCTTGCTTGCGTTATGTGCCTGCGCCACAATTTTCCACTCTTGCTTAGCTGCAAAAAAATTATTATATTACGGTTTTTCATTTTATTTTACTCTGTATATGTACATATGTATTTTACATTCTCCTTGGTTTTGAATTTTCCACTTATTGTAATTTTTCTTTTTGTATTTCGCTTGGAAAATTATGCATTTTGCCTCATTTTATTGTTTTACATTTCTATTTGCATTTTGGAATTAATTTTTATTTCCTTTTTTGCAATTCTTCAGTTTTCTTTCAGCCGGTAATTTAGAAGCTTAAGCCGCCCTTCGTGTGTATTAACACTTGCAACACTACACTTGGGGCGGCGCGCTGGTGGAAATATACATAGACATACGGATAAACTCGTACATACATATACATATATGTGGGTATGGGCGACTTTTTACTAGTTTTTATACATGTACATATGTCGTATATGAATATTCTAACACAAATATGTACATTCATGTATGTATGTCTGCATGTAAATATGTTCTATGCTACAGCTATGGCAGGTGCATTTCTACTTAACTAAATAAGTCATATAGAAATATATGGACTTATGTATATATTTACATATATAGGCTTACTTGAGAATATACATATACATACTACATATGCGGTATACCTACATTTATAAATATCTGGAACTTATACGAAATGCACGTTGAAAGTTAGAAGCAAAATTTTTTACTATTTGGAATTGTGAAGGAATGCCTAGACTGATGTATGTACATACATATGTATTTTGAGCCCTTACTGGCTTCAAAAAATGTGAACCTATGTACATATGAATATTCGTTATATGCTCATACATAGTATGAACATCAATATATATTTTTATATAGAAATGTATATATACATTTTCAAAAATGAACAATAATACTTTCAACCACATACAAAGATACGAAACTTACGTATATATGTATATGAATATATGTCTTAACATATACATACATATTCAAAGTACATTTATAATTACTTTTAACTTACTTACATATGTAATCTCTAATGTAAATATACATCTAAGCTTACAAATCCATTCCCTTCGAACTCTATTCTATGGCCCTCTTGAAAGTCCACAAAACAGCAATTTGTAGCCAGCACACCTCTGGTGTAAATCTACATATGCTACTAACACAAACATATATGTACATGCATATAAACGAGATTATGCCAAGTGCAAGTGAATATTCCGGAATTTCGCTCATTGAGTTGGATTAGTCGTGATTAAAGTCGTAATTTTCTCAACCGTTTAGCGCATACATACTTACACGATTAGTTGTAGGCGCTTTGCTGCGCAAAAAAAAAAAAAAAACATACATGTATGTAAATAGTTACAACATACGAGTATACACTTGTGGTCAGAAAAATAGGTACGATTTTGTTCAGCAATTTTTTTTTGGCCTACCAGATTAACCTAACCTAACCTTTTGCATAAAAAGTTATACAAAGATTTGTAGCTTGATTTTGTTCGGTCAGTTTGTATGGTAGCTATATACAATAAATAGTAGTCCGATCTGAACAATACAATACTGAAAATTTCGGAAATTGTAGCTTTGTCTTATTACATTCAATATAAGCACTTGATTTCGATCGTTCAGTTTGTGTGGCAGCTACATACATACATACATATGTATAGTATATGTTTTGGTGGTCTGTTATCGACGGTTTCGACGAACGAGCAGCTTATTGGGTATAAAAGAACGTATGCAAAATCGATAACAAAACGGAAGGTCGGGTATATACAAATAGATGGACAACGTCCGGCATGTTTATATCCTATATTACCTGCTGACGAAAGCCTTATCCCACCGCGCTCAAAAGCATAGTGGTCCAAATCAATGCGTTGATCAGTGCCCTGAAAATGCCAAGCTAACCACCTTAATAGAGTTCGAGGGCCATTTAAAACTTCTGCCGCACTTTGGATCCGGCCCCCGGTTGCCATGCAACTCCACATTCAACTGAGAAAGTGTCAGCTATTCCACAGGCATCACGATATTCCCGAGGAATCATACTACATGGGCAGGTTAGAGCGAACTCCAAAGGTTCCTGCTATTCATGGTATCGGTCAAACCTCGTACCCGAAACTACTACCAGTTGAGCTTCCATACTGTTATAGACTAGTGGGACGCCTTATGTACATTACACGCACACACCAATAACACAAGAAGCTAACCCTAATAACCAGTTAAACGACTTCGCCGCCTAAACAATTCACGCGGAAATGACCCTAACTGTTCAGCAATACGACTATTGAAGATCACACCGCTAACCTCTAAGCGTCCATCAGTCCAGCGGATTCCCGTACCATCCATATACCGAATGTACGAGTACATGCACCCACTCCTCGACCCGCACCTAATACAAACGCCCCAAAATATCACAAATAGAAAAACTGAAGTCTGGGTTATTCTGAACAAACCTATCTTCCCGGATATACAAGCGCTATTTTCCCAACGTTCTTGCCGCCAACACTTGACTCTATCATCTGAGAATGACAATCAGCAACAGTTTTCGTAATAAAAATTACATTTTAGTGTGGTAATATGCGAGTTAATATATAGTTCTCCTAGTATTTGTCTGGTATTTTTCCAATTTTATTTAACTTTATTTTAAAAACAACACCGTACACATTTTTCTGACACCTAGTGTACATATGTATGTATATTATACATAAGTATAAAAAATTTTAACACGTATTTTTCTTAAGATTATCCAGAGTTTTTTCACAGTTAATATTATTAATAAACATACCATGCCTTTTTGTTTTTTTTTTTCTAAAGCGTTAGATAATTGCTTTTTACTTGTAGGAATTTTTCACGCTTCTTGTTGTGGAAATGATTATAATTACGTATTTAGCAAAAACAAATTAGTTAATCGTGTATGTATACTTCGCTATTATCATTTTTGAAATACATATTTTTAATCCTACTCGTCATGCAAGTGCAGCACATTTTCATCAAAACCGTTAATTAATGTTTTTAATCGATTAAGATAGTGGGTGTTTGTTAATTAGATACGTTCATACAAAAAATTTCGCATTCTGAATTAAAATAATCCACAGGCCATTGTTGGGACGCCTTTAGACGTAGCAATCAATTTGTGTGAAGGAAACTTTTGGTTAGGTCTCCAAGATCGCGCGAGTTAAGAGGCTATAGCTGTGTGACACTTTAAAAAAAAAAATTTTTTTTTTATTTGCTTTTTCGATAGCTTATTTTTCCGTAAATATCCTGTGAAACCGGGAAGGATCTTGAATAGTTTTTGGATGGCAGCGTTCTAAAAAGCGACCGCTCGGAGGTGCAAACATATATAAACGAAAATTTAAACGCGTTTTTCTCGAAACGACATTTTCCAAAATTGCTGGCGTCAAAACTCAACGAGAAATTGACCAATCGACTTCAAATTAAAACTGAGTACTTTTGAATATATTTACTATACAATGACCTACGATCTTTTTGATTGGTTGAAAATTGTCAGTTGGCATTAAAAAAACGACAATCTTTTACCTAAAAAAACGATTTTTCTTTCAAAATTACGCCATTTTGTTAATTTTTGATATTTTTCAAAGATCGTGGGTCATTGTATCGGAAATATTTTTAAGTTTAATAAACTTTTAAACTTTTTTTGTTTCAGCTACTCATTCGGCCGGAATCATGCCAGCAGTTGGGACACTTTTTTTTTGGTAACTCTGAAGACAAACCATAACTCTGTTATGTTTCACCACTTTATTATACATTATTACGTTCAGAGAAGTTCGAAATATTCAATTGCGTACCTTCTTTTAAAAAAGTTCTCGAAAATCTCTTAATTTTTCATGCGTCGCACTGGTATAGCCCCGTAACACTACTAGACTATATTTTGGGGGGTTATGTATGTATATAAAGTCTCTGGTTTGCGGTTGAGACGACTGACGCTTTGGAAGAGGATTATAATGCTTCGGGCATATTCTCTTATCACGAAGACATAAAGATTCTTTCGTGTTCTTTTCAACTAATTTTAGTCAGATATTTGAAATAAGTTATCCTATCCGATGTTACTTTCAGTATTATACCAATGTGCTTCTCAAAATCCCCATACATTTTTCAGTGGATTAACAGTGGGTGTATCCTTGTAACCGTCATCTTATTGGATTGTGAGTTCTTCCTCACGATAGACATCATGATCTGTTTAGAATGCTTCCGGACAAAAGAAAAAGCGACACAGGGAGCTTAACTGTCACGAAAGTTTTGGGGCACGAAAGACAGTTACTTTTTCATCTTGAAATTTGGAAAAGTTATTTTTTGAAAGAGAAATTGAAGTTCGTCGGGCTACGTTGCTGAAAATGGGCTTGCACCCTTAAAGTGTGTAATGACGCTGATGATATGCCCGATAACATAACGCCCTTGTTTGGAGCACAGCTTCCACAGTTGTAAAGCTAAAGGTTGACCTGAAGCACATTGGTAAATTAGAATCATCCTTCAATACAGATTCTTTGTTCCGGTGAGGCCGATGAGATGCGAATATCAATATAATTATCGGTAGGCCATAACGATTATATCATAATGTTTATCCCTTCCAAACGGATTATACCTATCCCTACTCTACCCCAGCTGCCATGTAGAAATATATATTGTTTTCCCTCAATATATACAACATACTATTTTGGAGTATATGTATATTGACCAATCTTTTAGTTAACTCAATAAAATTGGTTTAAGATTAGCGAATACAAATTTTGATTATTCAGATAGCAAGCACAACAATCATCCCCAAAAAAGAAATGTCGGTAATATAGTGCTATTTCTCCTTTTAAATGTTCTACATACGGTGAATGCAGTAGCTGCTTTGCTATGCGTCATTGAGCACCACTATATTGTGAGCAGTCGTGGCCGAGTGGTTAAGGCGTCTGACTCGAAATCAGATTCCCTCTGGGAGCGTAGGTTCGAATCCTACCGGCTGCGATAATTGATTTTTTACTAAACTTTTTTTATATATTAAATTGCTTTTTTTAGTAATTATTTTATTTCTATATTTTAATTTAATGGCTTAATTTTGAGAAATATATACAATCGTAATATTATACTTTTTAATTATAACTGACTATATTAAGACAACATGCATCTTTCCGCTGCCAATCATTTCATTTAAATTGCTCATTATTGCGCAGAAAACTGCTTCCAGCCTCTTAATAACACCTCTAGTTGCCTCATGGCTATTTGCCACGAATCTTCCAAATACCCGTGCCGCCTCTAGCACTGCCCTATTGCATTACTCATTACAATAATATTACGGCGCAGCTTTTGTGAGTTGAAATGAAGTTCTTCTAGCCCAAATTTACATATTTAGTATGAGCTCCTACAATGTATGCAGCTCAAGCATATATGCCGACAAAAGTGTTGCAATTAAAATCCACGTTTTGCTTACAAAGTTAGTTAAATTACAAATTCGAATAATCCCGGCGGAATAATTATTGCGCTGCTATTGTATTTTGCACAAATTATATGCTTGCATGTCAGCTGGAGATTAGGTAGGCTTCTGAGGCATGTAATTCGCAATCTTTTTCAACATAGCCGACGGCAAAAATAATTGGCAGGCTATGCTTAATGTGGGTACTACTAATCACCTATGTGTGCATGCTGGAGATATGTAAATTTAATATAAATCATGTATGCAGTTGTTTGTATTTATTGCTACATTTAGATTACAAAGCGCACTTAATGAGCAGAAAACTTTTTTTTTTTTTTCATAATTTTGAATTAATATTTGCTTTTAATTAGGCTTTTTGATTAACTAAAGACGATATCTATTTTTATGTATATTATTTTCCAAAAAAATTTTTTTTTTTCAATGAAAAATAAATTTTGAATAATTTTTCTCATATGTATATATTTTATGAACCTTACGAAGACTGCCTAAAAAATTTAGTTTAAAATTATTTGTTTTAAGCGCAGGCAAAAAATAATATTTTAACCAAACAAATAAGTTTTAAATATATTAAAGCTGCTCAAAAATAAAAATCCACCAATTATTGCAAATAGACATCTCAACTAATAAATTGTTAATCTACAAGAGTCAATTAATTCAATAATAAATTGTGTGTATTTGCTTATCTGAAATCGCAATCGCACCCAATAAGTCAACAACAGCGCAATTAATTAAAATATGAAATAAAATGCTCAAGTTTGGCATAAAAACGCATAAAGACAAGCGGCCGTGTGCATTGGACAAGTCGATATTTTAGTTTACGATATGCCTTTACAAACATATTTACTCATGTTCAACCATTTATATGGAAATTAAAGCGTGCGATTTGCATAATTCGCCGACTGCTGTTCTTTTTAATTTTACTAACTGCTGTTTTTATCGCCAAAACTAAATAACGGCTCATTAAGCGCACAAGTACGAGCAAGTGCCACGATTATTAAATGGCAAAAGCAATCAATGTGGCAAGGTGCAGAATTTAAATTGTTTCACTTATTCAATTTGGAGTTATGTGCATATTTTTTTACTGGCATTAGTGGTGTTCATATATTTTTAGAGTTACACTTTTTTATATTAAAAATTTCGAAATATATTTTTTATGAGTGAGGCCTGTAACTGGTTTAAATACATATTCAAATTGTTGGAATTTTTCACAGAACAGACTGAGAGGTATTTCCAAAGTTGTTATCATTGTTGTATTAACTTTTTTGTGAATCCATCTCTAAGAGAAATTTTAACTTAAACGAAAATTGATGTTAAGAATCGCATTAAAAACACAACAAGCGACTCAAAAAATGTTGAAGACTACTCTAAACTGCCTTGCATCGATCGGTTGGGTCGGTTTTAGTCGCTTAGATCTATCTTTTAACACTTTTTTGAGATTATTAATTTCTATAATTTTTACTAAAGACAATATAGATTGTTTTATATAAGTACTCCGACTATGAATTCAATTTACTGTAACCTTTTTATAGGCTTAGATCAGATTTGGTTCAAGCGATCTTCAACCGTTCAATTTTTTTTCCTTCCCAATCGAATCTTAATTCGTACTACAGAGAAGGTAGTTGAGTTTCGTAGCCTGAGTATCACGAAAAAAGTAAAATGGCGCCAGCTACTTAAGTTGGCTGAGCAATGACTTTTTGTTTGTGTTTCATTCGTAAGTCTCTGTTTTTCGGAATAAACAGGAAGTTCTGTTAAGAAAATTTCGGGTATTTATCTACGAATCAAAACGTATAGGATTAGAGCTGTTTAAAGAGTCACCGTCAAGTTATTGGATTGCTTTACGTTTCTCAAATACTTCTTTATTAAAAAAAATACATAAATAATTTCGTTTAACTGAAACGGTAAGGATCGTATTTGACCAGAAAGGTCTCAATACACTTCATCTCAGTAGAGAACATCGTACACAGATTCCTTTAAAAAATAGCAGAACTAAGTTGCACACTGGTAGAAGAACCTTTATTCAGACAGCTTTAAATTTAGTCCGTTAGAATTTTTTTTTTATTGAAATGTTTACACGTTCGCATTTTTTGGTTCCAGTTGGTTGGGTGGAAGGGACAACTTGGTCGGGTTCGAGGCCAATCTAAAACCTCTGCCGTACTGTGGTTTCGGTATCCGACCGCAGTGCTACTCCACACTGAATTGAATTTTCAATCCTACCGGCCTTTAGGTTTAAACCACAGCCACCACGAATCGCCCCAAAAGGCCAAACCCAATTAGCAGATTGGTGCGAGCTCCAATGGCTAAGTGCTCCCCGTTGTTCCAGACTTAAATCTTCGGTCAGACCTTGTAGCTTTTGTTATTACCAGTTGAGGCTCCAACAAACTCAATATCTGGTGAAAAAGGAAACTCATTCTAAGTCTATATTATCGGAGGTTCTACGAACAGTGTATCAAAATGGCACATCAAGTGCTAATTGAGCCCGTTAGGGCTGCACTCCTACCTACCTACCTATAATATCGTTTCAAGGTGAGTATTGTAGCACTATTTCTGGCAATGGCCATGCTGAAATTTCGGGCAAATTCTACGCCCTACCCGGGCTGATAAAAAAACGACGATATATATACTAACTAGTCCCTAATTGTCATTTTATCTTCACGAAGCTGCTCATTTGTCGGAACTGCCGATATCGGACCACTATAACATATACTTAGCTACCGCACAAACCGAACGATCGGAATCAGGGCTTGTATGGAAAACTTTTGCGTTTGACATGGTATCTCCACGAAATTTGACATGGATTACTGCTTAAGGTAAATAACATAATCTGCGAAAAAATTGTTCAGATCGGATCACTATAGCATATAGCTTCCATACAAACTGGACACATAGTTACTAACAGAAATAAACCTGTGAAGGTTATATTCGCTTTGGTACAGCCGAAGTTAACGTTTTTTCTTGTTTTCGAGTCAGTAAAAGCATGCCAAATGCTTAATTAAATTTTTTATAGACTTCTTATATGTTTCGCGAGAATGATCTTCAGGAAATGATTTTTAATGACTTCAATGGATACATGGCAAGTTCCACGAAAAACGAATATGATGGCTTAGCGTTGTCTCTAGTCTTTCTTTTGACAAAAAAGTCGTCACAATCATGATAAGTCGTAGAAAAAACCTTAAAATCTAAGCAACTGGTGGAAGAATTGATTTAAATAATATTCCTATTGACCGTTTGAGCCTGTGGAACGAAGTGAGTGAACTTAACCACGGTAATAAAAAAAACGATAAGTATCACCATGATTTTTGAGCGATTTTGAGGTAGTTCCTTCGGTTTCGTCTCATTTTTGGAGTGCCATTCGGACTGGTTACGATCGGTACTCGAGGTCATTTTTGCAAAATATTTAGCTATTTTGGGACAAGTTTAGCACTGACGCCCTTCATACCCAAAACATTATCCAAAACATTAATCGAAATGTGTCAACACATATAAGACGTTAAGATCCTCTGCTATATTTTCAACGATTCCGTAGCCGTATTCCATTGGTAACAAAAGCAAACTCCTTGTTTAATTATTTCAAAGTTGTGCCAATCTAAGAAAAAATGTTATCGATTCGGTTGCGCGCCCAGTCCTGTTCAGTCCTGATCAAATTTGATCAGTTAGTATACCGCAAAAATAGATCGACTAATTTCGGCTACAACAGCGTAAGCAGTGTCTACGCCAATAAAGAAGAGGTATACTTAGAAATTCAGTGCAGACTTTCGCCAACAAAAAGTACATCCCTAATGCGAATTAACACTTTTTATCGTGTATCGCGCGCCAATTAACCAAACAGTCAAACTGGCCAAATGAATTAATGATTAAATGGTCAAGCATACATTTGGCAAACCAGTTGCCGTTATCCGGCTTGCCAATAGGTGTACAACAACTGCAACGCTGACCAAGCCGATGGCCACTAAACGGCGTAAAATACAACATTTTATATTTTGTCATATTGTTTTTGTTGTTACTAGTTATGCACGCGTTTGGAGCGCACACAGAATTATTGAAATTTGTGCGAATGTGGCAAGTATGCAAATTTGCGTCGAAGAAGCGAATTGAACTGAGACATCGAGTGGCCGTCGGCAATTTGCACGCGATAAAAATCTTGCAGCAAATCGCCTTAAATGTGCGATTAATGTCAATTTTATCAATAAAAACATAAACACGGTTGCACATGCGCGTGCAACACACAGCCAATGACGGCCGGCGACGGTGTTGTGTGGTGCAACACAGCTGAAGGTTGAGCATAACTGGTCAGCGGTGAATTTACAATGCAAGCGTTGCTGGCGGTGGCGGTGACGATGGCGTCGGGTTAAGCGCTTAACGCTGCCAATTGCAATTGATAATACCCTCATCTTTCGTCGCCTGGCTCCGTCCTCCAGAGCTCCAATGACGACTTGAAGGAGTCGTGGCGTAGCATATGTGGCATGCGAGGCCACCGCCGTCGCTGCGGTTGGCGTGTCCAGTTAGCTTGCATGTTCCGGTGCTAAGTTGACATGCCTTGCTGGGTCGCGTTGCTCTCTGTGAACATCAGCACCGAATTAAACCGATTACGATATAAATAATCGTTAAAAGATAAATTTTAACACATGTTAAAGTGATGATGCTGCAACTCGCGCATCTCACATGCAACATGTCACTGTGGCATGGCGTTTTCTGGTTTTGTTAAATTCTTGGCATTTTTGAGCTGAAGGAAAAGTGGACTTTATTTTATTTTAGTTTTTTAATTTGCTTGAGAATCCAGCGTGTCGACTTCATACTTCCCACGCTTTTTGAGTTTGAGCACTGATTGCTTGATTTTAACCATTTATTGTGATGACAAATCGATTTTTGATATTTGCAAATATTTACTTAAATGAAAATCCTCCTGGAAACTTAATTGATTTTCGTGGGAGTGGCAAGATTGTTTAATAAATAATGAAGATATGCTAATTTCTATGCAGAATATATTAAGACTTAGAGTATATTTATCAAAACATACAAAAACAAGGAAAAATATTAACTTGGGCTGAATCGAAGCTATAAAATGCTTAACAGATGCCTTTCTTAGTGCGTAAAATATCTCTATCTTGATCGTCCCAGCAATGTCGTCAACATAGCCCATTACTTGAGCCTCTTTTGACAGCAGGTGGCGTAACACTTCATCGTATAGTACATTCCATAGTAAGAGACCCAATACGGAGCCCGCCGCTACTCCACCTATCACCACCTAGCTTTTTTGGGCATGCATCGGGCAGATCAGTCTTTCCAATATTGTAGGCATACCTATCGTTCATACAAAGTGGTCGGTATGCACTCGGCTCGTCCGCCAGTTTGTTTGGTTTCTAAAGGCCGACGAGGCGCTGCTTCTTCCATACCCTTGGGAAAACGCCTTTTTTTTAAGCACCGAGAAAAAATTTTAGCGATGGTCTTTTGCTGTGTTTAACTGCGATTATAAGTGCCTTGTTCGGGATGCCATCAAGTCCAGGCGCATTTACTTTGCCGAATCTCTATGGTATTATTCTGCTCGTTTGCTGTTTTTGGGCTGGATAAACACTTTTTGAGCCTATTCATTACAAACATACAAAATAGGTACAAAATCTTTCCTCTTTATAATATTAGTATAGATTAAAATGAAAAAAATTGTTGTAGTGACATAACTACAATAGTTGGACATATGCTACCGCGGAGTTTTTTGTAGACATTATGATGTTCTTCAATATTGTTGTACATTATTTTGTCCTATCGATAATAGTTTCGGCAGCGCATTCGACAAAAGACATTTCAAGACTTATTTTTCTACTCCTTCGGTTACATTGTTCAAATTTTACCAAAGATCCCTAATTTCTTTCAAAATGAAATGCAGCCTATGTCAAATTGGAAGAATGCAGCATTCTATTGGTGAAAGAATTTTTTAAATCGGCTCAGTACTTTTTGAGCCCATTTATTACAAACATACAAACATACAAAAATAAGTACAAATCTTTCCTCTTTATAATATTAGTATAGATTTCGATGTTTCACATCTGCCAGCTGTCAACTGACTATTTTTTCTACTTTCCAAATTTTGCCGCCCTAGAAAATTTGCCTCCCTGGGCACTGCCCTTGGAGTAAATCCACCACTGACCGTTGCTAACCTTTTTCTGCTCGTGATAAGAACTGCCTCCGTTTTTCCACCGGCAAGCTGCAGCTTCTTCAATATGTAAATAATGTTTTGCCGAAATATACCTTAAACGATTTTTTGATGAGTTTTTCATGAAATTCGGGTTATAACCTAATGAAGACTTAGCATAATTTTTAAAATACGAAAAGCCTTCTTTGGATTAGTCGCCTGTTTAAAATAGATTTGAGCCGAGCCTTTAGGTCATTAGCTGATAATCGGTAGAAATTCTCGATTCAAAAGATATGATGATCTCCGAAGATCCCTAAAACAGGTGATGTTTATTGTTTGCGTTGCTCGTTTCATCATTGCCGTAGCTCGTATTCGTGTAGACTATTAAGATCACTACAAAGCGTACATATAACGGCATATTTGCAAACTCATTGCAAGTGTAGCCAAAAATTGCCTATCAAGCGGAAATTGTTCGCTGTCGACTCAAACGACTTTGGAACTGCCACTTGCTCAACAACTCAACTAAAGCAAACCGCACAGCTTCCATGCGTCACACCGGCAATGGCACAGACACACACTTGACATTTGTGGCAATGCGTGGGAGCGTTCTTTTGCGAACGCTTTCAGAATGAAGTTCAAATTACCAGCCAGCGTAGTTCGGCGGAAAAGAAAATAAAGTTAGAAACAAAATAAATTGAAATTTAAAAGAAAAAACTCACAGCAAAGTGAGCAAAATAATCAACAACTGCAGATAACAACAACAACAAGAATTGCAGCTGCAAAGTGCCAACATGCAAGTGGGGGAAGAGAAGCGCTGTCGGTGCACAGCTTAAAACGAAAATCAAAGAATAAAAGTGCTATATGCGTTTTTGTTTTTGTTTTCGTAAATGCAGCAGTTGCCGTGTGCTGCAGCGTGATTTGTTCCCAAGCCTCGCTTTGGCTGTGCAACACCGCTGCATTTTGCACAGAAATTGCTCCAGTTTCGTGAGATAATTTCAAATCACAAAATGTTTTCATTTTTGTTGATTTTCATTGTTTTTTTTTTTTGTAAGCTGTTGCGGTGTGCAACAAAATGTTGCACAATTAAACGTTGCTTAGTTAGCGGTTTTGAGCGATTCTAATTCTCTGTTTTTGTTTTATTTAATATTGTGGTTGTTGTTACTTTTAAATTGTACGCCCAACGGTAAATTGCTGATGAAATGTGTGGCGCAGGTTTAAATAAAAAATAATAAATAAAATTTAAAATTCGAATTAGGTCTTGGTGCAACAACACTTCTTGGAACAACAAAGCAGAAATAATTTTTTTTTATTTCTACTGAAGTTGTCGTCACCTGTGCTGCGCAACAAATTAATCTACTTCGTGCCTTGAAATGCGGTGTACCGTGTTTGTTCATATGCAAATTATTTTTTATCTGATAAATGCTAAATTAATATTTTTTTACTTTATTATATGTAATATGTGTAACCATTTGTATATTTGGGTAAGTTTTTGTTTACGCCGTCATAAATTTCATGCCTCGATTAGTGTTCAGCTCTCATACATTTTGTCTTCATACCTGATCTCTTATATCATGGAGTCGCCAAGCCGAACTCTGCCGACTCTGCCCATATACGGACTAGGGAGCAGTGAGTTGTTTACGGATCGGTCAAAGCTTGGGGGGAAGGTCGGTGAAGGGGTTTACTGTCAAGAGCTCTCTATAAACTCCAGCTTCAGACTTCCTGCCTATTGCAGTGTGGTCCAAGCCGAGATCGTAGTCATTAAGATAGCGGTAAATCTGCTACTCCGGAGTGCAGACTACTTCCGAGAACTGAGCATTTACTCAAATAGCAGAGAGTCGACACGAGCCTTGAGCTTATTTACGCTACGTTCAGGGAAGGCCAAAGAACGCCAAACCTCGCCATCAATAGCATCGAGTGTTTTTGTGATAAGACTGGTATGTGTGCCGGGCCATAGCTGAATCACAAGAAATTGAAAAGCTGATGAGCTAGCAAGGAAAGGCACCCTATCGTCTTGTGTTTTACTACTAGATAACTGGACTTTGCAGAAGCTTGGCGAGCGCTGGGCCATTATCGGTATGTGCGCAGTCGCAAAAGCCTTTTGGCCCAAGATTGATCGCAGGACATCTTGTGATCCTTAGTAATGCTAGCCTCTCTCTAGTTGTGGAGCTTTTAATACGCCATATAACCCAACAGTGTTTTGTAAACCATAACTATAAATAGGAATCTGAAGTACTAATTTACCATAAATTAGCCTAACATTCTGATATGAAGAGCAGCGAGCTATAGTCCAGATAAGACAAAAGCTAAAAACTGTGAGAGATTTATAATCATTTATACGCAAAAATTAAATTAATCCTGAAAATATTATGTGTGTAAATCTCTCAAACAAAATTTTGAATTATACCAACAGAAATAGTAAAACACCTTAAATTAGCCTGCCCTTCATAAATACAAAAGTTTTCCATACAAGTATCTGATTCTGATTAGTCAATTTCTATAGCAGCTATATGCCATAGCGATCTGATTACAGGGACACCGACAAATCAGCAGGTTTTTGGTCACCTAAAGGCAATACAGAGGGAGAGGGCGCGTATATACCACTCAGATTCATATGGCTAAATCGACTTAACTCGTCATGCCGATGATTTTTATATTTAAAGGGTGTCCGACGCTTCCTGTTGGGTGCTTCCTTTGTATATATAAATCTTAATATACCCCGCTCAGGGAATAAACACCGAAAGTACATATTGGTGAGCTGACTTTTATTACATTCGATGTTGATGCTTGATATCTTGATTATATAATATATAGTTGTCAAAGTTTTCAAATACGGAAGTGGAGTGAGACATATGTATGTACATACAACAGATTTCAAAATCATTCGTTAGTAACCCTTGGGTAATATACGGTAGCCAGCCCGTGTGGAACCTGGGGTCGCGGCTAAAGGAGAGCAGCTAAAGGGGTCGCTTCAGCCGAGCAACTTCGACATATTCGGTTTAAGGGTTCGCTGAAGTCTAATTGCAGCGTTTGTTCACTAGAGGTGCGGCTGCGGGCGGTTGTCGTTCTTAAAGCAAGCGGCTTGTTCTATAAATATGTATAAAGCTTTATACTACTCTCCTAGCGAGGTTGTGTGCTGGGTTTGGAAGCCGCCACGTAAAAACAACAATAAAAAGCAATAAGGAAACTATGGGACGACATTTCAAGCTCCTTATGTAAAGTTGCAAGCGAAACCAAGGGTTTTCGTAAAGGTAGAAAGGCCAGCTGATTTGATGAGGAATGCCGAGTTACACTGCACAGAAAGTAGACAGCCAAGCCCACAATATTGCGATCGACCACAACACACGCGGGGTGGGATAGATACCGACAGTTGACTATTATGAGGTTCGAATTGCAATTATCCTCCGGAGAAGACCGAACTACTCAATTACGACGGCGAAGAACTGAAAAGGTGCATGGATCAGCTTCTTGCAAGATATTGTCAAATGAAAGCATGTCCGGCGCTTGGAACCTAAGTGTGCCCAATACCAAAAAGAGATACCCCACATTATGTGCGAATTACCGTGGATAAGCCTTCTTAATATCGCGCATAAGGTTCTATCGAGCTTGTGTGTGAAACACATAAGCTAACCGTCAACAAACTGATTGGATCTTATCAGTGTGGGCTTAGACCTGGAAAATCTACAATCGACCAGATTTTCACCATGCGCAATATCTTGGAAAATACCCCTGAAAGAAAGATCCACGCCACCTCTTCCTAGATTTTAAAGCCGCCTTCGATAGCACAAACAGGAACTGCCTCTATGCCGCTAAGTCTGAACGGGGTTTCTCCGTAAAGATAATACGGCTATGGAATATGAAGTTGAGCAACATCAAAAGCTCTTTGGCAGGATCGGGAAGGACCTCCTCAAGCCATTCGATCCGAGGCGAGCTTTCAGAGTGACTTATTCAACTTATTGCTGGAAAAAATGATACAAACTGCAGGGCTAAATAGGGAAAGTACATCTTTTAAAAGAGTGTACAACTGCTAACATAAGCATCGATATCATCTCCAGACTGGATAAGCAAACAAAGCGCATGGATCTGGTTGTGAACGAGGATGAAACGCAATATCTCTTGTCATCGCATTCGCGACTTGGCTTGAACGTCAATATTGACACTTATAGCTTTGTAGTGAATTTCGTCTATATTAGAAACAGCAACAATATCAGTCTTGTAATCCAACGCAGAATTACTCTTGCCAGCAGATGACTGAGTGGCTACACTTTTGAAGTCTTTAACTCAATTACTCTTTGAGATATCGATTAGAAATGTTAGTATATTCTTTTCAGACATATAATCTATCGAAATATGAAACAGTAATATTTTTTTCAAAACTTCTACAAAAAAAATTCTTTTCCTAAATTTTACACAAGTTGCGCTACTTATAAGAAGCCAAACTCAGGCTTTTTCATGTGAATACAACGGAATTAGAAAACTATTAAATACAAATAGTTCTCATAAGGCGTATAAAACCACATGACACATTAATCTGTTATGAAAGTTCAACAATTGTGGACTGAG
This sequence comes from Bactrocera correcta, assembly GCA_027475135.1. Taxonomy (NCBI): domain Eukaryota; kingdom Metazoa; phylum Arthropoda; class Insecta; order Diptera; family Tephritidae; genus Bactrocera; species Bactrocera correcta. The sequence continues at coordinate 43,317,541 of CM050325.1, read as the reverse complement.
ATAATGGCAAACACTGAAATATATTTCACAATACTCATATACATATACACTATAAACTTCATACTTTATCGTCCTTGACGTTTTACTAATAAATTCAATTAGATAAACGTTGCATTTGTTAAATTAAATCTGTTATCCTTGTCCCAGTTACCATTCATATGGCATATATGCCGCAGTCAGTTCTATTCCTGCAGCAAAAATTGTATAAAAAGAACACACACATACACATACAAATGCATAAATTAAAGTTTTGAATCTCTTCGCTGTGCTATTGCGCTGCTTATTAAACTGGGGCAGCAGCATCTTGAAGAGCAACGAGCAGAAAAAGGACCTGCACATATACATACGTACTCACATATATAGATGTGTATGTGTGTGTATGTGTGTGTATGTATTTGTGGTAGTAGTGCGCTAAAACTTTAACAACAATTGCATGGTAAGTGTCTAACCAGCGTCGCGTCAGTTGGAAAATGTTGAGTGTTGAAAGTGAAATTTTCATTGGCATTGGAATGTGCGCGAGCGCTGCAACAACAACAACAACAGCAATAATGCCAACGCTGGCAATGCTTAACAACTGAAATTGCAGACACATGTACATATATATGTATGTATGCGCAACGTCTGCAGCAGCATCTACATATTAGAGTTGTTGTTGTTGTAAATTTGTTGTTGCTGTTGCTGTTGCCACTACTACTGCTCTAGTTTAAATAGAGAATTTTATGTATTTTTAAACACGTTTTTTTTTTTCAAAGTTATTCCGCTTGTTGCAATTGTTTTTGTAGTTGTTGTTGTTGTTGTTGTTGTTGTTGTTTTTGTGCGCTTTCGCTATTTCGTATTTTATTTTATTATGTTAAAAAGTTTTCGCAAAGTGTAGCGAGCAGTCGGTGGCAGCAAGGATGTCTGCGAGTTTGCCACAAGCTTTGCTAAAACAACAACAACAATAATGCTGTAGCAACAACACCAACATTACTTGGTGGCAACAATGCGCCAGACAGCGCGCAGACAACCGACAACATGGAAAAGTGCAACGATGGCGGCAACAAATACAGCGTACACACCAACAACAATAACAACAACAACTACAATAATAATAGTAATCGCAACAACAGGAATTACTACAACAGCGCACAGTTATTGCAGCAGCAACAATTGTAAGCGCAGCATGAGAATGAATGTAATCAGAAAAGGCACACACATATATACACACATACATATATACTGTTATATAGTAAATACATACACACATACGCTTGCACACATACTCTCTTATATACTTGCATACACAAGTAGCTTGCAACATTCTACCAGCTTTATACACACATACTTAACGAAAAATATATGTATGTATGTGTGTGCGTGTGTGTGTGTATTTGCTCGCTGGCACTAGCGCGCTGAATTTTATTATCCTTATTCAAGTTTCAAAGTTATTGCAAAGTGAAAACTCGTAATGTCTGCTGACTCTTAGACGCTAGACGACGGCGACGACGATGGCGTTGTTGTTGTTGTTGTTGTTGTTGTAATTGTTGGCAGCTGGCTGCTGCTGCTGCACTCGCTGTCTGCCTGTAGTGTCGCCGTCTTCAGCTGCCATGTTGTTGTTGTTGTTGCTAGTGCCATATACTCACAGATCCTTGCCGCCTGCCACTTGCCACAAGCTCATTGCGATTGCGGAAAACTTTGCAGACATTGCAACATTGTGCCAGCAACAAGAACAACAGCAACACAGCGCGCGTACAGCTGAGCTGCTCGCTCCAAGTGGCAGCAGATGTTGGCGCTTTGGCCGCCAACCAACACACACACACATACATACGCTGCGCAGAGGCAGAAGCTTCTGGCGAGCAGATTATGGCGGAGCGCGAAAATGAAAAAGCGCGCTTCCTTTGAAGCAACACACACACACACATCTACAGGAGCATAAAGCATTCTCCAACATACACAGAAATCTTGCACTTGTGTGTGTGTTTGTTGCAATACTAATACAACAACAACGCTGTCTGGCGCTGTGTTGCAAAAGTTCGAGTGTTGCGCTCAGATTTCTAGGGCAAATACTTTTGCTCCAGTTCAACTTTAAGTGAAGTTAGCGCAAACATAAACAAACACAAACTGTGGCAGCAAACTTATGCAGCAGCAACAACAACCACAACAAGAATTTGCCATAAGTTACCATAACTTATTTGCCGCTGCGAGACAATTCCATATATGTATGTATATATGTTGTGCGAATTGGTTGACAATGGTGTCTGAGAGCTAGTGGCAGACAGGCTTCAGCCAGCATCTGTCTTTTGTTTTGCCAGTGGCTGTCAAAGCGTAAAGGTCCTGTAAAGTTTTTGGTTGTCAAAATTTGCATTAAGTTAATGCTTAAATAAAAACAGTTATCGTGCGGGAATGATTTGTTGTCGTGGTACGAAGTCTTTTATGAGATTTTGAAACTCATGAAAGAGAAATCAAATGCGGCCGTTTCAGAAGACAGTGAAAACGATGGTTAAAATGCATAAATTGGGTTCGATCGCTGAAACTGAGGCTACACATAGCGATAATTTTGATATATTCTCTTTTTTTTGCTGCGTATGGTTATCAATCGGCGCCATATTGGCTATTTCGATAGGTTGCACTTTTAAAATTAGCATTCTACACTTCTAAATCGATACCACAAATAAATTTTGAATTACAGCCTTCTAAGGTATAGCCGCTTTCAGTTCAATCAGCTCTATCAGTTTATACTTAAATGCGGTTTTTCCTACAACAGTATCTTTCACATTTGCAGGATCGATTACTAGCAGTCAAATGTTTCGATCTTACCAAATTTTCTGTATATTCTGCATATGGTTCTCCAAATAATAAATTTTCTGCATATTTTTTAGCATTTTCAATTTTTTTAGCATTTTAAAACGACCACAATTTAAAAAAAAATTCAACTTATTTTTAATGCTACTATTTTGTCAATTTTTAGTTTTTTTAACAATATTTTTTAGTAAAGAAATTTTTTTTTAGATTTCATCCGCGGAGACGGCCGAAATCACCACCACACTGGCCTTCGGAGATCGCTTGTAATTGGAATAATATTTAATTTTTTTCTTTCAATATTTAGTATTTAAAATTTTATTATTTTAGTTTCCAAAAAGTATTTTTTTAAGCCGCACAACTAGCTTACAGTTTTTTTATTGAATTTTTGTGATACGGCAATACATATTTAAATTATTTCATTCCACAATATTTGTTGTGTTAGTATTAGGGTTCAAATATAAGGATAAAAATATGCCCTGCAAATTTTCTGATTGATCTGAATATGTTTTTCATAGCTAAGTTTAACTACTAGAAAACTGCATGTGCCAGAAAGCCTATAAGCATTTATCTCAGAATTTTACTGACGACTGTTTTTTCTAGCAAAAAGAAAAAAAAAATTCTAATATCAACAATAAACAGCTCGAATCTTAGCTAGATGGCGATCATATTCATTAGTTCTACTTCATTATTTGCTTCGAATTTTTATGATAACTTTGAAAGACCCTAGGTTTGACAATACATGTCGAAAGAACTAAGATGTTCAAGCTATGGCTCATTGAGATAAGCTTTTATATTTTCTCACTGGTCGCAAAATCTCCATCAAATATTTAGTTTAATATGCGCCTAAATATAGGCTACATATCCTTTTTAGGAAATTAAATAATATGATTATCCCAAAAAAAATAAATATTTATGTTTTTAAATCATATGGGGAGGAATCTAAACTGAGATTCTAAGAAATTAATTTCGAAGATTTTTTTGCACAAAAGGCCAAAAATCATATTCCTGTTATTTTCTTGAAATATTTTATATGTGTATAGGGAAGTATATATTTCATAAAGAAATAAAAATATGAGCCGATTTTACTTTTTTTAGCGCCCAACTATATTATGGTTGGGAAAAATAAAATAGCTAAGAAAATTACGGATATTTTTGGCATAAAATCAGCCATGTCCTGAAATGATGAAACTCATTTATCATTGAAAAATTGTAAAGTGATGTAATGTCAGACAAAATAGTTTTATATATATTTTATTAATCAATTTTTTTTTGTCTCATTTAAAGTAATCCGCACCAGGTGTAATTGACTTATGCTAACGATTTTTCGATCTCGAAACACTTCTCATAAGAACTTTTTGGGATGGCCTTCAGTTCCATCAGTGAGTTTTGTTTTATCTCTTCGATCGACTGAAAACGGGTTCCACGTAGCGGCAATTTAGTTTGGTGAAGAAGGAAAAAGTCACACAGAGCCGAGTATGGTGAATATTTCGGTTAATCGATAATCGTTTTGCATTATCTATCATCATCATAAATTGTTCTTCCATAATTCACGCCGTTTTCGACGGATTTTTTCACGCAAACGCCTCAATACAAACTAAACTTTTTATTGACTACCTGTCCCTCTAGAACAAATTCATGATGCACTAAACCACGAATATCAAAGAAACTAATGAGCACCAACTTGATTTTTGAACGACTTTGTTGTTTTGGTTTCGGCTCGTTTTTTTACTCCTTTCCAATGATTCATAACCCCATGTCTCATCACTATAATGATCTCCATGAATGTGGGATCGGAATTCTCATGATCAAGCATGTTCAAAGAAATCTGTTTACGGTACTCTTTTTTAAAAAAATTCCGCTCGGGACGAGTCGAGCAAGAACGCGTCCACCAAAATCATTCGAACGGACCCGCGAGAGATGCCGATCTCTCCATAATTTTTTTAATATTTTCATAAGTTGAAGAAGTTGTAGGTCGCCCAGAACGAGGCATGCCTTCAACGAAGGCTTTATACCATCTGTGGACTTCTGTTTTTGATAATCACCGAAAGTTTTTACCAATACTCGTAACGATTCTGCACACGAAATTTGGTTACAAAAAATTTGAGAAAATTTTTCGTTTGATATTTATCCATTGTAAAAATCGCGACGCACTACTAAGGTGTTCCGACTTAAGCAGCTGCTGTAAACGAACTGGTTGACATACCGCCTCTTATTTGACATTGGAATGAAGGACAGTCCTACCAACTTAGCAGAATAAATTTTTATGAAATATCATTTACCCGGGTCGCAATGTATCTTATGGAATCACATTTGCCTCAGTTATTGAGATATAAATTTTTGCAAATTAATGCGTGGTACTTCGAAATTAAGCTAAGACCACTTTTCATTAATTTTTTAGATCCTAAAACCGTTCTAAATATAGCTAACACAACAAAATTATAAATTTGGTTATGACTTCCGGTTAACACCGTTAATAATTGAGTCTAAAATAAAGTAAAATTTGAGAGAAATATGTTCTTTGATAACACAATTGAATACTCAATTATTTTTTACTGCCGTTCAGCGAAATTAGTAGCGAGGCAGTTTGTGCCAGCGCTATCATTAACTAAAACATTATCATCTCACTTGCCACAAAATGTTGCAGTCAAACGTGACAGATGCATGATTGGCAACATCACTTTGAAATGTGGTTCTCTCTTTCTCTGCCATTTTCTTCGACAATTTATTGCGATTAGAATACTTATAAGCCGTGTTGTACAATTGTGACATCGTGTTCAATTAAAAATTCGTCAAATGCCAGGAAATGCCAAATGCCGAATGTCCTTTTTAAGGATAGCAAATATGCAGAACTATATGTATTCAAACTGGATGGCGTATATTATAGGTATAGGTATGTGAATGGAACAATTTATTTCTTTGAATATATAATACTGTACAATAAAATGTAAAGGAAGCACATATGGAGACAATATATATACATACGTATGTATGTATGTATATTATGTGTATACATTGTATTCATGTCTGTAGGTATTTATATAGTACGTAGTATATAGGCGCGGTAATATGTGCTTTGTTTTTTGTTTGTATAGCAAGTTGAGTCGGTTCCAGTTTTAGGCTTTCAATCCCGAAACATTTTGAAATGATTTAATTTTAATTTTCAAAACGCTTTAAAATAATTTCAAATGTATATACTGGCAAGAACTGCAAATTTGGGAGCATTTCTTAAATCCCGAAATTTCGGGATTGCAAAATTATAATTTCGGGATTTCGGTAGTTGCCTCCGTAATATTTATTTATATTTTGTTTTAATAAAATGTGTTGAAAATATTATCGTATAGCAAGTTGAGTAGGTTTTTTTCAATCCCGAATCACTTGGAAAATATCTACATAAGTTTCAATATTTCAAAATGCTTTAAAAAAAAAAATAAAAAAAAAATAAAAAAAAAAAACAAAAAAAATAAAAAATAAAAAAAAAAAAAAATGTACCTAAAGGACATTCACAGATATGGACTTTAAATATTTTAATAACATTTTTAAAGTAGATAAACTATTGCTAAAATTTCCTCTATCCACTTATTTACATACATATATGTGTTGGTTAATTCAAATTTGTGCATTTTCCCCAAATATGTCAGTCAAAATATTGTAAACCCGACAACTTACAGGCCAGTAGCAATGATGCAAGCCAAATTGTCAACGAGGAAATAACTGTACATTTTTTCTACAACAAATTTTTAAAACAGCAATACATAAAACCTAAAATTTTTTAAAATTTTTTTAGTCCCGGTATTTCGGGATCTCATCATTAACAAACATAAACATTTTCCTTAATTTTATTTTTAAAACAGCAATGCATAAAAATTAAATTTTTACAAATCACAAAATCTCGGGATCCCGAATTTTTAGTCCCGTAATTTCGGGAATTCATCACTAACAAAGAGCAATTCGTTAGCTCATTTGTGCTTTTTATTGCACTTCAATCATGAGCCAAAAAGACAATTGCCGAGCAACCAAAGCGTAAATTGTCCATTTGAGTGTGACAGTTGAAATGCCCGGGTGTCCTGTATGCGGTGGAGGGCGAGTGAAGACACAAAGCATGCTAGTGTGCAGGTTGAGGAAGACAAAAATAAAACAAAAATTTCGTATTCGATGTTTTTTGTTTTTTGAAGTTCATTCGACGGAAAACTCGATAGCTTTTATCGAACCTCTTTTATTATTGCTTGTTCTTGTTGTTTTAATTTTAGTTTCAGTTTTGGTCCAACGCGTTGCAGACTTACATAGCAAGTGTTTTAAAATACTTTTATTTATTTCCATTTTTATTTTTTTTATTTTATTTTTATTTGTGTGACATCGCCCAGTGCAGCCCCGCTTGGGGAGACGATTTGACAGCGCATAGCAGAGCAAAGCAAAGCCGAGCTGGCCAAACGCCATTGCAGTGAAAAGGCCATAGCGCCGTTACGTTTGTTACGTTGTTGCCGACAGCGTCGTCCATCACTGAAATAAAAATGTCACTCCCATTGCAATCCATCACGTGATGAATGTGTCCGTGCGCGGTTGACGGTAGCGGCGGCAGGCGGCAGGCACGAAACGAAGCCAAACGGCATGGAGGTGCCTATGGGTGTGATTGTGTGTGTGTGTGTCTGACGAAAATAAATAAATTTAGAAAAACTGACAAGGACTGACATGAGGCGTAAACTTGCTGCTGCACACAGCACACACGTTGCATGCCACACACATATATTATATTACATATTTGCGTGCATGTGTTGTTGTATAATATATGCGCTCATGGTACATAACCGCGCTTGATGCATTGTTGTTTTTGAGGTTGCATCAAAATTTATGTTGTCACTGTTGGCTCTGTTAGCTTGCTGTGTGTGTAACGCAAGTAAACAACAACATATAAAAAATTTAAAGGAAAACAAGATTAAGAGAAGAGCGCGAAGAAAATGCGCGGAAAATGGCAAGAATTTGAAAATCTGCCCAAAAGGACGCAGGAAAATTGAAACAGAAAACAAAACAAATAACGACATAACCAACTACAGGGTGGCGCGTCGGCGAAAAAGGATTAAAATAGAACAACAGCAAACGAAGTAGGCGTTTTTCCAGCCATCCACTCTTCACTCTTGCATTCACCATTATTTTTGCTGTCACTTTGACTGTAAGCGCCAGGATTTATGAGCTTAGACAGGCGCCCTCCAAGTGTCTATGTGTGTGTGTGTGTGTGAGGCCTGGTGCGCTTGTGCCACCGATAGCCAGCATTCTGCGCACTCCTTCGCCTGCGCCTTGCATTGTTATTATTTATCAGCGCCCGGCACGGCTCTACACCGCGGCTGCTCGTGGAGCCGTTGATGCCTGTCGGCCACCAGTGACGATGATTAAGATGAAGCATGATGAAGTGTGTTGGCGTGGCCGTATTTTGTGGCATGAAAATTAATTGATGCTGATAACGCGCGAAAAATATTAAAAATTTTTTCGGTTACTTGGCAAAATATCTCAGCTGCGTTGCTGGCGCTACACTCGCGCTCATATAAAACCCGCTTTGCCGCGTTGCAGGTTTGCTCAACGCGAACGCTTCGATAAATTATAGCGATGTTCAATCTTTTACGCAGCAGCAGTAGATAAACACAGCAGCAGCAGATAAGCGCCGCATGCAGATAATATTAGTTGAGCAGAAGATGAAGAAACAGCGAAAGAGAGAGGGAAGATAAACAGGTCCATCAACCAGATAGAGATTCCGGTATTTTCGAGGGTGTCTCCGTACTTAGTAATCCGTAGGTTTCAGCACTTGGGTGTATTGTGCTGATGAGGTTTGGTCAAAAATATAGTCCATCAATCTCTAATTTCCTTCGTAAAGGTTTTCTAGTCTGTTTTCTTCCAGGATTTAGTATTTCATTGCATAGGTTTCCCCACTTGGGCATATGATACAGGTTTACTAAACATTAACATTCTCGTAGTTAAGAAAAAATGTATTCTTTGCTGATCAAAACACCACGAAGAGGAACAACTGAGTGTTTTGTAGTCGACAGATCTTCGAAAAACCGTTGTGTCTTCGATGAACTCACATATATCAGATTATCAACAAGAGAGTGGCTTCATATTTGGTTCAACGAGAAGAAGTTTGAGAGTAAAGTTAAATCATTTACAGGACGTAAAGAAAAGCTCAATTGTGTAACCTATCTTCCGGCATGTCATATGTGAATATATGTTATATTCAGACTGTCACCAAGTTACTACTTTTGTGAACCAGATAATCTGACACCTCGTGCTTCATCGGGTACCAAAATGTGGTCTGCTGATATATGTTTAAGCTGAGCATCGATTCAAAGATATAGCCTTGATGCTCAGTACTTAGAACGGACTCCGCTATTTACCACTTTCAAACATCCCTTAAATACTTTACTGCTTTAAAAATGTGACCTCAGTATAAACTTTGCTCCCTTGAGTCAAAAATGGGTTTTAGTAATTCGAAGAAAAATGAGTTCGACTGTAAAGCTCTAGTCTACTACTTACTTGGCGATTCGATGGACTTTCCACATGTATCGAACTAATAACGGAGCTTGAAGAAATCCCTCAAGACCTAGAGAGCAAACATAAAAATAGATGCCTAGCTCGTCTTGATATATAACATTTGCTGAAAACAGATGAAAAATATAATTTTTTCGCGTTTTTACAGATTAGAGCTTAGAAATGCTCATTACTGCTTGTCCGAAAAAAACTGACGTCTCGGTCTCCGGTGCAAACCGGTTTTATTGTTATTCCAACTGGTCATTAAGATTTGTCTCTTATTTGCTAGAGCTATCGAACAGACGTTCTTATACTTTTTTAATTCTGCCACTCAGTAAAAACTTTGCTTCCGCGACTCAGTACTTCTTTTTCTCCTTCATCGGCAGAATATAGCCGAGTTTACAACAACGCGCCAGTCGTTCTTCCTTTTCGACTCATCAGATGTTGTCATCGTTTATGTCTCTACACTATATAACGGGACCGGAGTAGGAGTAGACTTTATTTATAAATTGCTTACTAAGACCGAAGTACTACCTGTTGGCGAGAGTTACTTTGCATTAGATTTCGAGGCTGACATCGTTGTTGGTGTTAATACTGGTTCCAAGATAGACGAAATTATCTACGATTTCACAGTTCGACAACTTCGAGACAGCCATAGAAAGCGATTTAAAACTTTGAGACTCTTAACTCATCGGCCGAGTGAAAAATAGAAGAATTGGTACTTGAAGACGCAGAGAACACACAGAAATCCATCTTGGCAGATATCATCTGGTTAAAACAGATCGTTTTTGCCTCTAGACGACAGACTTTATGAGAACTCACAAATTATTCTCAGCGTCGCTTATTTCAGATGGTTTATACGGCACGTTTGAAAAGGCCATTGGAACCTATTTTTCAGAAAATTCTTTCGAAAACTTTATTTACCAGATTTATAAAATAATTCTGAACTGGCTTAGAACAAAAAATATATGATATTGAAAGCACTGCGGCTTTAAACCGCAGCCAATATTGCCCATCCTAGAGCAAACGCGCTAAAATAACTAACTTGCCAAACAAAAAATATAAACAAAATAAAAATCTCAAAAACAGGAAAACGACGACAATTACGCCGCTCAATCAAGCGCCCAACAACGCAAACTGCCGCGACCCCAAAAAGCCACCTAAAAGCCAGCAACGCTATGCGGCACCAAACTATTTTCGCCGAACTCCTCGCATTTCAGCCGAAAAAACACGCGTCAATTTCGCAGTGTTGGGACGACAAAAATTAATGGAATCTGGCTGTTGTTGCCAGTCACCGCCCGCCGCTGCGCTGCCACTCTGCGCCACGACATTGGCTATTTTACGACGCAACGCCGTGCAATATACAGCAGCCGCCCGTCCGCCCGACGCGGCGCTTGCCAGCGCGCGGCTTTTCGTGTTGACTGACGAGGCGAGTGAGCGACTTTGGGCAAAACAACATTTGACGTAGAAAAATGGCTTAAAAAGGATTCGCATCCTTGGTTGGCGCAACGAAAGTGGCTGTGGCAGCAGAAATAAAAGTGCCAAAAATACAAATATACACATACATGCAACGCATACGTGCACGGGCGCGCGGGCTGGTGTGAGTACACGAAAGTAACAAAATGTCAATTGATGCGCCTCCACAGAATGTCAACGCCTCCAACGCGGCTGCCACCGCCTCAGTGCACCACTGCCACCACTGGCTGCCTCGTTGTCTTCGCTTGTTGTGTTCGGTGTCTTTCAGCGTGGCGTATCCTTGCTTTGATGCGGCGTCATTGTTAGGTCGGCGATTTTGCAGTTGATTGCAATTTTCGTGCACCAGCCACCTCTCACCGCAAGTCACCACCGCTACCAAGCTTCCAAGCTCCAGCGCGCATTTGCCGAAATTTCTTCTGTCTTCAGCAGTTTCATGCCTGTGACCAGCTCGTTAAGTGCTTGCTATTACTTTGCTGTTGTTGATGTGTAATTTGGCGGCGGCGGTGGCGGCGGTGTGGCAGCGTTTCGTCCTTCACGTGGCGTGGCAGCGACGTGATGTTCTGTTGCAGCATCGTAAAGGCTGCCAAGCTCAAGCCGCAGCGCTCTTGTTAATGTTCAATGGGCCGTTCTCGCCGTAAAGACCACCCGTACATTTTCGACGCATTCGTTGCGCCTTTCTCGAGTCATTCCTTAACTTGACTAGCGGAGATAACGACGTTTGCGTCTTTTGCCTTTAACACATTTTTCTATTTCACAATTTCTTCGCCTTGTAAATAGACGTAAAATTTGATGTTATTGGTGAGCGTAAGAGATTTTGAGTATGTGTGACCGAACGCTTGTTGTGCCACAAGCAGCAAAAATTGCATTTAAGTAAATACAGAATCAAAATACCCAATCGACAGTATGACTTGTTGGGTGTCTGGTCACAGCCGGATGGCCGGGATCTGCAAAGCTCATGAGCTTGGAAGAGGGGACAACATTTTTATTAGACAGAGTTGATACTCCGTTGTTCACTTGCGGTCTGTCCGATCTCTAGTCTTTTTGGGCTCGGGAAGCGCTGGTCTAAAGCCAGACTTTGTGGATCTGAGAGTCCTTTCTAGATCAGATTGGAACGTAAGAGGTTCTCCGAACGCTCGGCAAACGTTGGTCTCGATTTTGTGCATCCGAGAGATCTTTCTAACCCAGATGGGAACGTAAGAGGTTATCTGAACAACTTGCTCTAAGCCAGGACACAATCCAACAGGGTTGCCTATGGTGAGTGTAAACTTATTGTCGAATGTAAATTGCCGAAGCTCTATAAACGACGGCGAGGTGGAACCATCTAAACACTTTCTTTCCTGCAGTCGAACTTTTGCTAGACGAATTTAGGTTAAATATCCTTCAGAAAACCTTCGGCAACCCCAGGTAACGGTGATATTACCAGGGCCCTTTGCAAATACCCAAAAGCCTAAGGTGCTTTGTCGGTGTATTCCTTTCTCGAGTTTTGGACGGGACTAGCGTTCACAACTATCCAAGTTGGATCCGTCTTTGCCTTTGGCGCAAGAATCAGCCCGACAAAAATTCTTTCTAAACTTTCAGCTTGAGTAATTGGTTTCTGCTGACATATTTTTCCTACTGGGCATATTTGAAAATTTTATTTACCCAAAGCCATATTTATATACCAAAAGTTTTTTATAAAACATAATTGCTGACACAGCAGTTTATGTTTGCTCTCTTATCTTCGTAGTCGCCAGTGCTTGACACCAAATATGATGGCTCATTGGACAGGAAGCTGCCTCAACCCAGTTAGCAAACCGAAAACTGCTCCTTAAACATTTTGCTATAAAATTTTAGTATAATCCTTATCTTTTGAAGGTTCTTGAAAAGAGCGAGTCATTGATTTTTATGCGAGTCTCATTGTTAAGGCGATGAAGAGGTTTAGTCAAAACTAATAAGTATTCTAAGATATAATATTTGCTAAAAAAAATATGAGTCCGAAACTAAAGGTCATCTAGTGTAATAAGGTTTTAAATATGTTTTCGCTTCGTCAGTAAGGGGGCCGTACTGCACACCAAATTAACTGAAACCGCAGTGGAAGTAGATCCTGGGGCTGCAAGCCAAGGATTTTGAGATGGTTCTACACCAGTATCATCCGACCGGTGACGTGGACTCCGACAGCATCGTAGAGTTCGGTAGTACTTTAAATATCGAAGCTGCAAGGACTCGTCTGAATTTGCGT
>CM050325.1:43013348-43304056 GCA_027475135.1 Bactrocera correcta | reverse complement strand
CTTCAACTAGTATTTCGAACTACAAAGTTATTACATATCTAAGTTGAATTCTAAATAAAGCCAGATAGAAGTTGAGAGAGGTTCTAGGATCTTCTGCTCCGTACTTGTGATACCAGTAAGTTGTGAACTTTCACTAAGCCAACAACCGTCCTGAAGTACTTTCGAAACTGTGTTTGCAAAGACCATACTTGGTTTCCTTTTTTCCTTATATATCATGGTTTGCTGCCTGATGGGTTTCAAGTATTTTTTCTTTTGGTTTGTGATGGAGCTGACCTTCACAGATAAAGTGGAGAACTGTTTAACTATTCACTTCTATTTTGCAACTGCGCCAAATATTATTATAAGACAGACTAATTTTTAGCGGAAACTCTCCAAAAGACACGTTACGGGGCACGATATAATAGCGGTAAGTCTGTATGTACAATACATGGACCTAAATATAAGGCATTTGGTTCTGTTCCTGTCATATGTGAACCATAACTGCTTTGATATTTTGCTGCCTGTTATTGACTTAGATTTGCTCTGAACTATTTATTTAAAATGCATATCGAGTTATTGTGTGTATTGTTTTCTATATCCTTCCGTATTTATTCAATAGAACTTCACATGCCGACTCTATACCTAGTACTTCCGCTTGGAAGATACTGGCTGCATTTGGTAGACGGAAAGAAAGAGAGAACTCAAGGTTTTGGATTATAGCCTCGCCTCTACTCCATAGAGATAGTCGGTGTAGATAGAGATAGATATCCTAATCCTCTACCAAACCTCTTCTCCATTCACGTCTGTAGGTCATCCTCACGCGAAAATGACAACTAAAATCTAACTGTTAGTAAAAATGCGAGAAATTTTTTGCAATTAACTAAAATAACATTTAATACCGAATTCAAATGTTAAATCAAATATTAAATAAAGGTTAAATCAAATGGTTAATTAAAAAATTTAGTCTCAACTGCACCCTCTGAACGCTATCGACGGTATGATCGTTTTTCCCATTGCCTACTTTGCTAAATAGTCTAATTGCTCCCGTTTTCCCAATTGGACCAATCAGAAAGCACTACGTCAGTTTATGCGTAAGCAATTAGGACTTTAAATAATTTCTCCCGCTTTGCTTATTAGACCAATCGCAGCGCTCCACGTCAGTTCATACGTAAGCAAGTAGGACTTACGAGGATTACGTGAGTCATGCTGCCAGATCGTTCGTAACACTAACCTTAGAGGAATTTGTCTACTTAGCTGGTTCAAGATGGCGCTATTTCCATAATCTTTCCGGTTCTAGTCTCCTGGTTCCTTAAATTTGATAGCAGAACTTGATGCTACTTTCCGAGTATACACATATATGGTCACTTGATGCGATGAAGAATAATATTTTTAGGAGAGTTTTAATTAGTATAACTATTTTTAATTTTTTTTTTTAAGTTTAACTGAAGTTATTAAAATTTTTAATTTTTCGGCAAAGTGTCTTATTTACATGCACAGCGCTGTCATACAATAATTCGCTCACTTAAAATGCAAGAAAATCTGACTCTATTAAAATATTTTTACTGCATTTTAATGACATCATCATGCATATGTATATATGTATGTATGTAATATCTTTATGTATATAAATATGACTTTATAAAAAGTTGTAAATGCATGATGAAAGATATGCAACCAGAGCGAAGTAAGCAAAATAAGCGCAACAATTATGCAACGGGCGAAAAAAGTTTTGCGAAAATTTGTCATCAACCGATTCGCTTCATCTGCATACTATGTACATACATACATGCATACATAAAACATATGAGAGCAATAGTTGGCTAATGGCCACCATCACTTTGTTGATTGACAATCGCCAAATTGCATAATTGTTTCACTTGCTGCGGCCTCATGGGTAAGTTATGGCAAAACACTTGAATTTATTTTTAATTATTTGTGAGTCTTGCAAGCGAATCGCAATTGGTCACACCTTTCAAGTTTGATTTTTGGGTGAAAAGATCGTTTGCAGAAAAATGTATGAAAATACAAAAATCATATACCTATATACACATACATGCATATATGTACATATGTATGTATGTGTTTTAAACTAATTATTTAATTTAACAACAAGCATACATTTCAATCATAATTTTTTTCTTTGCTGCAAATTTCAATTACCGGCAGCACCCAAAACAATTTCACGCCTGCAAATAACAGTTAACATGGAAATCCATAACAGCACCGTGTTTTAATGATAGTAAGGTGTCAGTGCTTAAATCAGCGTAAAAATTAAATTAAGTTTTTAACCAATGAGCTTTGAAGTTTTGGGTGGGTCCGCGCGCTCAATAAATAGCAGAAGTTGGCCAAAGAAATTTTTTTTATATTTTTTTTAATATTTTTTTTTATATTTTTTTTATATAGGTATATACATTTTTTTTTTTTAATTTTTTGTTATGATTTATGGTGGCGTTTGCTGTTTTTTATCGACAGAAAAATAAATTTAAAAAATCTTTTCAAATGTTTTTTTTTAATCCAAAAAGCCGCTGGCCTTTCGCCAAATTACTTTAGTATTGTCAATTTTGAAGGTCAACTGAAAGTTGTTTACAATTTTGTAATATTATATACACATGCGTGTATGTGGAGCAGTTAATTAGAAAATTTTGCCAATTCATTCGAAGTGCTACAAATTTTGAATAAAAGCATTAAATGCAAGTGCATATGTATGTGTTTATCATTGCATTTCGTATATCATCGTTTATGAAAATAACCTGCAGTAGCTAATATTTGGAGGTTAGAAGTCGCCTCATTAAGCAGCTATTTTGTTTGAAAGCAATAACAGTCGCACTGCAGGTGTCAGTTGATAAAGCAATTAATGTAAGTTTCTGAAAATATATCTAAGTATAACAAAATTTTAAGTGTGGCGAATCGAACAAACAACTGGTATAAATTAAATGCATACACATATAATTAAAGCTAGATAGAATAGCAAGCGATTAGAAAACTTTTTTGAAGTATCCACTTATACTTGGAGTCACTTTTTTCATTAGAAGAAGCCTAAAAACCGTTTCCTTACTATAAAAAATATGAGGAGTAGTCTATAGTAAACAAGTAATGAAAAGCTAAGTTCGGTTGTAACCGAACATTTTATGCTCTTTAAACATGCACGAATGACAATCGACTAAATACCTACAGTTATTGGAAAATGTAGAGAAAGGGTTCAACCTCTTTCTTCGGCGGAAACTTTAATGGTTTACAATCAAAATGGATAGTATATATCTCCAATCGATTTTATCTATTTTAGCCAATATCTCATAATTAAATACAGGCGGGGTTTCGTTGAGATACTTCATACACAATCAACAATTTATATGGAGTAAAGTCAGCCGGAAGTTCGAAAATCTTTATATTAGGTATATGGGAGCTAAAAGTCATTCTTGGCACACAGACCTACTATTGTCAGGAAAAAATTTTCCTCGAATTTCAATTACTACATATATATCTCACATATTGATCGATATTTTCTGTCAAAGTCAACTATAGGCACTGGGGTAGTCATATTCACCACTTCGAGGCTTGAACAGTTTTGGTTCGATTTAAAAAGGTTTTGCTCATAATATGGCACATATTCATGCACAGATTTATTCCGTTATTGAAACGGGAATTTATTTGTATACTAAAATGTGAAAAAAAAACAGACGGAATTGTGTTATATGAGAAGTAGGCCTAGTTGTAGTACGATTTTTCGATGTTGATAGTGGAGTAAGTCCCGAGGGGCTTAGCTATGACCCATCTACAATACGAAACTTCTTATAGTGCCAAGAAACATGTCCACCAAGTTTCATTCAGATATTCTTAATTTTTACCCGATTTACAGCTTGAATGGACGGATAAAAGGATTTCAACTCGTCTCGTCATTCTGATCATACATACAAGGTCTGTCGCAAAAGAAACACCACAGTTAAAAAAAAAAAACAACAATAAATTAATATTTTTCAAAAGTTATGTATATTTTTTTATTCAAAGTAGTTTCCTTGTGCTTCGATACAGCGTTTAGCCCGGTCAATTATCATATTTCAAATAAGTGTTTAGGATCATTTTTCGGAATGCTCTTGAGAATATCGGTCGTCGCCTTTTGGATAGCTGAAATGTCCTAAAACCAGTGTCCTTTCATGGGCAAATGAAGTTTTCTAAATAAGTAAAAATCACAGAGTGCCAGATCAGGTGAGTAGGGTGAGTGATTAATGGTTAATATGGAGTTTTTTGTTAAAAAATCAGTGACAAGCGACCCTACCTCACGGTATAGTGGTCGAGCACGACGAATGCGTGACAAAAAACGCTTCATAACACTAAGGTAAAACACAGCATTAATCATTTGGGCAGGTGGGACGAACTCTCGGTGTACAATACCCTCGGAATCGTAAAAACAAATCATCATTTTCTTTATTTTTGACTTCTGAAGACGACTTTTTTTCGGTGACTTCTGATCGTCACAGAGGTCCTCACGACCTTCTTGGAACTGCTTAAACCACTCGTGCACATTACGGGATAGGCACTGATCACCATAATATTTTTTTATCATTTGAAATGTTTCAGTAAACGTTTTCCCAAGTTTTAAACAAAATTTAATAATTTAATAATAAAACTATTATAGTCTATGTAGCAGTATGTTGCAAGAGTATAAAAATGTTCAAGTAAATGGGTTTCGCTATTATATTTATGGCCCAGGAGAACCCAAGACTCCTTATTTAGGAGAATTAGCGCTTGTCGATATGATTCAGCAGTTTTCTCCAGCCTTATAACACTGCAGTCGTATGTGTGTAGAGATGGATTGCAGTATCGCAACATCTCCTCAATTTTCTCAGAAGTGGAGGCTTCAGCTGATAACCAGACGCGAGCTCGTAGGCGTAGTAGAAGATCCACTTGAGCCAACCCCCCTAGTTTGACTCTCTTCCAAATTTGCCCTATCCTTAAGGCAGCTTCCTGTCAAAGAGATGCCCTGCGTTTGTCAGCGCGCCTTGTCAGATTGACAGTCATCAAGATAGATGGCTTCATCCACTCTGCTACAGTCAAACAACCCGATTACATTAGAGATTTAGTGATTTTGCTAAACGTTGATGCCGCATCTGTTGGGGCTTCTTGCTGAGGGAGGCTACCCCCTGCGACCAATGTCGCTTTAAGGCAGTGGGCATCACTCGATCCCACTCTGTTTTCACCGGCGTTCTGCACGCGCTTGGCCCACTCAAGTATGCTAGCATGCTGTTTGGATAACTGTCCAGCATTCTTGCTACCGTGGCGCTCTGATTTGGTTTTTAGTAGAGGCCGAAAATACATCCTTTGTATTACAAATTTAATTTCTTTCGAAATAGTCGGCAAGTAAGCACTTTAGTACATGTGTACTCTCATTTTAGCAAGTAAATGGTAACTCTTTACCGTTATTGCATTGCAACCTTTCACTAAAGTTAGTGCTACACTTAAGAGTTAACAAGCCATTTCAAATTTAGGCAGCTAATTGAGGCTTAAAGCCATTCTGTGCAGTGTATTTATGCACATTTCATAAAACGAATGAGATCTCCTAGCACAAAGTGTCAGAAAATGGCACCAAACGGATTATATATTAATTAAAGCTGTTGGCAACACAAATGCGCGGCCAGCTATGGGGGGGAAAAACGCGCAAAAATACGGTGTTTGCGTTGAAGCAATAATTCGCTGTTTGAATTAAGTCAGTAAATAACAAATGTCAACTTGATAGAGAAATATTTGTAAAAATAAATTGCATGCGATAAAAAGTTTTAATGTCAAAAGTTAATAAATCGCAGGCAAGCACCAAATATTTAGCATAGCATTTTTTTTACTAAGCCACAAAACAAATGACAGTTAACTGCTATGTAGTAACGGTACTGATCGATGCTGTGATCAATCAATCAAAAATTTTTGAGCGCAGTGCATATGTATGTGTGCATTTGTTGCAAGCAGCAGCAGCCACGCCGCATGGCATACCAAAGCTGAAGTCGTAAAATTGCAAACAATTTTTTTAAGAAAAAAATTAATATTAGATAATAGCTCATACTTAATAGGCATGCAATTTTGTGCTTGTTTTTATAGTTTTTTTATGAAAAATTTTCCGTCGTCTGCCTGTGTTTGGCGACACTGCAAAGCGCTGTTAAAAATTGATATTTCTGCACAGCCTCCGAAGAGGCCACACAAATGCGGATAAACAAAGGCGCAAAGGCTGCACGCCGTGAGGAAAGCCCCAAGGTAAGACCTTAGAGGCAATCAGCTACTCAGCCAGTGAGGCAACCGAGTTATGCGAGGTAAATAACCTTCAAGAATGGCGGCAATAAACAAGTGGCAGCAAAACAATGGGCCCAATGAAAACTATAGCAAAACAAGTAACAATGTTACAATAACAACAACAAGATTAATAACTGCGAACAATGTTGTTGTACCAATTTTATGCACTTACTAACCTAAAAATGCATTCAAGCTTGCCGCTTGCTTTGGTCGCCAGTCGTTTAGGGTACACACTGCTACACATTTACATACGTATATGTAAATATAGTACATATATACATACACAAGTACATTGCGGGCATGTGTGCGCTTACTGCATATAAAGTATGTGTTTGCCTTTATGTGGCATAAAATTTATGACGCTAATCTACTCAGATCTTAAACTATAACAAGTTTGCAACAAATACGCCAGGCGGCCAGCGCAAGCTGGTACTTGCACATTAGTAAGCTGGTGAATAGCGCATGCGCGTCGTGTGTGTAATGAACTATTGAAATTGGGCGTTCACATTGCATAACATTGCGCTGACGTAAATGTATGTACATACATACATACTACATATGTAAGCGAACACAGAAAGCGAAAGGAATTTAGAGAATTGTAGAGTACAGTGGAGCCAGTGGGGGGAAGACGCTTAATTTAAAGTTGAAAGTAAAGTATATTAATTTAGCATAAAATTTGCTCAGAGAAAGGCTTTGAACGGAATTAAGAAGGCCTAGCCTAAAAGCTCATAATTTGTCGTTATCATTTTCCATAAGATGTTTAAATATTTGGCGGTCTTGAAGACTTTTTCGATGAGATGTATTGAAGAGAATACTTTCTCAATAATCAATCTCAGAAAAAAGCAATTTACGGTATTAACAAGGTCTATATAGATATATAGTTTTATATAGATATATATTATATAGATATATTCAAAAAAAAATCTTGGATAGAGTGAAATGAGAACGACTGGCGCGCTGTTGTAAACTCAGCTATAACCACGTAAGCTAATAAAGAAGAAGAAGAAGATAATGGAGTATTTATGAAAGCAAAAAAATCATGCATTTCATGTCAAATAGAAATATTCTGGATATATAGTACATACATATTTTAAAATAAAAAATGTAGTATTATTATCAATTTAAAACTATTTTGGAATAGAGTTGCCACATGTTGAAAAACTTAGAAACACATGTGATATATGTATGTGCACATTTGTACATGAACGGTTTATAAAAACATTTTAGGATATTTTGGGAGGCTTTATTTTATGAGATTTTTGTTATGGAGTTGCCATCTCTAGAAAAAAATGAAACTGAAAATTAAAAAAAAAAAACAAGCCGTAAATTACTTCGGTGAATATATAAAAAGCCATTAAATTAAACATATTTTGATATAGAGCTGCCAACCAACAAAAAATTATTATTGTAATAGAATTTTCATTGATAGAGTTGCCACATTTTGATAAAACGTAGAAAAATATTACCATATATGTACACATATACATACATATGTATGTATAAAGGGTTTATAAAAAACATTTTAGGAGCCTTTATTTTATAAGATTTTCGTTGTAGAGTTGCCACCTTTCTAAGAAACAAAGAGAAAATGTTACAAAATATAAAAATATCTTCGGTGAATAAATTAAGGAAAAAATGCATTATATTGAACATATTTTGTTACAGAGTTGCCACTTAAAAAAATTAATATTGAATATATTACAATAAATGAGCACAAATATAATGAATTTTTAAAAAAATTTTAATACATTTTTAAGATCATTTAAAAGGTTTTCATTGTGGAGTTGCCACCTTTGTAAGAAATAAAAGTGAAAATTTTACAAAATTTAAAAACATCTTCGGAAAATAAATTAAGGAAAAAATGCAATATATTGAACATATTTTGTTATAGAGTTGCCACTTAAAAAAATTTATATTGAATATATTACAATATATGAGCACAAATGTAATGAATTTATAAAAAAAAAATTAACACATTTTTAAGATCATTTATATGGTTTTCGTTGTGGAGTTGCCACCTTTCTAAGAAATAAAAGTGAAAATGTTAGAAAATTTAAAAATATCTTGTAAAAAATAAATGTTATAAAATTTAAAAATATCTTCGGTGAATAAATTAGGGAAAAAATGCATTAAATTGAACATATTTTGTCATAGAGTTGCCACTTAAAAAAATTTATATTGAATATATTACAATATATGGGCACAAATGTAATGAATTCATAAACAACTTTTAACACATTTTTAAGATCATTTATAAGGTTTTCGTTTTAGAGTTGACACCTTTCTAAAAAATAAAAGTGAAAATGTAATATAAAAATATCTTCGGTGAATAAATTAGGGAAAAAATGCATTAAATTGAACATATTTTGTTATAAAGTTGCCACTTAAAAAAAATTTATTGAATATATTATATTACAAAATATGAGTAAAAATATAATGAATTTATAAAAACATATGAAGAAATTATGTACAATTATTTATAAGAGTTTCGTTGTAGTGTTGCCACCTTTCGAAAAATATAAAAGGGAAAATGTTAGAAAATTTCTAAATATCTTCAGAGAAAAAAAGTATTTGAGAAAGTTTTAAACCAATCATACTTTGTTATAGAGTTGCCTGCTAACTAAAAAAACAATAGTGAAACTGTTACAAGATACCTACATAGGTTGCCTTTTGAATTTCGTGATTTGGCAACTCTAGTGTTGCCATCTGACAACTCATAACTTTAACATAAAGTGTGACATCTTTGATGTTATAAATACTCAAAAAGTTTTGACATGCGAGCGCTTTTGGTGTTGTTCACAGTAACTTAAAAAATTCATCTCGTACGAAAAATGGAATTAAATCGTGAACTTAGTATAAAAATTAGTTTAGTCAACTCCTTCACTTTTCGCACAGACACACTCATGAGCAAAATTACAAATATATATTCTTTTTATGTATGTATATATGCTACGTACATATGATATAATTCGATAAAACAACTCAAAAACCATACACTACAACAATGTGGCAAAAATTCGCTTAACATCGCAGATGGAGCGATAAGGTATAATAAAAATTCAGCGATTGCCGCTAGGCGGCTGGCATTTTTGGCCTACGCATTCGGCGCATGCGCGACTGCATTTATAAGAGTCAGCCATGCAAAGTTCAAGCATATGCAAGCAAGTTGAAGAATCGTAAATGCAATTGCAGAAAAATTCAACGAGAAGCTTTGAGCCGCAAATAATGCCCGATTCAAGTCATATGCTGGCGGCGTATTTTTCAACCATTGTAGTGCGCAGACAATGCAAAATTGTTGAAATATGTATATATGTCATGTGTTTGTACTATGTGTGTACATATGTAAACGTTAAGCTATGCGCATAATAAACGATCTCAATGGGCGTGAGTTGACTTGATTTTGCTACAAAATATGTTATGACTTTTAAACGCAGACAGCGGATATATGTATATTACATACATATGTATATAAGTATGTGTGTTTGTAGCTAAATATGTGTATTATTACATACAATTTACTGAGGCTCAGCTGGGTAAGTCACCAAGTCATTTAATTAGTCATTCATCGTGTATAATTGTAGGGCGGCTTGTGTGGCAAATTGTACCTAGTAAAATGCTTACCAATCGGCAATTCGCTGCACACGCTGATTCTTCGCTGACCAACGTTAATGCAACGGCTATTAGTCAGTGCGCGATATAGTGAGATTATAGCAGCGCCGATATTCATATTAACATACATACATACATATGTAGATGTGTATGTGATACAGAGACATACAGATATACATATGTACATACACACCAACATACATGTAGTAATCGGCAGCCGTGAAGGTGGTAATTGGAATTGATTGTAATTGAAGGAGTGAATGAGTTGAGAAACCGTGTGAAAACTATAATATTCCAAATACATACAAACATATGCACTTATTCATATGCATACATATATAAACTATTGTAGATATGTAACGCATGTATAGTATGTGTAGTAAGTACGAAAAAAATGAAAGAAAAGTCGTAGCAGCGGCTACGCCCAAGGCCAACTGCATATGTAGCCGGTGATGGAGCAAAATTACACAACAACAACAGTCAACAACAACTAGCACTGCTGATGCCAACAATGAAAACAAGAAAAGCTCTCAATATGACAGCAATTGCCATGGCTTTAATAGCAACAATATCAATAAATACTCGCTTTAAGAAATCTGTGGCATGAATACTAACACACACATATATATATATATTTTATGGTAGCAGTGTGTACCCTGCAGAAAAGCGCAAGAGTGAGATTTATTGTGTTATTAAGTGTCAAATTCTCTTCAAGCTTATTTTTTCTATAATACCGATATACTACAGAGTCAGCTAACTAATTTATATAGTTGAAAAAATTGCGTTACGTAACAAAATTTCGTCACACACAATTTTCATATTATTTTTAATTTTCATCTTACTTACAACATAGCAACACTAAATTTTATTTCTTAGTCACATTTCATAAAGTTAAAAAATCAGAAGGTTGCCACATATTCCAAATTTTCAGTAAGAAAATAGATTTAAACCGTAAAGATAATTTAAAAATCAAATTTAGTAGTTTTAGGAAACTTTAAGTTAAAAATATTTTTTGTAAAGGTTGCCACATGTTTTAAACGTTTTTCAATGAGAAAGCAATTCTTAATGGAAACGCCAGAGATAATACGAAAATGTAGTAGATTTAGGAAACTTTAGTGTTAAAAATATTTTTTGTAAAAGGTTGCCACATATTCGAAATTTTCAGTGAAAAAAATTATTTTTTATTTTATTTATGGAAACGCTAAGGATATGAAAATTAAATTTAGTAGGTTTAAGAAACTTTAAATTTAAATTTTTTTTTTTTGTAAAAGGTTGCCAACTGTTTAAAATTATTAATTTTACAAATTTTATTACATAAACGAATTATTATAATATAGCAACAACATTAATGAAAGCTGACAAATGGAAATATTTTCGAGCAGGGTTGCCACTTATTTAAAATTATAAATTCTTAATAATTGTCTATCTTCTAACTACAAAGCATACTAAAGGCATAGCCAAACATAATAATTTTATTTCCTTTCATTAAGAGGAAAAAGTTGAAAGGTTGCCACATGCATATTATACTTTTTTTAATGAAAAAATAATAAAAATTTACACAATTGCTACAACATGTATGTATGTATGTATATCAAACATAATAGATTTAAGAAAGTTTACAATTGATATTTTTTTAAAAGGTTGCCAACTGTTAAAAATTTTTATTTTATAAATCTTATTAGATAAACGAATTATTAAATACAGCTTAACATTTTTAAGAAGACTTTCAAATGTAAATATTTTTGAACAGAGTTGCCACCTATTTAAATTTTTAAAAAATTACCTCTCTTCTAACTGAAATCGATGTGAAGAACGAGCCAAAATAGTCAATAAAATATCAATTATGCCTCATAGTTTTAATTATGCAATTTATTTTCCTCATTAGCCTCTTTGCAAGAACATTTTTTAACTATTTTAGATTATTTTAAGTTTTTTTTTTTTCTATTTTACTAAAAAACTTAATATTACCATGAACTGGTACTCAGGGGCACAAATTTTTTCAGTTCTGCAGCATAAACTGTCGAACAAGTTTGCGATTTCCTGAAGGGTATTAAGAAAATCTCTTATATGTACAGGGTAGGCCATTTAAAGTTGACCCATCTGGCAACGCTGTAACTTTTAACAGCGCTGACAAATCGGCTAATGTCATACCGCGTTAGAAGCGTCATTCGAAGACAATTTATACCATGGAACAGTACACTCCAAAAGAACGCGCTGAAATTGTTCAGCTTTATATTTTAAATAACTTTTCAATTGTGTTAACGTACAACGTGCGTTTCGCAAAAAAAATAAAGTGAAAAGTGCTCCAGTTAAGAACACAATTAAGTCTTTATACGCAAAATTTGTGAACACCGGTAATCTCAGTAATGCCAGTCATGCATCCAGACAACGCACAAGACGTTCTGATGAAAATATCGAAGCTGTACGAGCCAGTATTGAGGAGACTCCATCGACATCGAGTTATCGCCGCTCTCAGGAATTAGACATCTCTCGCACCACTCTCCGACGCATAATTCATAAAGATTTGAAGATGTTTCCATATAAAATTCAAATGGCACAAAAACTAAACCCAGCTGATTATCCGCGACGCCTTAATTTTGGCAAATGGGCAAATGGGTCAACTTTAAATGGCCTACCCTGTATATATATAATTTGTATACTTAAATATAAAAATTGCACAAATGGTACAAACAAAACGCTTTAAAGCAGTTCTAGTTAAATAAATCTGTAGAGGAAAAGTGAGAGCACTCATTCAGGGGTTCCTTGAAATTCACAAGATGTGCTGATTCAAGGATTTAACTGAAGTACCAAATAAATTACAATTAAGACAAGAAGATTAAAAAGAACAAACAAAATCTTTATCGGAGACTATGCGAACGATTGCTCATTGCCTAACCGCTGAGATTCAAGAAAAAGTCAGGATCGGGAAGGATCGGGAAGGACCTCTCCGAGCCGTTCGGTATCAAACGAGGTTTCAGACAAGGTGACTCCCTTTCGTGCAACTTCTTTAATATACTCCTGGAGAAAATAATTCGAGCTGCCGAAATGAATAGAGAATCTATTAAAAGAGTGAATAGTGATTCTATAAAAGTGTACAGCTGCTGGCGTACGCCAATATACTGACATCATTGGCCTCAACAACCGCGCCGTTAGATCTGCTTTCTCCAGACTGGATAAGGAAGCGAATCTAGTGGTTCTGGTAGTGAATGAGGATAAGACGAAATATCTTCTGTTATCAAACAAACAGTCGTCGCACTCGCGACTTGGTTCCTATGACACCGTTGGCAGTCAAAACTTCGAAGTTGTAGTTAATTTCGTTTATCTTGGAAACAGCATGTCCAACAAAAATGTCCAACACAGAATAACTCTTGCCAACAAGTGCTACTTTGGACTGAGTAAGCAATTGAGAAGTACAAAGACCAAACTCTACAAGTCAATCATCACCGCCGTCCTGGTATATGGTGCCGAGGCATGGACAATGATATCATCTGGCGAGCCGGCTTCAGGAATGTTGGAGAGAAAGGTTCTGCGGAAGATTAATTCTTACCGCAGAACGACCGGCACGCTGTTGTAAAGTCGGCTATAATCGCGTAAGGCGTGTCTACACCCTTAAAGTAGAAAGTGAAAATGAGACAGTATTATAGAGCAAGGTAGCTAAGGATATAAATTGTAATGGAAATTACGGAGTATGTTGTTAGATTAAAATTGCAGATAAAAAAGATTTGTATTCAAAAACATTCTTAGAAGTTGTAGTAAATACTTGAGAGAGATCGGAACGTCAGATTTTTCTGACCGCGAAACTATAATTAGCGGCTAACTGAAGATACATCAGAAATATTCAAATTCATGGGTAAAATAAAATTATCTGAATTGTTAAAATATATAATTTGGTTATTATTAATTACTATTTTCCGCAAATCTTAGGTGCCTCGGCCATTGAGGTGTGATTATTAAGATAATTAAGGTAATAAAAATGTATTGACTAAATAATTATTGACCGCGCATTTAATACAACGGTCAAAGCAATTGAAACGATAAAGCAATCATTAGTAAAACAAAAACGAAATACAAAAACAAAACATAATTACGCATTAAAGCAATACGACGCTGAAATCCGGAAAATAAAAGATCAAGCATAAATTTATTAACTCACAATTATATACTTACATATGTCTGTGTAGTGTATGGGAAAGCCACTTCATTGGTAACTCAAAAGTTGGAAATAATGAGAAACAAATAACAAAGTAGAGCAATTAATTTCCGCATCACGCTCGCCGGCTGGCCGCACAGGCGCAGAACCTGAGAAAAACTGCTGCTTTTATTAATGAAAATAAATTAAAGAAACAAATGTTGTTTAGTGGTTAAATGCGAATATTCTACAAAGCATAGAAGACAAAACTACAATTTTTGACATGCATTTTTTTCAAAGAATGTTCAACCAGCGACCAGTTCAAAATTGGTCAATTATTTAGCGGTGCTGGTACTTATCATTGGATTACACATACATACTGATATCCATTTGTACACTTATTGCCTTATGTGTGTCAATAACAGCCGGTCCACTGTTGCCAAGCTGGAGCAAGGCGCACCAGATCAGTAGCACAAGCCATGCGCCACGCAACACTGCGCCTTTAGGCCGTTGCCTTTTATTATGATTATTTCTTTATTGTTTTTTTTTCATGCATATTCAGCGGCAAATAAAAACGCAAGCACAAATGTAGCAAAAACTCGAAATCGGAGATTAAAAATAACATAAAAATGCTGTGCAAAGTATTGCAACAATTTCAATTTGGCGAAAATTCGTAAACTGGCATACGGCTTGGGGGAATTTAGGTGGTCTAGTCTTGTAAGAAAATAATTTTATGTTTGCGCACAATAAATATAATAACATTTGCATATGAAACTGGCAGAGATTGCTTGTAGTAAGTAATATAAACTTTTCTGTTAAAAACTGTTACGCCATATATAGACCTACAGGTCCTTTGTAGTGCCAGATGGAGGTTCTTTAATAACACGAGCTGAAGTTTATGACGTCAACGCTTTTAATATAAAATTGAAATATAAATCTGATACTTCATCCAGTTCCTTGAACAGCGAATCTTCTGGATATTTAAGCTGCGTTTAAGATAAGGCCAGACATAAACAGAGTCTTTCTCATGCCTACTTCCTTGCACTCGCTGCATAGGTCATCGTTAATTATGTATTCCCAGTCAGCTCGCATGTGATGCCAATAAGTTGAAATCTGTGACTAGACCAACAACCGTCTTGAGTTCTTTTCGAGGCGGTGTATGTAGAAAGCTTGTATGTTTTCTTTCGCACTTTTGCGAATGATTTTAGCGATCCCGCAAGTCCCAAAGGCATTCCACCTCGATCCGTCTTTTAGGCCTTTCGGAAATTTCATTGTGAATCGTTTTTAGCGGCTTGCGTATTTCCTAAACCCTTGTGACGTGGAACCCCGTTATATATGTAGTCGCTTTCTACACCTCAGCGGCTTTTTTGACCAGAAAGACTTCTTCAGTATTCCGGCAAATTGAGTGGACGCTGAGATCGAGCTCCGCTCAATAGATCCCGGAGGCCACTCTTTCAGCCATTTTTAATCCGTCCTTGTAGAGGTTGAATTTTCCTTGGTAAGTCCAGTGTCCCTGCGCCAATCGCCCTCCCTCTGTAGCAAGACCAGATAAAGCTTGAGGGTACGTGATTTGTTATCCACCGATCTCCTGCCTAATGAGCTGAAGTCAGTACTGAGCTTTGTACTAGAATGTAAATTGGTAGTAGATTGAGTAGACTTTCAAATGCAACAGTTGGAGTGGTTCTTAGTGCTCCCGTCATGCTGAGACCAGAGATTCGCTGTATTCGTTCTAACGGTTCCCTGTACGATATTTTACTGGCAGCGGTTCACCACACCAAAGCACCGTAAAGTAAGATTGGCTTGACTATCGCCGTGTAAAACCAATGCATAAGGACAGGTAATAGGCCTAATGCTGACCCCAGCGTCTTACATGCGCAGAGAGTACCACTGAATTTTTCAACATCTCTTCAAAATTCAGTTACCACGTTTGCTGTCTAAAATTACTTCCAGATACTTATTAGGATCATTAGTAGTTAACTTTACCCCATGTCGGCGATTTCATGACGGGATCTTATACCTTCTTACAAAGGATACCATATTCGTCTTACCGGCATTTATTCCAAGGTTAGCCCATATTCCTATTGAAGTTTGGGTGCTCTTCCTTTAAAATTTTTCAGAAGCTCATTAGCTACAAGTGACCACAGGAGAAACAACAGTACACCTCCTTGAGGAGTTAGTAGAGCTTTTTTTTAAAAATGATTTGGTGGCAGGCTACCAGGTTGTTTACGATTGTGTTATTAGAGACTCGTTTATGTCATGAAAAAAGCCTATGGCATATGCCTTCCGCTCTAGAGTTCTATATTTAAGGTTACGAGTGAAGACATGTTGAACTTTCGATTGTTAGCCAATCGAGTCTCGTAACTAACGTCAGTATTTAGAATACTTTTGAGTAGTGTTCAGAAGGAATTTCAACTGTCCAAAACAGACTTAACGCAGAACTTGCTTTGCTGTCGTAAGCTTATCTTAAATGTGCCTAAAGGTACTCTCATCCATGACATTTATTCGTAGAAATTCCAAGAAGGGATAAGAGACAATATGCTACAATAGATAGAAGATAGAAAATAATTGAGGATTTACACTGCGATCTATGTTCTATTGTGCCTTTCGTATATCACATATAGTGGCAAAGGTCCAGCAGTCTGAACAATTCCAGAGACTCGCTGGACGCGATGGAGGTGATGTGATTACTGTTCACGTATGTGGATCTAGAATTAGGTAGTCTACAATTCTTGTAAGTGAGTTTGAAATGCTTTACGAAGTGATGAAGAATTATACATTGCGGTCATCTTATGAGATCGAGTCAGGATAGGAAAAAATTAGAGCTCAAATATATAATTTATGACAACGCGCATTTTTAGAATAGTTAGTTGTAAACATAAGTATTTCATCATCAACTCAAATATTCCCCCCCCCCCCCCTTTTTCTTTTGAAGTACTTGAAGATCAAGTACTAAAAAGATGGTTCTCAAGGTATTTGATTAAGATCACTTAACCGTTCTTAAGATACTAAATTCTTGGTATAAACTTCTGCCTTTTTAACTACTTGATAAATTTCTTCCTTCATAAAAAGTTTTGTTTTTGCTCGCACAGGTAATAATTTTGATAAGATCATGCTTAAATTCATAAAGCATAATTTTCCCAATTTACACAATATACTGGTATAAAATGAAATGTTTAAAGCGGGTTCTAATTTTAGCGTATTGTTTATAAGTTTATATATTTATAATGATACCAGAGTATTTACATTATGACGTGTTTTGGTATTCGTTATTTTATCCAGTGAATCAATATACCCATATGAGATTACACATTGAAATGTATGTCCGGTTGCTAGCGATTGTTTATCCCAGTTTAAGTATTTAACAGTCGTATGTTCGATTGCTATATAGTTGTATTTTTCAGCTCGGTACTCTCGAAAGTTTGACGATTGGTTTTAAAGAGTTTATTTCATGATACCAGAGTATTCATTTATACCAGTTGTTTGTTCGATCGTAATTTTACCCATACAATTAACCGAGTTTAAGATTACCACATTGAAATGTTATGTCCGTTTTGTTATGTTTATCCAGTTTAAGTATTTATACGAGTCGTATGTTCGATTGCTTCATATGTTGATTTTTCAGCTCGTACTCTCGAAAGTTTGACGAATTGCCGGCATTTTGACGAAGAGCGGCTTTTATTTCATGATACCAGAGTATTTATTTATACCAGTTGTTTGTTCGATTCGCTAATTTTACCCAGTTGAATACAATATAACCGAGTATGAGATTACCACATTGAAATGGTTATGTCCGGTTGCTATTTTGGCTGTATTTGTTTATACCAGTTTATAGTATTTATACAAGTCGTATGTTCGATTGCTTCATATGTTGATTTTTGCACGGTACTCTCGAAAGTTTGACGAATTGCCGGCATTTGACGAAGAGCGGCTTTTTTTCATGATACCAAGTATTTAATTTATACCAGTTGTTTGTTCGATTCGTTAATTTTATCCAGTTGAATGCAATATAACTGATTCCTTCATATGTTGGTTGTTCTCGGTACTCTCAAAAGTTTGGCGAGTTCGTTATATTTATACCAGTTGCTTATTCGATTCGCCATACTCCTTGGAAGAAAAGAGTTATGAAATAACCCATCAAAAAATAACTGTATCATATCCAAACAATGTGAACACCACATTTATTAGACAACTGTAAAACCGGAATACCAAAAAGAAAGGTCAGAAAGCAAATAATCGGTAATCACATAAAAAGAAATGTTACAATTACATAAAAGCAACAAAGTATACGCGTGTCCTAGACAGTGAATTCGCGCAGACGCATCCGCGAAATTGATTTCCGCGAACCAAAGTGATGCCAGATAATAACGAAAACGAAAAGCCAAGCAATATTTATACCATACATACATATTTACATACATTTCTACGAGCGTTGAAATGAAAATGAAATTAAAGCAATGAAAAGAAAGGTGAAAAACAGAAATCACGCGCGACCAAAACTGACCAGTAAATGGAGTGATTTTCACATGTTTTCCTTCTTTTAGCTTGGCATTTTCTTCATGCGGCCAATATACCGTAAATTATGCAATGGCAAATTCCTTAGCACAAAGCGAGTTCAAAAGCGAGCTGGTGTGCTACAGTTGTATGTCTGTATGTATATATGTTTGTGTGTGTACTATTAACATGAACACAACTGTATGTAATGTTGGAGCTATTTGATTGGATTGGATCGTAAACGGCTGTTTACTCTTTCACTATTTGAATTTCGCATGATTTTGCAGTCCACTGGCATACGCCAGCACTGTACACACATACTTATACATACACATATGCATTTGTGTGTACAAGCAACGGCAGTGTGTTGCTCTAATTCATATAAAACTCATTGCCGTTCGATTTGCCGCGGTACGTGCGGCGTTACATATTTCAAATATTTATTATTGTTTTTGTGTTTTTTTTTTTTGCTTTTTGCATAAAACTTGTTTGATTTCTACAAGGCTTTTGCAAGAAATGGAGCTGACTAATGAAATACTGGATTTATAAAAGTAACAACAACAAAAGCAATAAAACGAGCTACTAACACAGCTGCACGTAACGCTGTGGCTCGCGGCTCGCGAAAAGCGCGACAAGCTCGGCCTGCCTGCCCCTTTTTTAGCTGCTGCGGCGCTTGGTCCGGCACCTGGCCGAGCATTTGAGCAGAAATCAGCGCAAAATCGCTTACAAATAATTGACATTAGTGATACATACAGTTATACTTAAGTACCACATTCGTATATGTATGTATGTGTATGTATGTATGCAACTAATCCTCAATACCTTTACGATAGCTTTTTGAATCCGGCAGCCGCTATGTCAGCATCTACTTTGGCGTATTACGTTATGTCGCAGCGCGGCGGGTTAATTACTTAGCCACCGACCAACAAACCAGGTGGAATAAGTAGTTCCAGTTATGGCGCTTAGAAAAGTACGAGACTTGAACGGTGGACACTTGTCGCTCGCTGTTGCTTTTGTTATTAATGGTGTGGTGCTGAACTATTTTAGGAATTTTTTATATAAACAAGAAAAAATGTGTTGCATAAGTCAAGATTTTTATTAAATGTTTCATACTTTTTACCGGGAAACTGGTTTAGTTTTGCGTTTTTGCAAGGAGAATAATAGGTGCACATACACACAAACATTTTGAGTAGTAATTGCTTTTATTGTCGTCGTAATTTATTGGTGAAAAATATATAATTGATTGACCAATGGAACTGGTGGGATAGAGAAGTGAACGGCTAAAACGACTCAAGTCATGATGATGATAATTTATGTATTTGTATATATTTTATAGGGTCTCCGACATTTCCTACTGGGTGTTCGAATTTAGTGGAAATTTTATATCCCCGTTTAGATATGAAAACGTTTGCAGCGTTGTCTGGACATAATTCTATGCTAAATTTTGTGAAGATCCTTAGTTTGTCAAGTTTTTCTGTACAAGAACTGGATTTTGGTCGACCAGCTTTTATGACAGCTCAGGATCGCTCTGATCGGCGATTTCGACAAATGCGTAGCTTCTTGTGAAACCGTCAAACCTTTAACCCGACGTGTAGGCTTTGCTTATGCCTCTTCTATACTTCTTCTTCGAGACAAATTGGTTCTGGTTCCTATTTTCTATGGTTTAAAATCGACAAAAGACGACGAAATTACCCAAATAACTAAAAAATAGTGACCAAAACTACGAACTTAAGTTACGTCTAATTTAATTTGATGGAAACTCTTACCTGAGACACCATCAAATATATTTCCACACTAAAGAAAGCTGCGAAAAGTACAAGAAATAAATTATCACACCGAGGTCCTCAATTTGTCACTGACCACTCTTCATGCACCCGATCTGTGGAAAATCGGAAGCATGGTCTCACTACTGAAACCTGGTAAGCAGGAGTAAATTTGGCTGATTCTACGAGCCTTTCCAACACCGGACCGAATTGGGAAATAACTGTGGCTTTACCGCGTCATTTGGCGCTGGCGCGGTGAATATTTGAGTTTTCCTATATTTGTGCAGACTCGGCCGCTCAAGGGCCAAAAGAACAGGATGAACAACGACAAAACAATAACTACGACCAGGCAAAGACCAACGCAGACGACAAAGGACAACAGCAACAAAAATGGAAACAGCAGCGGCACCTATGCAGATAAGGAATGTTCAGAAGCTAAACGCAAGTTCAGTTTCCTACAAGCCCTAACGTCTGAGGAGCGAACGCTGTATAAAGAGCATGGCAGGAAGGATGATGATGACATGCAGCGGTGACTTGGGCTCCGAAAGCATCGCAGGCCGCGGTAGGACTTCAACTATCGAAACTGCAACGACTCGCCTTCGTCTTCAAGCGCAAATGTCCGACGGCGGCACTTGAAGTCTTGCTGGAACTCATCCCGCTGCATCTGGTAATCAGTCAAGTCACCAAACACACTCTGCTCCAAATGACAGCAGAAGGGTTTCCCAACATATCAATGAGCTAAGTGGCGTAATACCACTGGCTCTTCTCCCTAGGGATAGCATTACCAAAAAGGTTAACTTCACCAGGAAGTTTAAGGTTATTCTCACCAGTAAGGCCGAATAGAACGATTCCGCTCTCGAGCTACTGCTTAGGGTTAGTACAATCAAGTGGTACACCGACGACTCGAAAAAGTCGGAGGGAATTGACGCAGGGGACGCAGGACCACGCACAAAACTCTTCATACCTATGGGTAGTTTTCCGAACATATTCCAAGAAGAGGTCTTCGCTACAAGTACGTAACCAAGTGCACCTTATTTGAGTTCCAGGTCACAAAGGTACAGCGGGGAATGAACTTGCTCGCTTATGAGCCTAAATAATTTAGTGCTTAAAAATGCCGCTAAATTTAGATGATACAATATTTTTATTGAATTACCATTTTACTCACCACTGTACATATAGTTTAAATTATTCAGGCAATTTGTTTCGAACGGTAAAAATGCCATAGGCAAGCTCATACCGGACAGCAAAGCAAATTGCTATTCATAAGTAACCGTTAAGCTACCAACGAACTTATATACGTTAGATACAAATTAATGCACGTTTTTCCCTAAGTGAATTTATACAATATGTACATATGTATATACATACATATTTACATACATACATACAAATGTATATAGAAAATTCTTGACGCTAATCTAGCGGCATTGCAAAATGCATAAGCACCTACACTCAAAGCAATTACACAACAAATATGTGCAACAACAACACCCTTAAATGCACTCTCGCCTACATTTTAAGTAAGTCACAAACTTAATGAGTTATTTGACCGCTTTACGTGCGCGCTCATAACTCCACTGCCATTCAACCGTTCAACGAGTTAAGCAGTGGACTTAGCGGCACTTACTTACATAGACATACATACATACATATGTATGTACGTATGATGCAAAGCCAGCCGTTAAATGCAATTAATTAGAGAAGTTCGACGTTTGACAAATTTGTCAAGACACAAAGGCACTTGCCACATGAATGCAACGCAACAGGTGTAATGTGGCGTTATTAGAGTGTAACGGCAATAAAATATTAGAGGCAATATATCAAATTATGGACATATACAGTGTAGATATATAGTGGTTGTTATTACCACACACTCACGCACATAAATTCATTTAAAAGCATTTTTTACGCAATTATTGTTAGAGTGGCGCTTACACGGTGCGGCCAAATTGCGCATTAACACCTGCGAAGCGCTACTAAATCTTGTAAACATGTGAAAGGTGCGGGCCCATTTAACGTTAAAAGTTTTCAAATTGTACTTTCCACTTTTTAAGTTTAAATATACTATACATACATATGTACATTATTTAATAACTGCATTTATTTTCTTTTCAATAAAGCGCAACTAATTTAATTTTTCCATTTCACTTTCTAGTTTGCCAGCTGTTTGGCCATAACCTCGCTGTTGCTAGTCGTTGAAGCACAGGGGCCATTTCCACCGAGATTGAGCATACCAGGCGCTGTGCCCGTGGCCGGACCGGCAGTTGCGCTACGCTCACAATTTCGCAATGATAAGCCAGTGCGCGTACGTCGTCCAATCGCTTTGCGCGCACAAAACTCCTACATACCGTCGGTAGCGCCGCGCATACAAGAGGAACCCAAACCGGTAACCGAATCGGCTGAAGATGAACAACCAGATGTCTTCTTGCCACAACTGTTACGCGAGCAGCAATTGGTGCAAGCGCAGCAGGCACAATTTCAGCAGCAAGCGAATGCTTTCCTCAACGGTGAGGTAAATACCATACATGATACGCCCTCATTGCCACAATTGTTGCAAGATGATGAGCATATATTGGCGCCATCACCGCAACCTGTCTTGCCATCAACGCGCTTTACAGAACGGCCAACACCCGCTGCGCCTGTAGCAGCCACTACGTCCAACAGTCGGCCCGCTTTCAATGATTACGGTATTGGAAGCTTTGGTGCGCAACGTTTTGGTTTGGAACGGCCACAACAGAGTGCACCTGCACCGGCACCTTTGCCACAGCAGGCACCACAGCGTGTCAATGTTATACGCACACGTCCACAAGTGCGTGAACAACGCCCACAATATGAGGCGCAATCAGCACCACAACCAGCTCCGGCACCTGTGCGCTCTCGTCCACGTCCAGCACCAGCACGTCCGGCCATTGAATATAATCAAGTGCAACAAGATGAACGTGAACAGCCACAACAGCGCCGCCAACGTCCTGTCGCGCAAACAATACGCAAATGGCGTGAAGAGAATGAGGACGGCAGCATTACTTGGGGTTATGAGAATGATGATGGCTCATTCAAGGAGGAAATCATAGGCACAGATTGCATTACGAAGTGAGTGCAACATTTTCTAAAACTAAAACTACATTAATGTTATAATTTTTGCTTGTAGGGGCACCTATGGCTACATTGATCCCGATGGTAACAAACGTGAATACCACTATGAGACCGGCATCAAATGTGATCCCAATACACGTGAAACAGAGGAGGAGCTGCAACAAAATGCTTTCATTAATTACGAACAAAATACAGCTGTATTGCCAAATGGCATTGAGATCGACATGACACAGATCGGCAAAAAGAAATCCAGACGGCCGAATTCTATCTACAGAAATTAGCATTTTAAAACTTACAATAAATATATAAAATGATAATATTTAAGCTTTCAAATATATATCAATAATTACATCTTTAATTATAAACTAAAAATTGAAATTGTGTTTTTATTAACTTGTATTTTCTTTTTTTCCCCAAACGATTTTATGCCTTCGTCAGTCAGCAAATTTTCAAATGGTACACATTTTTCGTATAAAATCTTAAAAGGGCAAAATAATCGAAATTCAAATAACACTAATGAAAGGTACCTTAAAAGTAAAGTATTGTAGCAAAGTAATAATGGATTAGCATTATCTGCTAACTAATACGGTCTTTGACGACGTATGGGCGGCAAACGATTAGGTGGTGTGATGGAAATGTCTAGAAAGTCACCAATGCAGAATTTAGCTTGTGCCAATGTTTTGGTATCATCTGCACCCTTTTGACCAGTACAGGTTACACCGATTTCACGCATCTGGTAGTGATTATTGCGGAAATTCGGAAATACTATTGCGAAGTCGAAGTAAGTTCCTTTTTTACGAGTATCAGGATTAACATCTCGTACTAGCGATGTGAGTTCATGTAGTGTGGCGTCCTGCCAGGTATATATCTGTAGTTCATTGCTTGGCACATTACCATACATATATTCCGATACGGAGTGATGGCGACCAGTCGAGCAGAAAACACGTAACAACAGCGGACATGTCTGTAAAAATTAAAAATTATGATATGTTGTAATGCAATAGAAATATACAATTTGGTTAGCCAAAAAAAGGCGCCGACTACAAACCTTTTCACGATCTATAGGTTTTATGTGAGACTTCTCTTCCACAATCATTGATTCTACGTTGGCCATAGTAGTTTTTTGGGATTTACTTACTTTATGACTAGTTTTAATTTATTATTCACTCAAAATTCAACATTAATTATACACTGTGAGTTCTAAACACTGGAAATGAAGCAAACACGGTAAGCAGAATGAAAGTTGACAGGCAGATTACTACAACCAACTTCACTTGTTATGCAGTGTTGCATTCTAAAAATTATATGTATTTCTTGTTATGGTTTCAGTATGAAATTATCATGGATAAAAATGAAATTATTAATAGAAAAAAAAAAAAACACAACATACGGTCGATCCAACACCTTGGTGTTCATAGTTCGTGCTTTTTATTGTTAAGTACACTTAAAGATACTTTCTAACAAATTTTTCAGAAAATCTGCTATTTTGGACAATTGCATTAAAAATTTCCAACTCTGATTTTGTTACCATTAACTAAAAAATAAATTGTCTGTTTATACAACGCGAAATCCCACAAGACTGATTAATTAAGATTATAAGATAGTTAAAAATATCTTGATAGTAATTATTTTAGCTTTATTAAGCCATATAAAAACTGCATGAAGAAGCCATTAATGCTGTATGTGAATGTGGGTTAAGATTTTATGATTTCTACAGCTTATTATCAACTGTCCGTTTAGTTATGACTTTTATCCCCCAATTTCTTTCCTTGTGCTTTTCGAGCATAGTTGGCAACGCAGCTGACAATTGTTTGGAATTTTCATCATTTTGCAAACACAAATTATTCGGTCGTTGGTGTCAGCTGCACAGTTTTGCGGATTCCTAAGTAAAGTGTAGAATTCTCATAATATCCCAACACAATAAGCAGATTTTTGCAAATCCAAGTGTCATATTTGTTTAACAAGTGCAAAAGCTTAAATAGTGAAAATTGCGATTCCAGTTGTTCGCAGAAGTAGTTACATACATATGTATACCAAAGCATTTATAAAGTGAAAAGTGTATCGGAAAGAACACGAATATTCTAAGAGCGAATAAGAAATTTCTCATGTTTTCTAAATACACAAAATCTCCATTTGCATTATAATCGGAGCTAACATATATATCCATCCAAGTGTTTCATTTAGTGCTGTTTTTTTGCAAAGTTCCACAAGAAAAATTTTCGCCTGCTCCAGCTGATTTTTGGGTGAGTTCCTGCATACATACACATACAATTGCCGTCAGTTTAAAAACTTTCGCATCACAGCAAATCAATATAAAGTGAATAATTAAGATTTAGTAGTATACCAAGAAATATTACATGTTATGCAATTTTTTGTCAGTAAGCAACGTAATGAATGATATTGAGGTCGCCATGCGAATATCTTTTGATCTGTGTACATTTCTATATTTATTCGTGTATATGTGTGTATATGTATGTATCTTGAGATTTTACATTTGCTGACATCTGTATCTTGTTAGCAATTGCATGCAAAAAAAAATAAAATAAATAAAAAGTAATAACTTATTAGAATACCCAGTGTGGTCCAATCGGATTTCGTTATCACTGCTTCATGCTGATTAGACTCAGTACTTTATAAAATTATTCAAAGAACAATTCGTCACCTGGAATGCAAAGTAACGCATCATCAAAAAATTCGAAATTGAGTGTCTTATTGATTATGATTCCCTACTTCAAATTGCATTCATATTACATACATATGTCCAACATTTTCAGGCTTTGCCCTCAGATATAAAGCAGTTTTAACCAATATTAATTTTTTTTTCACTCATGTTCCATTTAATTTTTGTAATGAAATAACAACAATAGAACTAAAATACTCGTTTTGTGTTTTCAGAGTATTCTATTTAATTTCCATATGCAAAATGGCAGGTCCTCATAAGTGTTTAAAAGAAACATGTGCTTTTTAAAGTTATAATAAATTTTGTTTAAAGAGTATAAAAAGATCTTTATTCTGATTTTGTTCGGTCAATTGTATGGGAGCTTTGCACATACATACATACATATGTATAAGTTTACATTGTTGCAATGAATGTTGTTGAAATAAATATTTGTTAACTTATATGCTATGATTGTCTGATCTGAACAATTTCTTCGGATTTAGGAGTGGGGATACCTTGTCAAATTAAAAAGTTTTCTATACAAGGACTTGTGTTTGATCGGTTGTTGTTGTTGTTATAGCGGCAAAATTACTCCGAATTGACATTCCTCGGATTTATAGATTTATACTTCATTGTGGTTCCAACGTTTCCGTTTGGATATTATAAACATCGTGACAAACTTATTTTAAGTTCAGCCGGTATAAGACAATAAGGAGCGATATACATACTATATTTGTGTATATGTATATGTAATATGTACTAATCAACATTGGGATTGAAATTGTCTACATCGATATGTCTAATTCCTTTTGATTATATTTTCTGGCCTGCAGAAAAATGTGCTGGCGTTGAATTAATTTCAATCAAGATCTATAAATACACATATAAATATATAGTATATGTACATATACATATTTATGCATGGCAGCTGAAACTACAGTGTTTATGTTAGTGTTGTTGGTATAATGGGGAAAACATTTTTAACAAAGATATCATTAAGTGGGCGCATGGCCAACTGTAATTTGGATTACAATGCCGAAAAGCATTTCGCATATAATTGGCAGTGAAATCGTTTAAGTGATTACTTATGTAGTTAGTTAGTAGTAAAAATACTGTTGATAAATTAATTGAAATATGTAAACAGAAAATTGTACATATTTATGTACAAATACATTGCAGTAATTTTTATAGATAGCGAATGCAAGTATATACTGCAAGAACAATAATAATGAGGATCGGCTTTAGAATACCGTGGTAGGATTTCGGGAATAAATGGTATGCTCGTATAGAGCAGCTTCTCCAGATCAAGAATATGTATATTTATAACCGCGGAAACTTATAGCTTTCGATATACATACATATTTGCGTTTAAAGTTGAAATTTTCAACTATTTCAAGTACGCTTTTTCACTAACATTTCACTTATTCGTTTGTACACATTTATTTTACATTTTTTAGTGCAAAAATGGTTTTCATTTAATTTTTAAATTATTGTACAATTCTATTTATTTAACAATAATAAAATATAATATTTACAAACTGTCAAATAATCAGTGTTACCTTATCGACGTCTTGTGCAAATAAACTGCAAGAAATTAAAAACAGATTATACAGGAATAAAATAATAATAACAAGATAAAAAACAATAAAATATTTCATAGCCTTCAATAATTTACAAATAATATTTGCCTATATTTATAATTAATTTATTTACAAACTGGAAAGAAAGAAAACAATGGCAGAGGAAATTAGTTGCTATAATTTATGGGTGAAACCCAAAACTTTGCTCTTTAAGGTTCATTTAAATTATGCAAGTAATAAGTGATTGTTGTTAGCGTATAATTTAATTTTTATAATTATAATTTAATTTTTTGTTTACTTATGGGGGAGACTTTTCCTCTATCAGATACTTATTTGGTTTGTTTTTAATAATGGCATGTGCAGAAAATAGTTAGAATTTATTTTATTTTTATTTAAAAGTTGCTACTGCCTGATGATATTATTGCAAATTTAAGAATACTTTATGTTGCAGTATTTGATAGCCTGGCTGCTAATTATCATTATTAAAAGTTAATTGGGTGACTATACACAGAATCTCACATACTAACCCACACATTTACATCGTTGAAAAATTGCAGAAGCAAACTCACAACATTTTCAAAGCAATATGTACATAAATATGTATGCATTTAACTATGTGCACAGTCGCCTCATTTCGATTCCACGCTACGTTTGTGATACTGACATCAAAGGTCATAAATTTCCAGCGCTGGAACGGAAAATACTTTCGACGAAGACGCAAAACAGAAATACCAAACACTTATTAGAATGAAATGAAAAATAACTCGTACAATTGCTGTGATTGGAATGCCTAGAGAGTGTGCGTTGTTTTTGTTGTTTTAGCTAATATTACTACAAGCTTTGTTGATTTCCATTGCTGTTGCTGACGTATGGACATGAAAATCTCAACACAACTTGCACTTGGAAAAATAAAATTCACAAAACAATTCACAATTTTTCATTTCAGTGCCATAATAACAACAAAAATAGTGAAGCAATTTATTTCTAATACCTATCAATAGCAGCAACAACAAAGAAACCACATTCGTCTGTGGCTGATGGATTGAAAGCTAAGCATTAGAGCATGTATTCATAAAATAATTTAAAGATTTAGAAATATTGACGAGTAGTTTATGCGAAAATAAGAAAATCTAATTTTCAGAATTCCTCTGACTTCTAATTATTCTTCGTCTTCTCATGTGGGCGTATAGCTAGCTATCATGGAAACTAGGTCCAAGCCGTAAAGTAAGAAAATCATAACTTTTTCATAATTTCTGTAACTTCTTTGGTGTTGTTGTTGTAGCGGCAGTATTATGCAGAGTTGACAGTTCTTGGTCGGTTAAAAATCTGGATCAGTTCCGGTTACGTAGACCCGACTGCCGTGGGAACGGTTCTCTAATTTCAAGTTGTACTTGTTCTTTCGTGTTTATACTCTAAGTACCGTGACAACTAGGTCCACACCGGTTTTGATGAATAAATCGATTTATGTATGTGTTAATATGTCTATATTTTTTTTTTTATAAAATGGTAGTTTTTTCCAGAATTATACCGAGTTGACAGTCCTTGGCCGGATAAAATATCCATATCCGCTCCGGTTATGTAGGCCTGACTGTCGGGGGAAAGGGTTCAGGCGACGTTATTGTTGTTGTAACGGCAGAAAATATCTCTGCAGAAATTTTAAGCAAT
Source organism: Bactrocera correcta (assembly GCA_027475135.1). Classification (NCBI taxonomy): domain Eukaryota; kingdom Metazoa; phylum Arthropoda; class Insecta; order Diptera; family Tephritidae; genus Bactrocera; species Bactrocera correcta. The sequence continues at coordinate 43,274,815 of CM050325.1, read as the reverse complement.
GCTGCCGAGTTAACAGTTCTTGGTCGGTTAAAAATCTGGGTCTGTTCCGGTTTCGTAGACCCGGCTGTTGTTGTTGTAGTGGAACAGAATTCTGCCGATTTGGCAGTACATGGGCCAGATTGAAATCCGAGTCCGTTCCGGGTATGTAGACCCGAATGTCGTGGAAATGAACGACCCGGCTGTCGTGTGAAATTCTACATAGACCCGACTGTTTCTAGCTGAGTCCTAAAAAAACTTTCGGTCCTTGTCTTGGGTGTCCTCCCATATAATGCTGCTGCTTCGAGTATCAAGTGCGGCCGGGAACTGCCTACCTAAAAGCAGGCTTCATATATCAGTGCCTTTTTATTAGTTTCATTTTCTGCATGAAGCCAATAGCTCCGCCCGCAGCTACTTTTTCACTTTCCCGCGAATTTCCCTTGATTTCACTTGTCTGAAACGAGCTTAGCAGACTGCAAAGGAATCGCAATAAGTTTCACTTTCACCTCATTATCGTAATCCGATTTTCGCCAGCACACCACAATATTTCCGCACTAAGTCCTAGAAGGGAGCAGCTTTGTACACCGCAGAATGATTGCGTCACAAGTTTGCAAAAAGTTTTCTCACCTTTCATAGGCTTCATTCACGGCTAACAGCTGCGCTAGCATACTTACAGGCGTTCGGAGGCGAAATTTAAGTAGCAAAGTTGTTAGCAATGGAGTACACAAACGCACAAACAAATACATATACGAATATACTTAAAAAGTGGAAATCAAAAGCCGACAGAGTATATTTTGCAAACAAACAAACAAAAAAATAACTGTATAAAGCAGTGTGGCAGATCGATTCAACTTTTTTGCTATTCTCTTCTTGTTCTGCTTCTTCCTTTGTTAACATTTTAAAATTTCAGTGAAATACTTTCGGGCCAACAAATTATCTGCCGTTGACGCCCGTCGGAGGCATGTGGTAAACAATGAATAGCAATGTGCTTGTTGTTGTTGTTGACTGCCTGCCAGCTGCTCGAAAATTGTATTATTTCGAAGTAACTTTTGCAGGCAAACACACATACACACACAAACACTCATTCAACTTGCTAAGCCATTCTAGGCAGCAGCGAGCAGCATACAGGGTGCTTGTTTGTGAAAGAATTGTCAGCAACGACAATCAGCTGCTAGTGACACCATCAAGAGCAGCAGCAGCTTATATTCACTTGTTTCTGGAGAATTTAAGGTTTACAGTTACATGTATGTAACATGTAAGTATGTATGTGTGAGTATGTACTTGACACCTATGTATGTATATATGGCGCCAATCTAGATGATTTGGCGAAAGTTAGTTGGATAATCTGAATGAGCGACACCTACTATTGCAGACACACAAGCATATCACATCCAACATTTTCACACGCAACATCTGATCAAATTTGACCCGGACTGATGAAAGTAGTATATTTTCAGGTACTTAACAAGTCCATTGAAATGTCACCGGTCTACGATAGCAAAATTTTTTCGTTTTTTTTATTCAACATACTTGCCTTGAAGGGTTTGAAGGGTGATACACTGCTTACAGTGACCTTTCAGCTTTTCGATAATATTTTTATAGTACCATTTGCCCTCTGATTGAAAACAGGCCTCAGTTTCGGCGATCACCTATTCATTCACTGAAAATTTCTTATCTTCTTACGTCGAGCAGTTTTTTGAAATCTGAGAACAAGAAAGAGTCGCTGGGAGACACATCAGGAGAATATGGTGTATGCGGAAGCAATTCGAAGCCCAACTGATGGATTGGCGTCATCTTGGTTTGGTGAAACAACACACTCTTTCTCTTTAAATGCATCCATTCCTAGATTTTGTCCTTCAATCCGTCCAATAACGCTATGCAAGAGTCGCTGTTGTCTGATCCTTCCTTTTTCAAGGTAGTCAGTAAAATTTATTCCAAGCGCATCCCTAAATATAGACGTTATAACCTTGCCAGCCGACTGTTGCGCCTTCCCGCGCTTTGGAGCGGGTTCATCGTATTCAGTCCACATGGATGACTGTCGATTGGACTTCGTAGATAATAGATCCATGTTTCATCTATTGTCACATATCGAACGCAAAAATTCGTTCAACTCGTCGTTGTTTTCGGTCAAAAGTGAGCTCGCCCGGGACCCATTTTGCGTATAGCTTTCTCGTACCCAAATATTCGTGATTGATATGATGTAAACATTCAGTTGACATCTTTAGTGTGGCTGCTCCTCTGCCACCTCTTTTTTTTTAGCCGTACTATTTGCATACACTGTCTGTGTACGTGCTTTTGAAACGTGTTAACTGCTTGTGCAAACTCAAATAAATGAAATTAAATTTGAAATTAATTTCGCTTGCAATTTTCAAATGTAAATACGAAATTGCCAAAGTGCTGGCACTTTCATGCACCGCCCTTGTCGTTTGTTGTTGCTGTTGTTGGCAAACATATTCCTTTTCGATTGTTTTTGTTGAAATTCTACTGTTTTTGGCGCTGTCACTTAACTTTTTGATCGATTATCTTTGGCAGCGTCACGTGGGTGTGGCGGTGCAGAATATACGCAAAACTGCTATTTCCATGTTATTTTGGGATATTTATATTTTTTTTATAAATTTGCTGAAAGTGAGTAGAAGTTTGGAAACAAAAAGAAGTCGCACGGGGTAAAATTATGCAGAATTTGGTAGACGTGCTGCCCCGGTCGTCGCTTTATTTCACCAATGTGTCAGTGGTGCCAGTGTAGATGTGAGCCGATGCGTTGTTTTGGTGCAAGAACCTTTTACTTTGTTCCGAAAGGGATCGCTTTTGCTGAAATTCGATTTCGAATCGGTCCAATAATTCGACCAAGTAGAGCCTTTTTACCGTTTAGTCACTTCCCTAGTAGTCGAAGTAGAGCTGACATTGTAAATAATAGAAAACGGTAGCCATCACTTTTCCGTTTGCTAGAATCATTTCCTTCTTTTTCGGCTCTTCCTTAGCTTTTGGTATGTATCAGTGGACCTATATCCAGCTTCCTTGCGCATATTTATCTTCACATGTTATCTTCCATGAGAGTTATATTGAAAACCCTGAAACTCGTTAAACCAATTTGTGACTTGGAAGGAGAAGAAATGCTGTATACATTGTCCAAACGTTATTTGATTTCACTAAACGATTTCCTTTCCAAAAACAACATTCGAATCACCGACCAATAAAGCTTTTCACTTTTTTTATCTGCGGCCGTCCGATCAAAACTACGAGTGCGATCGGTTGAAAATTTTGACAGTAGCCTCCTTCAAATAGCAAATTCCTCTTGCGACTGTAGCGCCATCGGGCGGTAAGGCAAATTTTTTATTGTACATACCTCGCTCGTATTCTTAAGCTGAATTCATCTTGAATCTTAGGTGAAATTAACATATATATTTGTCATTTAAGAAATTATTAATAAAAGTAGAGTGGTGAAAGCGGTAAGACCGAGTAAACCGCAGACGAGTAAAGCAACTCTTATCCAAATAATGTGTCTTTGGCAGCCGTGACAAAAAGAAGGATGAAATTTGGTACAAATGTCGCACTTTCTTGTTCGGCCCATCAACGGTAGGCTTTCCAGGAATTCCTGGGACTACTTAATTATTGTTTCATATTCAAAAGAAATGAGCGTTTGGTTCTTTCAAGGTTCTAAAGAAAGTTTTGAGTTCAAAGCATTAGGAAAAGGCGAGTGCCTTTGTGCAAATTAGAATCAAATGAAAATATTTTTTTGTATCCTGATATTAACTTTGCCACGAAGTTTATAACACCTAGAAGGATACCCCGAAGACACCATATAAAATATAATATATATAAAATGATCACAAGGACGAGCCAAGTTGATTTAAACCCGCTGTGCGTCTGTCCATCTGTCTGTATCTGTCGAGTTAGCATCTTCAGTTCTTAAAATATCGATCTGAAATTTTTGACACTTTCTTTTCTCCCAAAGAACCAGCTCGTTTAAAGGAACCGCTGATATCAGATCACTATAGCATATAGCTGTCATACAAACTGAACGATCGTAATGAAGTGCTTGTATGGAAAACTTTTCATTTGAAGAGATATCTTCAGCATATTCGGCATAAGTTTTTGCCCAAAGCAATGGTAACAAACTCTGAAGAAATTGTTCAGTTCGAGTCACTGAAGCATACAAGTTTGGCCGGAAAGTAATAGGGCTGAGTCGATTTAAAAAAAATTTATTGAACCAATCGTAACAATTCTTTAAAAACGTTCAAAATAGGCTCCTTCTATGTCATTTTGGCGCTAACAGCGCGATTTGCAAGCATTGAAGGCGGAAGCGTTGAGCTGCCGGCCTTGGTGAGGTAGATGTTCACAAGAAAGGCGGTGTGAGTCGGGACGTTGTGGTGGTGCAACTTCCAATCGGCTACGATGTCTTGTCGGACCCGGTTGACCCTTCGTATAAGTCTCTTGAGAACTTCCACGTAAAAGTAGGCATTGACGGTTTGTCCAGGAGGAACAAATCGACCCTTCGTTTAAGTCTCTTAACAACTTCCACGTAAAAGTAGGCATTGCCGGTTTGTCCAGGAGGAACAAATCGACCCTTCGTGTAAGTCTCTTGAGAACTTCCACGTAAAACTAGCCATTGACGGTTTGTCCAGGAGGAACAAATTCTTGGTGGACGATGCATTGTCAAATAATGTCAAAATAATATTTGTCGAAGTCGCAGGTTTCCCCGTAGGGTCTTCATCAGGGACCTCTTCCTGGCCCTCTAAAAAGGCCTTGTGCCATCGAAACAAACCACTTGCTAAAGCAACATCTGGGTAAGCCTGCTTGATCATATCACACGTCGCAGATTTACTCAGTTTCACACAGAATTTATTTATTTACAACAGTTTACACAGCAAGAAATTACAGCATAAACTTTAAAAAGACACCAGCTGCAAGGCTTTCAGTCACAGACCTTGTACCACTCACAGAAACGCGTCGGGCGAAAATGTTTATTATGACTCTCTAGGTGCTCGGAGACAACTGAGCAGCCGCTCGTTCATTAAATAGGAACGCTTTCTACCGAATCCAGTCGGTGCTTGGCCGGTTAAAAATCCGGGTCCGTTCCGATTACTTAGACCCGAATTTCGTGGGAACGGAATTCGTTCGGAATACTTTTAGATTTCAGAGAAGTGTCGGTGGTTTCCTTTGATGAAGCAGTTATAAAGTGCACACAAGTTTTCTTACACGAATGCAACGCTTTTATGCAATCTATCAAACTATTGCTATTCATTCATTCATTCACTTTGTAGACAGCAGCGAAAGCAAATTGCAATTTTTGCGAAATAAATAAATTTGATTTAGCATATTTTTTGCTCGCTCATTTCAGCCGGCCGGAGAAATATTGTTTACCTAATCGAATGTATTCACTTGGAAAATTACATGTAAATCAATTTATTTTTCAACTGACGTTCGATAAGTACCCTCATATTGTGGGAAAGGCTTTGTGCCGTGACTATTATAGCTGTAATTCATGCGAAATGTTCAAAGTAACTGTTTGATGCCACTTTTATGCAATTATTGTTTGGTTATTGAGAAAAAAAAATAAAAATTTTCACTGATTTAATAGAAAATTCACAATAAATATGCAAATATATAACAGTTTATATAAATACGAGGTTGTTGCTTTTTTGTATATTATTTAAACTAGTGGTTAAAATAAGGACGCTGCTGTCATATTATTTTAATTATTATTTAAATTTTATTATTTTTTAAGTTAGTAAGCAAAATCACGTCACTGTTTTCTTATCTAAAAATTTACCATAAGACCTCACTACATAGCCTCTTCACCGACTCGTCTAGCGTTAGAAAGTAGAAAATCGAACGCATTATACCAGTTTTATAAACAGGCTGTTAACACTTAGGTGGAACCTTGTACTAACATCTCCTCTAACTTATATGCATACTCGTTTCGTTTCTTCTTTTGTTGAAGAAATTCTTCTCTCCCTAGCCTGATACATAGCTGGTTCCACTAAAATTAAATCCGTTTGAATTTCAGTTAGCCCTAACCTTCAAAAGCGTATATTAATTTGACAGCTAACGGATCATTAGTTTGTGAATTATATCATTTTTGGTGAAGCAACTTTATATCAAAAGTGTAAAATGGATAAAAAGGTATTCCGCTTGTTGATAAAATATTTATTGTTTAGGGTAAAAAGTACTGCTGAAATCGAAGTTTAGATTGATCAACATTATTTCTGCTCTGCACCAGGAAAATCAAGCGTTGAAAAGTGGTTTCCTAAATTTGAACTAGGCGAAATGAGCACCGAGGTTGAGGAACGCAGTAGACGCCCAAAAGAGGTTATTACTGACGAAAAAAAGTACACAAAATATTTTTGGATGACCGTAAAGTGAAATTGTTCGACATAACAGGTACTCTAAAGATGTCAACTGAATGTGTACTTCATACTAGTTTCGAATATTTGGGTATGAGAAAACTCTGTACAAAGCGGGTGCCGCGCGAGCTCACTTTTGACCACAACCAATGACAAGTTGATGATTCGGAACACTTTTTATTTCACTTTGAAGTCCAATCGACAGTCATTCGAGTGGACTGTACACGATAAACCCACTGCAAAGCGTGGAAAGACGCAACAGTTGACTGGCAAGCTTATGGCGTCTGTATTTTGAGAAGCGCATGAAATAATTTTTACCAACTACTTTGAAAAAGAAAGAATTGGTAGGCATTCCTTAACTAAGGGCGTTTTCTCAATGTCTGGTTACCATCCATCTGCCAGTTAAGTTCTGTTTAAAACAAGAGCTCTTCACCGAAAGAAGGAGCCTTGGTTAATCTAACCAGAATTTTACTGGCAGATAACTACTAATCAGACGTTGAGAAAAAAATCCTGAAAGTATCAAATTGTCCCTATTTGCGCATCATTTGAGACCTTCGCATACGATAGGGTTGCCATATCGGTCTCAGTCAAAATCAGTCCCGTTGCTTATGATTTGAAGAAGAATTAACACAGCTGGTCCTTATAAGAATGCGCAAAAAACTCGTCTGATATTTCTCGGTCCTCCTTTTTCGATTTCAAGAACGTTGTACCGCAATGTTTTTGCTATTTATGCGATCTGATTAGTTGAGATCTGAATTCATCATATTCTAATTTATTTAGTTAAATCAATCGACTAAATAAACAATCGCACCTTTTTCTTATAAAAATTGAAGGTACACCTGTGTGCTTTATTTAACTACAAATACTGATGTCTGCAAGTGAATAAATTGTTTATCTTTAATCATACTTATAAATATATTCATTTACTCGTGTTTATCTTCGAGATAAACATACATTAGGGTGGTTAAAAATTACCTTCCGTTACAATTAATGTATGTTGTATGAAACAAAAACAAAAACTTTTGCTTAACCACCCTAATATATATACACGCTGCCCTAAACATACACATTTGTTCTGACTTATGTTCGTGTCTACTAATTTGTTGATACTCGTTGCTAATTTATTTATTTTTTTTTTACTGTTAATTTTTATCTTATTTTTTTTTTTGTTATTTTATCGTCGTCATTGCGGCAAAGTCAATTAGTGCTAGACAGTTGCAATGTGTTTATACTGATTGTTGTTCTACTGTTGTAGGTGCTTACGTACTACTCGGATACACTGTGCTACATAGTTACTGAACATTTTTTATATAGTGAAAGCTAATAGAAAATAATTGTAATTTTATATAAAAAAAAAAAAACTACTTTAAAATAAGTTGGGTCTTATTGCTGATTATTCTTCTTATGTAAGTTGTAGGTAAATTTTGCGATATCAGTTATGGTTATTTTTTTAAATTGACAGTCGTAACTTTGAAGTTGTAGATAATTTCGTCTATCTTGGAACCAGCGTAAACACCACTAACAATGTCAGCCTAGAAATCCAACGCAGGGTAACTCTTGCCAACAGGTGCTACTTCGGACTGAGTAAGCAATTGAAAAGTAAAGTCCTCTCTCGACGAACAAAAAACAAACTCTATAAGTCACTCATAATTCCCGTCCTGCGATATGGTGCAGAGGCTTTCACGATGTCAATAACGGATGAGGCGACGTTGCGAGTTTTCGAGAGAAAAATTCTGCGAAAGATTTATGGTCCTTTGCGCGTTGGCCACGGCGAATATCGCATTCGATGGAACGATGAGCAGTACGAGATATACGACGACATTGACATAGTTCAGCGAATTAAAAGACATCGGCTACGCTGGCTAGGTCATGTTGTTCGGATGGACGAAAACACTCCAGCTCTGAAAGTATTCGACGCAGTACCCGCCGGGGGAAGCAGAGGAAGAGCAAGAAGAAGAAGAAGTTATGGTTATACATACGACCTTGTTATCTCAGTCATCTCTCAGCTGAGTTTTTTACTGTACTGCATAAATATTTTCTCCATATACACTCGTTGACAAGTTTTTTTTTTTTGTTAGATTTACTTCTCACCTCACACTCACGAGTAGTTTTCAGGTTGTCTTCGAACTACATTAGCAAAGTCAAGGTGGAGAAGTTTCAGCACAGGTGTCTCGAGACTAAAATAATTTATCTGGTCATCTAATGGATTTTATAATCTACATGCAGAAAGATCTTTACCATAATTATATTCTACTCTATTCAAAAACTGTCTCAAAATTTTCCCTTATAATTTCCTCGAATAATTCCGTAACTGGTTCGCTCAATTTATTTTGATTTCTAACTCTGGTGTTCAACAGAATTGAGAGTTATAAAGATTACGTCAGTTTGGTACCGTAACTTTTTGTCGGCGCTATTGACAAAAATAGTCCCTGACCCTTCTGAAGATTCTTGATCTTATTTATTTATTGTTATTTTTATATTAAATATCTCAGTTAGTAAGAACATCTCCTGAATATATATTATACATTCTGTAAATTGTCAAAACATGTGAGAGTTTCTGTAAAGATCAGGCATTGCTTCTGCAGTTTCGACTCTCATGTTGCTAGCGTTGAATAAGAAAGCACCACAGACATTCTAAAAATTCGGAAACATTTTTTATTTAATTTTAGTTATTGCTTACGCGTCTTCTTTCTGCCAAATAGCAACTTAGCGACAATTGATCTATCGCGACAGCCAGCTGGTAAGTGGCGGGGCAGTCTCGGTCACCATAAGTACCGAAATCCATCGTCTTGCGTTTGTTATATTTAACAAGTACAGCGGCTTTTATATTCTTCAAAAATTGATTTTAATGTATATACTGATATACATACTTAACAGGTCAACGGAAAAGTCCTCGGCCTGACGTGGATACTAATACGGCTGCTAAAATTAAATCCTTATTGTTTCTAGTTAGCCCTAACCTTCTAAAGCAAAGTCGCGTGTATAAATTTGATAGCCGAATTATTAATTTGTGAACTATATAATTTTGACTGAAGCAACTTTAATTATTCTGGAAAAATTGATAAAAGAAGAAGTTCGCGTCTTGATAAAATACTGTTTTTTGAAGGGAAAAATACACTTTGAGTAAAAATTTATCTTGACGACGAGTTTCCGGTCGGTTGTTACCGACGGAGATATAAAAAAGTCCACAAAATAACTTTGGATGACCGTAAAGTGAAGTTGTAGGAGATAGTAGGCAATCTAAGAACATCAACTGAATGTGTACTTCATATCATTCACGAATATTTCGATATGAGGAAGCTCTGTGCAAAGTAGGTGTCGCAGAAGCTCACTTTTTACCAAAAACAAAGACGAGTTGATGATTCGGAACAGTGTTGAATATTACCTGTGACAGCAAGGCTGAATGGAAGGACTCCAATCTCGTGGTACTCCTCAGGGATAGTACGATCAAGTGATACACTGAAGACTCGAAAACTGTGGAGGAAATCGATGCAGAGGTCACAGGATCACGCGCCAAACTCCCCATACTAATGAGAAGTTTTCTAAGCATTTTTCAGGCAGAAATCTTTACCATAAGTCAGTGCATATCGCAACGAACCATACTTAGCGATAGTCAAGCAATCTTCTTCTATGAGATCAAATCTATACTGGTGCAGGAGTATAGAAAACTGCTGAATAGCTTAGTACGTAACCAAGTGCACTTCATTTGGGTGCCCGGTCACAAAGGCATAGCGGAAATATCTACTAACATTGTAGGACCTGAACCTTTCATCGTGATGGGTCCGCATACCATTAAGGAGCTGATCCGCAAGGAAGAAACAGTAGGCAGTGCACTTACGAGTACACAACCTAGCTTCGTGCGTAAATTGCCGTTTCTGCGACAGGGAGCCTGAAACACCAGAATACCTGCTAATCGACTGCACAACAGTCTGCAGACACAGGCCGACACAGACCCTTGAATCCATGTTTCCAAATAGGGATCGCATCGCTTCGCTAGCACCAAGTAAAATATTGGACTTTATCAATATACTGTGGCTAGGTGAGTCTTTGTGATTTACGAGAGAGCACAATGGACCTATTGTCGCGGTGCATTCCTCGTTTATCAATCAATCAATTAATCACCCTTCAAGGGAACTATGTATGTTGAACAAAAATACGAATTTAGCAAAAGAAAAAAATGTGTTTTGCTAAGGTAAGCCGGGGACTTTTCAGTTGACCTGTTATCTGCATACGCATGCTTGGCGAATGACGTAGAAGGTAGCGGCTTTCAGCGGAAAGAAACATTCGTGTGCCGCTGCTTGGGTCAATTGCTGCTGATTTTCTTTTCTTCATTTTCAATTTATTAATTTTTACTTTTATTTTGCCGCAACCGAATTAGTCAGTAGGTACATTGTGTATTTTTTGAGTGTCTTTCTTTCAATCGCATTGTTGTTGTGGTTGCTGTATATATTTTGGCGTATGCTTTTGTTTTTCTTTGGCAGATCACACCGGTATTTCGTGTGATGCTAACGTCACACATTTTTTGTTGTTGTATTTGCTGATTTATTCGTTTTTGTTTTTGCCCATTTACGTTTTCGCGGTAATTTCCGAAAATTAAGGCTGTGATAAACGCTTACTCGTAAAAAAGTGATTTCGCTCAGTCGGTGTTTGTGCTAAATTTAGTATGGCGTGTACCAGCACGTAGACGCTCAATATTTTGGCAGCAGTATTTACCTACATATTTACATACATATGTACATATGTATATTTCCTCGTATATTTATTGTGTTAACTTGTTGGCACTCAGTTTTGCAAATTTACAAGCACCACCAGCTATTTAACTGTTTTTTGCTCAGCTTTAAACACAATTACAATACAACACGAAATCAACACACTTGTGAGTATGCATTGTTGCCAGGTGCTAAATATAACCGTTATTTATGGAAACTGAATTTAAAGGAAATTTTATTGTGATGCAAATAACGGGCAATTAAATATGGTCTACCATAATTAGTGTTGATTTTACTTATACTTTGCGCATAAACTTCTCATTTTTATTAACGAGTGTACCAACGAGAATGTTGTGATGTTAAAGTGAAATAAAACACTGCAATTTAGTCAACATGTCATTTATGGTTGGAACAAAATTTCTGCCAAATGGCCAACGCGGCTCCGTTTACGTCAATTTTTGATGTCAGGATGCAACATTCCGACTGGAATTTCGGCTACAGCGCGCTGAATGTGATCTTGAGCAACTCGAGCGTTGCTGGTTGATTGGGTAAACCTGTGATTTAACACAACCACAGAGAAAATAAACTAGAGACTTTAAATCGCATGATCTTGACGGCAGTTGGACTGACGGAAATGTCTTGTTAGAAATAGTCTCGAAATTTCTTGTTGGAAATAGAGATCGTCGGTGTCGATTTCATCAAAATCCAGGAAAAATTACAATACTCGCTATTGGTGGTAACGACATTTGCAGCCTCATTTCGTAAGTTGTAATACCCGATAATGACTTCATATTGCAATCCGCAGCAAACAGTCAATTTTCCAGGATGCAATTGCGTTTCCTGAATCACACGAGAATTTCACTCTCCCCAATAGCTACAATTTTGTTTGTTGACAAAGCCATTAGTCCCGAAATGAATCTCATATGTATGAAAAAATGATTTTTCGATGAACGTGATTTTGTCAATTTTACTGAGAACGTGAAATACGCGCAACAGTCTTGAACAATTTCCGAGCGATGAAATGGCAAACCTTACTGAACATACTCACAAAATTTGACACAAATCCGTAAACAAACATGGTGAAAAAATCTGTTAAAATTACATCATCCTTATTTTTGGATGTTGTACTAGAGATTATGATGTTTCGCGAGAGACCATGGCGAGGTCGAAGTTGTGAGCCTTGCTATCACGGCGTAAGATGCTGTTTTGTGGAAATTTGGCATCGAATCGGTTCTTTTCCAAACAGTCACTTCACTACATCACTTACTGCGAAGCCACAAATAGTGTGGCCACCGATAGAATATTCCACATCCATCTTCCCAACAGATTTCCACGTTTTCCTGTTCGGTCCTTTGGTTAGTAAACTCATCTTTCGCTCTTTCGTTCACGTTCACTATACAAAGCTCCATTACATTAAGCCCAAACAATTTTAAAAATTCCATTTCTTATCTTTTCTTTCTCTTTTTTTGTAGCGGAATTTTACTACAACATTACTTAGAAACAAGTCCAGGTTAAGAAATTCAAGATAAATTGGTTTATGTAAGATTATTTCTAGCAGATTATGGTCTACTATTTTGCCAACCTTCTTATGAAGGTCGAAAAGCAGAAGATCATTATTAAAATCGATCGTGGTATTGTAGCATGCGCATCCCTAAATATAGACTATTTGACTTTGCCAGTCGACTGTTAAATTTTTCACGCTTTGGAGCGGGTTCATCGTGTGCAGTCCACTAGGATAACTGTCGATTGGACTTTGGAGTGAAGTGATGGACTCATGTTTCAGACTTTGTCACACGTCCATGCAAAAATTCAGGTTTATTACGCTTGAACACCTCTAAACATTGCCCCGAATCATCCACTCATCCTTGTGTGTGGTCAAAAGTAAGCTCGCCCGGCACCCACTTTGCACAGAGCTATGATGTACACGCTCAGTTAATATCCTTAGAGTGCCTGCTACCTCGAAAGTTGTTCGATGTATCGATGTTTTCATCAATACCCAACTTCTTTGAGGCGTGCACTGCGTTTACCGTCTTCATTTCACCACGTCTAAACTTAGCATACCAATCCTTGATTGTTGATTTTGCTGGGACAGTGTCCGAAATCTCATCATCGAGACAAGTTTTTGCTTTAACTGTATTATTTTCACTTCAATTTCATCAAATTGTAAAAATCTTAAAAACCAGCTTGTCCATAAACTGAAAACGATTGACCTTCCCAAACGACATCGCTTCGCCTAATGTTATGAAAGGTTCCAAGAAGATCCGACGCTTTCGAGCCAAAATTTGGTCAGCGATGAAGCCATTTCTGGCTCATTGGGTATGTAAGCAAGCGAAATTACAGCATTTGAAACGAAGAGCAACCTGAAGAGATTCAAGGGCTGCCATTTTGTAGAGAAAAACATCGGTTTGATGTGGTTTGTGGGCTAGTCTTCAAAAATGATGCCGGTGAGAACGTAACCGTCAATGGAGACCGTTATCGCGCCATGATAACCTATTATTTGGTGCCTGAAATTGTTTTTCGTGATCTCGGCGACATTTGATTTCAACAAGACGGCGCTACCTCCCACACATCGCATCAATTAATTGATTTATTAAGAGAACACTTCGGTAAGCAGTTAATTTCATGTTTTGAGCCGTTCGATTGGCCATCAAGATCGTGTGCTATCACGCCGTTAAATTTTTCCCTATGGAGATCTGTAAAGTCTAAGGTCTATGCGGTCAATTCCGCTTTAATTCAGGCCTTGGAGTAAAACATCACGCGTGTCTTTCGCCAGTTACGGTTTTAACGGTTCAGAATTAAGATTAGCTTTATGGCTTTTCTTTATTCATTGCTTATGTGCATGAACTTAAAAAGAGAACTACAAAAAAAGAAGGTACTTTATACTTATATGTACTATAAAAATGCAAAAACTTTCTCCGCTGTAGTAAGATGCTGCCTTATCTTAATCTATATCTATCTATTTTAACATACAAGTCCATGCTGCTTGGTGTGCTAATTTCCTAGAAGGATTTTCAATTAAAAACTTAAAAACTCTATGAGTGTAATCCAAGTCAAGTAGAAAAACTGCTCTAAGTTTTAAGCCGTGTAACTTCATCCGAATTGTTGTTCTACCCATCACAACTGCGGCTTTTCTTTGGACTTAAATTCTGTAAAAATCTTTTTTTACTTAACTCAAGATTATACACATTTTAGCATAATTTTGTATTGGGTTTTGTTTTTCTCTTTGCGTACTCATCTCTTCGTTGTGAGAGCTTTCGCATATGCTTCTGACAGGCAACAACAAAAGGGTGTTATAAGTAGTGATAGCCGCTATGAACTGCCAACTGCAGCTGTGAGCATTAAACTGGTAGGGTATAAATAATGAAAGTGGCAAAATGTGGGGGTATTAGCGGTAGAGTTTATGTAGGTTTGTTTGTATGTGGGCAGACAGATAGTTGTTGCGTGTCAGTTGGCGTTGGCTAAACGCCTACAGTTGCTTACTCTGTTTCATTTCATAACTTTGCTTGCATAATCGTTGTTGTAACGGTTTATAGGTTGGTAATGGGACTTAGCCATGTTATGGCATATTTGGTGACTGTACAGTTATGGCGCTCATAATAGTAACACCTTACGAGTACTTTGGCAGAAGATTGTAAAAAAAATTATTATGCATATGAAACGATATAAAGGGTGATCCATTTCGATGTTCCCTACTTTTTTAAAGAAAATTCAAATTTAATGGGGAATGTTTATTATCATTCAAAAGAACATGATTTGGCATTTTTTTTTTTTTTTTTTTTGAATATTATCTTTTTCAAATATTGGCTACGACTACGTTTTAACCATGATTCGACCGGCCCACAAACTACACCAAACTGTTCTTTTTTCTAGATGAAATGACAGCTCTTGAATCTCTTCAAATTGCTCTTCGTCCCAAAAACGGTATTTCCGCTAGTTTACACACCCATTCAGCCAGAAACCGCTTTATCGCTGAACAAAATTTGGTACGAAAACGTTGGATCTTCTTGGAACTTTTCCAGAGCTCGTAAAATGGAGCCATGTCTCTTGGGACGGTCGAGCGGCTTCACTTTTTGCACAAACTGTATTTTCTTCGTTGTTTTAAGGCGATAGTTATGCCATATGTCAGCCCAAATTGTTACGAACGGCGCCGAATCGACTCTCCATGGCCTTCGTGTACATTCTCAGCTAAGTTTGCTAGTTTTTCTTCACTGCATGCTCAACTGGTCTATTCGGTCTAATATTGTTAAGTAATGAATGCGTCCTGCTCACTTCTTGGAATCGACGATATCGGAACACTGTAACGTATGGATGATCGGACTCAAATGCTTATATGGGAAACTTTTTTATTTGGGGAGGTTTCCTCATGAAATTTCGTGTGGCTTATTGTTCAATCTAAAGTTATAACCTGCAAAGAAATTTTTCTGATTGGACGACTACAACATATAGCTGCCATACAAACTGAACGATCGAGGTAAAGTTCTGGTATGGAAAACTTTTTTATTTGACAAGATATCTTCTTGAAATTTGACATGGCTTATTTTCCATCGCAAGGCTATAGTCTCCAAAGAAATTGTTCAGCGCAACTAGAACATTTAGCTGTCATACAAACTGATAGATCAAAATCCAGTTCTTGTATGAAATCCTTTGTACATGTGAAGTGTATTATAGCTACGGTGCACTCGAAGTTAACGATTTTTTCTTTTTCTGTTGCCATTTTGCTTTAGCAAGTTAAAGTTAAATTTAATCTTTGTTTGCTCCTCACGCTTTTGTTTTAATTGTAGACATGTGCACCCACTGTTAAAAATCTACAATCCGTGATAATTAAATGCAGTAACCACAGCTACAATCCAATATAATTAACTTGCGATTATCATAGCGACAATTGCTTCGAACATATGTTAATTTGCTATTGTTTTCCTGCCGTTCATTACCCACCGATTTACGCTTAATTAACAAATAGCCATGTGATGTTTACATTTTCTGTATACGGATTACAAAAACAATTACTAACGGCGATAAATTCAAAAACAATACTCATGCTCTACTTGAGTTCACCGTTATGCCGAAATTTTCAGTTTTTAAGCTACGTGGGGTGTGAGGCTGCCACCCGCTTTGATTGCTGTCATTAAATGTCGCCTTGATTAAGAGCAGAAAAGTATGTCCATAAATAAACGGTGAACTTTTTTTGGCTTAATTTATTGTTCTGTTTTGTTATTTGTAAATAGCTCGTCCGAATTTCATGTAATGATGAGCAATTCTATTTCTGTACTCCCCCGCTGTCCAGAGTAAAGTTGTGCTCTTTTTATAATACAATAATATATACAAGTACAAACAGTTAATATGAATTGATTACCGATTACATCGCTATCATTGCGTGCACGTTGCCCATGAGGGGTAACTTTCAGTCTGATAACTTTTGCCTACATATATACATACATACATACATATATTTGGTTTGTGACTAGATTTGTATGAATTAGAGACGTTAGAATGATTGAACTCATGTCGTTTGATTACATGTCGTTCGTGAAGGGAGTTCGTTGTTGGCTGTGAATTGTAAAGTGAACAAAAAAACAGCTATTTGTGGTCAGCTGTTTATTTCCATACTCACTTTTCCAACTCAGTCTGAATTGCGCAAACGAAATTTAATATTTTGTCCTTCTTTTTTAGGCGCTGGTTACAATTTGATGGCAGTTTCTAGTTTATGCTGCGATTTTGACAATTTCAAAAACTTATTTTCAAGGGATTTTGTAACATTTTTCGAGATATGTAAGCTGCAATCTGACAGAGTTAGTTGACTGCTAATCATTAAATATTTACTTCAGAATTTTTTTAAAAAATGTGAAACTTGTACGCAAAAATTTCAAATAAGTGGCAACTCTGTTAAAAAAGTATTCAAGAAAGACTTCTAAAAATTTCGGCCGAACAGGTTCACAAATTTAAAAGTGAGAAGGAAGTTACAATACTAATATTTTTAATGTTTTCTTTTTTTTTTTTTAATAAAAAAAAATTTTTTTTATATGGGTCCCATACTCATTTTATTAGCCTTGTCTGATGCCTAATGGTTTTTATTATTTAAAATACTTTGAAATATTGCAAAATAGGCTTTTTTTGATCACAATTTCAAAAGAAAGAAGGTTTAAGAAAATTATATTTCTACGAGCGAGTTGCCACATGTGCTAAATTGCAAAAGTTTCAGTCATCATATTATTTTACCAACTTTATTCAATTTAATTTAAAAAATCTTTATTCCAACTTTTATTTTGTCAAAACACTATTTTACAGAGTTGCCACCTGTGTTCATACCAAATTTCTTTATAAACTAAATATTTACTAATTTGAAAAAAAAAAAAATTATTGATTATTCAAAGCTTTATTCCAACCTTTATGCAGTCGAAATATTATTTGATACAGTTGCCACTTTCATTCAAATCAAATTTGTATAAAATCTAAAAATTAATTTGAAAATTTTCATAAAAGTGTAAATAAAAAAGTTTAAAAGTTATTTCATGTTAGTGCTAGGATGTAAGTGTTAACGATATTGTTAAGTTCCAGCGAGTTGCCACCTGCATTCAAATCAAATTTGTATGAAAATTAAAAATTAATTTGACAAAAAATTATTGATTATTCTAACCTTTATCCTGTGAAATTATTTTTTTACAGAGTTACCACCAAAACTTTATTCGGTCAAAATATTTTTTTACAGAGTTGCCACCTTTTGCAAACCAAATTTGTATAAAAACTAAAAATTAATTTGAAAATTTTCATAAAAGTTTTTTTTTTTTTTTTTTTTTTTTTATTTTGTTCATACATTGCAACTAGTTCAAATAAAATACAGGACTAACAAGCAACTTGAATATGACTTAGACATTTAATTACAAAATCACAAAACTACTATAAGAGTATTGGCTAATTTAAAAGATCGCTGGGTTTGAGGCGTTTGAGTCGTCTTGGTGGACCATCTCCAGAAGTTAACATAGCTACTTCTTCGTTACAGTGCTGTAGCAATCTTGCACTATGCGCTGTTGCAATTTTAGATATTTCTGCATTAACCGACTTTACGCCTAGATCACGCTCTATATCAGCACATCTACAATACCAAGGCGCTTTGACAATTAGTCTTAGTACTTTGTTTTGGAATTGTTGGATGACTTTCTTATTGTTTGCGTTAGTACATCCCCAGAGTTGTGCACCATGGCTCCATATCGGTCGGATTATTTGTTTATAGATAAGTAACTTATTTTCGATGGATAACACTGATTTGTTACCGATTAACCAATTGTAATTTTTGAGTCGCATGTCCAGCTCCTTACGTTTGTTTTTTACATGAACTTTCCACCGTAGCTTAGTGTCAAGCGTCATTCCTAAGTATTTAGCGGAATTAAAGTACGGTATTCGAGCACCGTCTATGAAAATTGGTAAGTACTGTATCTTGTTGTATGTGAAAACAATGTGTACAGACTTAGCTTCATTCAGCTTTATCTGCCATTTCTTTGCCCATTGTACGACTTTATTTACAGCTTTTTGGAGATTATTAGTGGACTCGTGTTCACTACTACCAACAGGAAGCAACGCGGTATCATCTGCGAATGTGGCTGTTGTATAATTGCAGTCTATTGGCAGGTCGTGCGTGAATAGAATATAAAGAAGAGGGCCCAACACACTACCTTGTGGAACTCCTGCTTTTATTTCCCTAAGATCAGAATATTTGTCCCCTTGTTTAACGCGAAAGTAGCGATCAGATAAATACGATTTTATGATGTCATAATACTGTTTCGGTAAAATTAGTTTCAGTTTCAAAAGCAGTCCTTTGTGACAAACTTTATCAAACGCTTTTGCAACATCCAAAAACACGGCAGAACAGAATTTTTTTTCCTCAAAGGCTTTTTCAATAACGTGTGTTATCCTGTGGATTTGATCAATCGTAGAATGGTTGGCTCGAAACCCAAATTGATGCGCTGGAATTATGGTTTTTCGTTCAATGATTTTATTGATACGTTTTATGAGAATTTTCTCAAATAGCTTCGATATTATCGGTAGAAGTGATATGGGCCTGTAAGATGATACATCATATCCTGGTTTTCCTGGCTTTGAAATCATGATAATTTCAGCAATTGCGATAAGTTGGCACGTATTTAAGATGAAAAGCTGCGTTAATAATGTTGGTAATTTTTACTACACTTATTTGAGGAAGCTGTTTTAGAACCTCGGCAGTAATCAGGTCGTAACCGGGGGATTTTTTGTTTTTAAGGTTTTTGATTTCCTCACTTAGCTCACTGCTTGTGCAACATGGAATTTTTTCGTTCTCTTGACTGGAAGCAGTAGGAAAATCAACGTGTGTTTCATATGGGGAGAATATTTTTGCTAAATAATCCGAAAATACTTCTGCTTTTTTTGAATCGTCTCTGGTCCAGCTATCAGCACTTATTTTAATGGGACATACTTGAGTTTCTGGTGTTTGTAGTCTTTTACAGCTTTTCCAAAGAGAGTAGTCGGAATTTTTTCCATTGCTTAGGGAAAGAAGATATTTTGTGAAACTTTCATTTTTGAACCTCTTAATTTTCCGATTAAGATCTTTAGAGACTTTATTTAAAATAGATTTATCAGCTGGGCAACGAGTTTGATGCCACTTACGTCGTAGCTTTCTCTTTAATTTAATAGTTTCCCTTATATTATTAGGATATTGAGAGTTTACAGCAATTTCCTTTAATTCCGGTGTACTTTTCCAAGCTGCGTGTTGTATACTTGTTGTAAAGTGTAAAATTTCAGATTCCATCTGGTCTATATTTAATATAGAGTCATATTTACTTTCGTAACATTCCATCATTGTTCTAAAATATTCCCAGTCTGTACGTTTATTGTATAAGGCCGCTGTTTTGTTTTGTTCATAAAAGTGTAAATAAAAAAGTTTAAAAGTTATTTCACGTTAGTGCTAGGATGTAAGTTTTAACGAGATTGTTGAGTTCTAGCGAGTTACCACCTACATTCAAATCAAATTTGTATAAAAACTAAAAATTAATTTGAAAAAAATTATTGATTATTCTTACCTTTATCCTGTGAAATTATTTTTTTTTACAGAGTTGCCACCTTTTTCAAACCAAATTTGTATAAAAAACTAAAAATTAATTTGAAAATTAAAAAAAAAAAAAATTTTAAAAGTTATTTCATGTTAGTGCTAAGCTGCAATTTTAACGGGATTGCCATTTTTTTTTTAAATTTTCAGAAGTAGATAAATAGTTAAAAAAAAAATAATAAAAATGTTTATTCCAATTTTTTAGCACTTTTTGTTTATTTTTTTGTATAACATGCTGATTTTAGTTAAAATCTTTATATAAAAAGCCGATTGAAATGATAACTAAAGGAATTGTCATAGTTGCTTTATTAATAAGTTAGATAAAATTCAAATTTCGATAAACATTAAGCGCACCTAATATGAAAAATCTTATATTTTGACGGTCAAGTTTTCGATTGGTAATTTTTTCTTATTTATTGGCGTATTAGAAACTAGGCTTCTCTAAATTCAACTGCCTTCCTGCCAACCTAAGTTTTCCCGAAAATATTATTTTTCTCTTAATTTTTCTCATTTGATCTTCCATTCAATGGTTTTCATCCTACTCTAGTAATTGCTTTGCTTTCAAAAACTATCAACCATAGTCTTATGCATTTTCATGATTTTAATTTCCGAAATTTCTCCATGAAATATTCCCTCTACAAAATATTTCTCTATGCAAATATAAATTTAGTTCCAACTGCATATTTATCTACGCAAAAATTGCCACAAAATACACACTTCACTTTCTGGAAACCTCCTAAAACCTAGAAAATTAGCTCACGTGGGTTCATAAAGCGAATGCTCTATTTTTGACACAAATTGCATTTTGGCTTTGACTCTTATCTGCCCTGCAACATTTCACTCGATTTGTTTCGGAAATAATACTCCCACAAACACTTTCATTAGTTGCCTAACACGCTAAAGTAAGCAAGAGCTCAAGCTCAACCCATAATAGTAACGTTTGCAATGACGAGCGTCATAAAAGCGTCATTCATAGTTCCACCAGTGCGTATGAGCGACTTTTTATTGAGACTCACATAGCCGGCACAGCCAGCACACTCCACCACCAGCTTCATGCAATGCAGTGTATACATGTATATATACAGTAAGTGTCTGTATGTAAGTGTGTGCGTAGTCGCGTCGATGAATGAACGAACACTGGGCATTAAAGTGGAGGTGTTTGCGGCAAACAGGTGAGTGGACGCCAACCAGCAGGTGGCGTGTAGGTTTGCAGGAGCAGCAAAAATAAAACTTTCTTTGCACCTACACACGTTCCACATTTTTCATTCATGTCAAGCACACCTACCCGCCGCTTCTACACCCGCCTGCTTAATTTTTGCTGCATATTCAAGCACACACACATCCACGTCTTAATTTATTGATTTCACGAATGTGTCGTCATTATGGCAACACACTTTTCATTAAGCCGTTTGTATTCATTTAGTTTCGTTTTGTTTTGCATGCAATTCGTTTATTGTTGCTGGCAAATCTAGTTGGAAACACATACATACACACACTAACGGGGACAAATAAAGCGCACAAGCTATCACACACACACACACACCTCTACAAATGTGTGTATCAGCTTTGCTTTGCTTTTGTTGCACGCTCATGTGGCATGGCACGTTGTTTCACTTGCAACCGCCACCCAAGCCGCTCGCTGCCGTGGCGCCGTTTCCATTTGCGTCATATGGAAATTCTTACTACGTTCTCAATTCGTTTGCATTCTTCATTTCGTCGCTTTCGTACGCGTTTCCTATGTTTGTGGCGTTGTTTGACAGCAATCGATGAATAAAACTCATTACATTTAGTCATTTCTGGGCAAATATATGCCACACACACTCCCACATGCATATGCACACAAACACACATACATGTGTATGCCTGTACACACGCATACATATGTATATGTATATGCATATGACTATGCATAAAATCTGGTGTATTTGTGTCAGTTGGCATGTTGCTGCATATTTGATGTGATTTTCTTTGAATTTATCAAAATCCTTGCAGCTGCTACCAGTCGCTGGTGATTGCTTATTTGTTTGCTTATATAAATTTGCATAATATTTTTGGGTTTTGTGTGAATCCAATCGCATGGTTACAACAATATGTCGTGTGGCAAGTGAATCACATGTCGAAAATGCATCGAAAACGAACGAGAAGTGCTACAAGTGCGTTTCTTTTCAGCAATTTTGAAATTAAGGGTGTCTTTTTTAGAGGCGCATAATTTTTATACTCTACCAACATGTTGCTACGGAGTATAATAGTTTTGTTCAACTAAATGTTGCACGCATCACCCAAAACTAAGCGAGTTCGATATAGGATTATATAAATATATATAAATCATCAAAATGCTGAGTCAAGTTGAAATCCAGTTGACTGTCCGTTTCTCCGTTCGTGAGCGCAAACTGTAACTTGAGTAAAAATTGAAAAATCTTGATGAAACTTGATACCCATGTTGCTTGGCAAAAAAGTAAGGCGGAGCTCGTAGATGGGCGTTATCGGACCACAAACACCATTTTTTTACTACAAAGTGCCTTAGGTTTAGTGTACACTACACGACAGCTACAATAGCCAAATTGGTTTAGGACAATTTCTATGAAAACTATTTATCAACACTGTGAAAATGAATGAAATCTATATAAAAATGATAACTCCGGCAACTCCCCATATAGCGGTACTGTTATAAACTACTTAAGGGGGTATTCTAGTCTAGAAGCATGAATTTCAGGTAATTTTTAAAGCGTCGTAAGAACAGGCAATTAATATTTTTACTATCCATTTTTTTATTAGTTATTTATTAATTTTTGAAGAGTACAGAAAAAAACAAGAAAAAACGTTAACTTCGGTTGCACCGAAGCTAAATACCCTTCACAGGTGCATTTCTGTTCGTAACTATGTGTCCAGTTTGTATGGAAGCTATATGCTATAGTAACCCGTTCTGAACAAGTTTTTTCGAGATTAGATTGTTACCTTAAAAAATAATCTATACCAAATTTCGTGCATATATCTTGTCAAATGTGAAAGTTGTCCATACAAGAACTTGATTCCGATCGTTCAGTTTGTGTGGCAGCTATATGCTATAGTTAACCGATCTGAACAATTTCTTCGGAGATTACATTGTTGCCTTAGAAAATAATATATACCAAATTTCGTAAATATATCTTGTCAAATATGAAAGTTTTCCATACAAGAACTTGATTCCGATCGTTCAGTTTGTATGGCAGCTATATGCTATAGTTAACCGATCTGAACAATTTCTTCGGAGATTACATTGTTGCCTTAGAAAATAACATATACCAAATTTCGTGAATATATCTTGTCAAATGTGAAAGTTGTCCATACAAGAACTTGATTCCGATCGTTCAGAGTGTATGGCAGCTATATGCTATAGTTAACCGATCTGAACAATTTCTTCGGAGACTACATTGTTGCCTTAGAAAATAATGTATACCAAATTTCGTAAATATATCTTGTCAAATGTGAAAGTTTTCCATACAAGAACTTTATTCCGATCGTTCAGTTTGTATGACAGCTATATGCTATAGTTAACCGATCTGAACAATTTCTTCGGAGATTACATTGTTGCCTTAGAAAATAATATATACCAAATTTCGTGTATATATCTTGTCAAATGTGAAAGTGTTCCATACAAGAACTTGATTCCGATCGTTCAGTTTGTATGGCAGCTATATGCTATAGTTAAAAGATCTGAACAATTTCTTCGGAGATTACATTGTTGCCTTAGAAAATAATATATACCAAATTTCGTGAGTATATCTTGTCAAATGTGAAAGTTGTCCATACAAGAACTTGATTCCGATCGTTCAGAGTGTATGGCAGCTATATGCTATAGTTAAAAGATCTGAACAATTTCTTCGGAGATTACATTGTTGCCTTAGAAAATAATATATACCAAATTTCGTGAGTATATCTTGTCAAATGTGAAAGTTGTCCATACAAGAACTTGATTCCGATCGTTCAGAGTGTATGGCAGCTATATGCTATAGTTAACCGATCTGAACAATTTCAATGTCAAATGAGAAAGTTTTCCATACAAGAACTTGATTCCGATCGTTCAGTTTGTATGGCAGCTATATGCTATAGTTAACCGATCTGAACAATTTCTTCGGAGATTACATTGTTGCCTTAGAAAATAATATATACCAAATTTCGTGAATATATCTTGTCAAATGTTAAATTTAAATATACCCTGTTTAGGGTATATTTAAAAACTAAAAAAAGTAAAAAATTTCAAAAATTATGTGCTGACGAAATGGGATGTCTCTAAAAATTTCTATGTGACCATACCCATGATTTCAACCCTCCTAGTTATCTGAAACCAAAAAGAAAAAACGATTATTAATCGACAATAATGTCGCAATGGTCGGAACTACGGAAAAGTGGGAAAAAAAATTTCACAAAATGGCGACTGCCTAAAAAAAAAAGTTTTTTTGGATCACTTTTTCTGACTATTTCGAATATTTTAAACATAATAAAAATAAAAATTTGGGGATGGGGCTAGTTCAAACCATAGATAAGCCTATAAAGAAGACTCTATAAAAATTCAAGTAAATCGGTCCAGTAGAACCTGAGAAATCGTGGGTATCGTTCCGAAAAGTCAGTTTTGAGAAAAACGCGTTTAAAGTTTCGCGTTCCGGCCGAACCAGGTTGGATGCCGGGTCAGGAAAATGCCTATATCTCTGAAAATAATTTGAATTTTGAAAAATCCTCTTGTACACATATTCTTGAATAGTTAAACTTTTAAAATAAAAAAAATCGATTTTTTTTTTTAATTTCTAGGCTAGAATACCCCCTTAAAGCGTGAGAAATTATTAGCTGAATACGCCATAGATATTAAATTTTACCTCAGAGATGAGAGGTCTTTAAAAGGACCGGTTTACAAATTGGACGATGAGCGGGATAACGCCCAATTTTAGGTAAAATCACATATATCAGGACCAAGTTCGGTACATAACATTCTTATTTCACAGTGCGAAAATGGGCAAAATCGAACTGCAACCACACTACTTCGCATATGACACAATTTTGAATTCCATCTGATTCTTTCTTTTCGAATGTCCCAATCAAAAAGTAATTGATGTAATCGAATTAAACTTTAGCAATAATTCTTTCAAAGTATGCCACCTTATGACCAAAGATTACCCAAATCCAACCAAAAGTTTTCAAGGCATAGGTGTCCGAACAGGGCCGAATATGTGAACTCCAGTACCTGTAGATGAGTTTTGACCGAAAATATCGTTCAATATATGAGATATTCATTAGAAATTCAGAGAGTACCTTTTCCTGATAGTGGTGTATCTGTGTGTCAAAAATGGGTTGAATTGGGTTAATACATTCCTTAGCCCCATATATAAAAATTTTCGAACTTAGCGTCACTCGGAATCGCCAAGATCATGTGCAAGAGAGTGAAAGGCAATCAAACAAACTTTCCACTTACACAATCCGGAAAGGATTGCAGGGCAGTTGTTGGCCTAGTCACAGGCCCCAACTTACTGACATCATATGCGAGCCATATGAGCATTACTAATGATGACACATGTAGAAAGTGCAAAGAAGTGGGCATGAAAGAGACACTGGAACATTCTCTCTGCTTATATCAGGTCTTATCTAGGAGTCTGCTTAGATATCTAGGGACTTAACGAGGAATTAGATCTTAAGTCTCCAATAAACTTCGCAAAAAGCGTTGACGTCCTGCGCGATGTAATTAATCTGGCATTAGAAAGGACCTAAAGTAAAGGTCCTTGGTCTATGTATGACAGCCAGTCAGTGTAACTCAACCTAATAGGACTTGTTTTTAAAGTTGATTTTATCGAAAAGGTAAAAACATAGCTCAATCTCTAATTCCTCTCTCGCAATACGCAACCAGTGATACCACAATTCCTGTATAACTTTATATCTCTGTGGACCAAGATCCATCCTCAAAGTGCCCTTCATAGTAGACGGGAGAGTGCTCAACAAACGCTATTTCTGTTTATGTACAAATATCCAAAGTATCCTAAATTATTAGTATCTGCTTGATAAGTAGAGAAAAGAGAAAAAAAGGGAGAGTTAATCGAAAGTAATTTCCGATGACCTCTGTTAAAGAAGTGCATTCATAAATTTTTTCCGTAAATCGACCTTCGCAGCAACTCACTTTCTAGAACGTATGTGTTGTCGTACCATACATAGGTTCATCGTTGCCAGATGCATTGTGAAGTTTATTTGTTGACAACAGCTGAGTGAAAGAAAAAATCAAATAATACAATCGAATTGCATCAATTCTGTAAATCCTCTTTATTAGTATTTTATTGCTATTATATGGACATACAAGCAACAGTTGCCTTGATATTCCTGCGCACCGGATGTGGCAGCATCGAGGCGTAATAAGGATGCAGGCAGCCACAGCTTGTAGTCTCTGCCTTGCACATTCTTATATCCTACTTATGCAGCTGCTCTACAAGAGATGATTTTGTTTTCATTTCTTTTATTTCTCTGAACTCCAAGTCAACAGAGCACATGCACATCCTTTCGAGACATTGACATGAGAGAGTTTGACGTTCACGGGCAAAACCGTTATTATACTGCATTTAATTTAATTTACACACTTACAGTAGCGCTTTGTTGCCAAACAAGTGGCTTATAGTTATTGAGTTTTATTTTAGTAAGAGGACACGTGCTCACATCCTTAAGGATACGTAAGTAATACAAGCACAAATAAAGGGACAGCGCAAGTTTGCTTTAAGGATATATATTGATAGATGCGCGCGGTTTGCTGTTAGAGGTAGCACTAGCATGTATTGGAGACTTCTTTTGAAAATTATAATTTCTTCGTTCATCAGTTTTAGACACTTTCCAAATTAAATGTGAATTTTTTATTTTGTTTTAAAATTGTGTAGTAAGTACATACGAGTATATTTTTTAATATTATAGGCTGTAAGTTCGAAAGAAATGTATACTAATCAAATTATAATAATTTCACGCTTTTTGAGTTTTTGTGACAGAATTACCCTTAAAAGGTTGCCACACCATTAAAAAAATTTTGAATATTGCGAAATATAAAATAATATGTTAAAAGCGAAATGTTGAAAGAAAAGTTTTATAGAAAAAAATTTTTTGGGGTTGCCACCTGTCATAAAATTTAAATCGTTTAATATTGAAAAATTAGTTGAAACATTTCCAAACTGCACTCAAAAATTTGAAAAAGTTTATTTAATGACAAATTCTAAAATATACATAGTTCATAAATTAAATAATTGATCTTCTTAATAAAGTTTTTTTTAACAAATATATTTTTTTTGTATGATAATTGCCTAAATTGCTTAATATCGATTGTTTTTTGAAACAAGTATAAAATAAGTAAATAAAAATGTTTACAGAAAGTTTCCGCGACGATATTATTGCTTACAAGTTTGCCACAGTATTGAAAAAATATCAATATTCTAAAAAACAAAATTTTTATATGAATGTATCTCAAGTTAAAGAAGGTAAGCGTGAAAACAATTTTTTTATGGAGCTGCCACCTAATATTGTGTAAAAAATCTTTAAAAGAGAAATAAATGTTTGGCTTAAGGTTGCCACCCTTTTTTATTTCTAAATATGTAGATTGTAAAATAAAAAAAATTTTAATAATAGTCTAATAAGTGTTTGACATAAACGCTATTTCAAAAAGTGCCACTACAAAGACGTGACTTTTTGGCGTTGCCACCTTGAAATTATTATTTTTTGTTTGTAAATTTTCACAAGCAGAATGAAGTTGTCACCTAATATTGAGTAGAAATCTTAAAAAGCTAAATAAATACTTAGCTTAAGGTTGCCACATTTTTTTATTACTAAATATGTAAATTGTGAAATAAAAAAATAAATGATGATGAGTAGTCCGATAAGGGTATAACATAAACGCTATTTCAAAAAGCACTACTACAAAAACGTGACTTTTTAGCGTTGCCATCTTGAAATTATTATATATATAATATATTTTTTGTAAATTTTCACAAGCAGTTTGCAACTATCATACATATCAAAAACTAATAAGTAATAATTTTTCATCAAATTTCAATTTTTCATCAATTGCAGTAATAAATATATACTTAGCTTGAAGTTGCCATCCTTTTTCATTTCTAAATATGTAGGTTGTAAAATAAAAAAAGGGTAATAATCCAATAAGAATATGACATAAACGTTATTTCAAACTAATACAAAAACGTGACTTTTTGGCGTTGCCACTTTGAAATTATTATATTTTTATTTTTGCAAAAAACAATTTGCAGCTACTATACCTGGAAAAAATATTTTCTTATTTTTAAATAATAACTAATAATTTTTCATTATTATTAAAAAAATGAAATTAGAAAGCAAACTAATTATTATTTTAAAATGGTTTAAGCCAGAATTGCCATTAAATTTTCTCACAAAATGCTTGCCAAAGTGACTGATAAAAGCAATGAAAAATCAAAAATGCATGGCTGAACTGCAATATATTATGCATACAAGAGGAGATTGCAAAAGGCGCGTTCAAGCGGAAAGTTGAGTGCAAAATTAACTTTACACCAGCACATGAACCAATACAAGCACAAACAAGCCAACTTTTATATACATATGTATATCCCTGCCAACCATGAGCGGGTAAAAAACCAGATAATCAGTGGGTAACATGTGGGTAAACCTGTGGGTAAACACGTGTAGTTTGTTATAGGCCGAGCGAATATTTTACCCACACACGTACGTATATATGTGATCATACAACAAAAAATAACCGGAAAATGTGCGTTGGTGTTAGTGCATAGAGAAAAAATGTGTAGTTGTATTGAAATATTTGACACAAGAGTGTAGCCGTGGTTGGCAGGGATGCTATATGCATACTTACATATGTCCGTATATATAAGATATAATTTAACATATACATAAGCACTACTTTCAACTTGTAATTAGGGATTTTCGCTATCCATTCCGCGCATAAATATTTTTCTTTATTGCTGAAAGCTTCCCATTGGCTTTGCCCTAACTCGATTAAGCGCAGCGTTACGCTGCAATGAACTTGAACTTGAAATGAAATTCTGCGCGTGGTTGGTGGCATCCGAAAATGCGAGCGCATTTTATCTCAAAATGCATGCATACACATGGATATGTACATGACAGTGGTAATTGCCAGCATATTCACTGTTGCCATGACTAAGAATGCTGCGTACATGACACGCCTCGTTGGTCAAACTCTTATCACAAACTGTGGCGTGCCGTGCAAGCGAGTGTGGATTACATAGTTGCCTTTTTGGTTGAAATATATGCATACGTATATGGATACCTTACATGCCATATTTGAATATGCTTCCATATTTCCCCTAGTGCAAACGAACCATTGTAGTTCGTGGAAATCAACTGGCGAAAAAATTGCATTCAAAATTCTTGCAAAATTATTATGTAACGTTGCCGCTTTTGCAAATTTATATATTTGAATTATACTTGCTTCGTAGAAATCCACTAGTTTGGAACTGATGAGAATTACGTAAATTCGGTTCATCATTTTAGGTTATTATTCTGCCAACACAAAGGCTAATCTAACCGTCAAATTATATTTATATTTTTATTATAAAATGTGTGCCCAAAACATAAGGACATTGTATTTATTTTGAAAATTCTTTATTTATTCTTCCAAATCAATTTCATCCCCTTCAAAGTAATCCCCTCCCGATGCAATGCAGTTATGCCAACGGATTTTTCAATCTTCGAAACATTGGTTGTAGTCACTTTCCGGCATGGCCTTCAGTTCCGTCTTCGCTGCGGCTTGAATCTCCTCTATCGTATAAACACGATGTCCCCGGAGCGATCTTTTGAGCTTGGTGAACAGCCAGAAGTCGCACGGCTCCAGATCAGGTGATTATGGTGGTTGCGGAACGATATGGGTTGTATTTTTGGCAAAATGATCACGAATTACGAGGGCAGTATGGGATGGTACATTATCGTGGTGTTAAAACCAAGAATTGTCTTTCCACAATTCTGGCATTTTTAGGCGGATAGCGTTACGCAAACGACGCATAACGTTCAAATAATATTCCTTGTTGACTGTTTGACCGGTTGGAAGGAATTCATAATGCACAACACCACGATAATCGAAGAAAACAGTCAATATGACCTTGATTTTTGAGCGACTTTGGCGCGATTTTATTGGTCTCGGCTCTCTTTTGGCACGATATTCGCTCGATTGATCGGTTGTTTCGGGGTCGTAAGCATAGATCCAAGCCTCATTGCCAGTTATAATGCATTTCATGACACCCTGATAGTCGGAAAGCATCGCTTCACACACTTCAACGCGACACCTTTTTTTTTTACAAAAAATTCAATGTTTTCGGTACCAGTGGAGATTTGACGCGCTTGAGGCCCAAAACATCCTTCAAAATGGTATTGGCTGAGCCTTTCTGTATGCCAACTTCATCAGCAAGATCTCTAATTGTTAATCGACGGTTTTTCAGCACCAAATCTTTGATTTGTTGAAAGTGAGCTTCTTCGGTTGAGGTTGATGGTCGCCCTGGACGCTCTTCGTCTTCGACACGTTCGCGGCCGGCTTGGAACTCACTATACCACTTGTAAACATTTTTTTTGACATAGCCTCATCACCAAAGACTTTCTGCACCATCCTCAGGGAACCCGCAACAGAAAATTGATTCCGTAAACAAAATTGAAGGCAAATTCTTTGCTCAACAAATTTCGACATCGCAAAAAACGAAAACCTCACTTTTAGCAGCTCACAAAACGACACGTATCTCAAACACTAATGAATATTTTGACAAAAAATTTGACATAAATTTGACTGACAGTACTACCAACTTAAAAAAAAAATTAAGTCTCCAAATCCTTTGACGCGCGCAGTTTAAATTCAAATGTCACCTTATTTTTGGACATAGTAGTACGTTATAATGAAAAAAAAAAAATATTTAATTAAACTCCGAGTTTATTAAACACTATTTGAACACAGAATTTTGAACTCAAATTTTATACGGTGATGCGAATGCAATATAATGCAAAAATTAAAACTCCGAGTTTCTTAAACCTTATAAGTATAAACAAAGAGTTTTAAACTCGCTTTAATTCCTATAAAGTAGTATATACGGTGATGCAAGTGCATTATTACGAAGAAAAATATTAAACTTCAAGTCTGAGTTTCCTAAACACCATTTTAACACAGAATCTTAAACTCGCTTTTAATCCTCTAATGTGGTATATACATTACAATGAAACAAAAATTAATTTAAACTCAGAGTTTCTTAAACCTTATATAAACAAAGAGTTTTAAACTCGCTTTAATTCCTATAAAGTAGTATATACGGTGATGCAAGTGCATTATTACGAAGAAAAATTTCAAACTTCAACTTTTAGTTTCTTAAACACCATTTTAACACATAATCTTAAACTCGCTTTTAATCCTCTAATGTGGTATATACATTATAATGAAACAAAAATTAATTTAAACTCAGAGTTTCTTAAACACCACATAAACTCGGTATACTAAACTCAAGTTTGCAAGGCACTATGTGCTTTTGCATTTTGGAAATAGTTATAGCTGCATTCATGTTATAAATATATCATCAAGCTCACATGGCTTACGGAAAAGTTCAGTTGTCAAGCCTTTTTTGCAACGTCCATACTTTAATTACACCAGCACTCGATAGAGCAGAGAGTTAATGTGGAAGTACGTGTATATCACAAAATACTACTGACAATTAAAATTATATTTATTGTTGCAATGAAGTAGAGCTTTCAAACCTTCCACAATATATACATACATACATCTTAACGGAACATTAATAATTAAAGCGTATTTTTGTGGCTTGCAGGGCCTGCCTTCCGCTGCACCGTAAACAATAGCAATTTCAATTTTTACGCGTGTGTGCATGGAAATGCAATTATCGATAGAGGTGAAGCTCTCTGCGTCGATCTGTGCAATGTAACTAACCATTAGGGCGGAAGACAGCGCTTGCTGGTCACACACTAACACACTTATCGCTAGTAGACTCTGCGGTCCACTCAGTCAACCAATTCAAGTGCGCATGCTCTGTTGGATACTTGATAAGTGCACTACTGTAGTGATTGTGTGGGATCGGCGTGTTGTTTTGTTGCGGCTTCGGTAACTACTGCCATTTGTGGGTTTCAGCAGAGACTCTCCAGTACTGACACCAACCCATACACGTCGAGTTCTTCACTGTCTGCTTGTAAATTTCACTAGTCACCTTTCTGTGTGTGTGTGGGTGTGTGTATGTATGTAGGTGCTGCTGCTGTTTCTATGGCAAAATGCGGGGGTTGGGCACTCTGTTCGGACATGCAATTTGCACTAATTAGACCAATTAGAGCTGCATTTGTGGCGCATCATGAAGAAAACAAAACACCGACACACAACCACACACACACAATTGCCGGCTTACTTCAGTTGCTGCGTGCTAAACAATTCAAGTACATAGTTACATTTTTGAATTTTAGTGGCAAATACAAGTGAAAGAGTTTTGCAGTTGAGTGCTAGTGAGTTTTTCGAAATGTCACGTATACGCACTGGTGACTTTTTGTTTAAATGAGCATTTGAAATGGAAATAAGAAAATAAAATTTGCATACTTTAACAAAGTTATTTGCTGAGTTTTGTAGAATTTTTTTTTATTTTTAGGTTTCATTAATCTTCCTTTTAGAGCAAGAAGTTCAAAAAACTCTTCTACATCCACGTACTCATTTGTGAGGTAAAATTTGTTTTCCAACTTACGCTAATGATGCAATGCTAAGTTTTTATAAACACTATCAAAACATTACTTAAAAATAGCGAAGCCATGGGAAGGGAAACCATCAAGCTGTAAACGTATTCAACTCTAAATAACTGCGGTTCGTGATTTTGCTCGTCCAGTTTGTATGGCAGCTATATGCTAAAGCGATCCGATCTGAACAATTTCTTCAGATATTGTACCGTTACCTTGTACAATAAAACACACCAAATTTCGTAGATATATCTTCTGAAATGAAAAAGTTTTCCATAAAAGCTCTTGATTCTGATCGCCTAGTTTGTATGGCAGCTATATGCTATAGTGGTCCGATCTGAACAATTTCTTCAGAGATTGCACTGTTTCTTTGTACAATAATACACACCAACTTTCGTAGATATATCTTCTGAAATGAAAAAGTTTTTCATACAAGGACTTGATTCCGATCATACAGTTTGTATGGCAGCTATATGCTAAAGTGATCCGATCTGAACAATTTCTTCAGATATTGTACCGTTACCTTGTACAATAAAACACACCAAATTTCGTAGATATATCTTCTGAAATGAAAAAGTTTTCCATACAAGCACTTGATACCGATCGTTCAGTTTGTATGGCAGCTATATGTTATAGTGGTCCGAACTGAGCAATTTCTTCAGATATTGTACCGTTGCCTTGTACAATAATACACGCTAAATTTCATGAATATATCTTGTCAATTGAAAAAGTTTCCCATACATATGTCGTAAAGATTGAAAATGTAGTTTGTCACAAAATATCTTCCGTCAAGTGTCTTAAGCACATTCATAATCTTTGCTACATATTTTATATACCTTATATCATACACATGTGTGTACAATACATATTTACATTTTTATACAAGAATTTCTTGTTTCTACTTCATACTTCAAGTTGCAGACTTCCATTTCAACCCTGCAAACACACATATCGACGCATACACACAAAGCCACACATCTTTGCATTGCAAATGACAGCCAAATTTGGAATTCCATTGTAATTTAAGGTTGTAGCGCTTATATAACACACACACACACACACAACGCAAGACACCCACACACATATCAAATATGTGGGTATTAAGTTGTTTATTTTCTCTATGCTACTTTGTCTGTGTGTTTGTGTTTATGTTTGCTTCTGTGTAGGCGTTTGCCCGTCAATGCAAGGTGTATTTATGTGTTTGTTGTGTGGGCGTGTCTCAGTTTGTGGTTGTCACGTTTTATGCAAACTAAAGAGCGTTTTCCTTTGAGCCGTCTAACCCAGACTAGCACAATATTATTGTGCAATACCGACAATCAATATTTATAAAACAATTGTCCGCTTCCCTAGGAATAGCTTTAATGTTCTTGCCACACATTGTTATTTTTGCATTTTTCCGCTGCCAATGTTTCTTGTTATTTCTTCCACATTTTTGTGTCTTTTGTCAAGCGATTAGTTTACTTCTGGGCAATTTATTGCAATTTTTTATAAGGAAGTTATTAATGATATATTTGTATTATTCTTTTTACTTGCAGTATATTTGTGAACTGTGCTGTGGCAGGAAGCATATAAGGCTGTAAGTATTGTTTATTCGCTTCTAGTACTCTATTGTTATTTTCTTTTTTTTTCAAGCAAATATTTGTAGGGATTATAAATTGAGTTTTAAGAAATAGCTAAAAATCATTACCTAAATTTTATCTTAAACTGCTTGGTTAGTTTTGAGTTAGTATTCTTTTTAACTGGGCATAGCAGAGGAACTTTCCTGCGATGGCAGAGTGATCGACCATTTGCGCTGAAACTAGAAATTTTTCTTAGCCAACACTCTGTACTGCAAAGTTTTCTTATCTTTTCTCGCTATGTTCAAGAAAAGATTTACGATCCTACGCCATTGTGATATTGCGTAAACTCCAAACAAATTTTGTCCACAAGTAACCAAGAAGAAATAACACTCATCATGGTCACGAAGTTACCAATAAAGCACCGGTCTTCAAGTAAGCACTTTCAAAAAAAAGTGCAACGGTCCAACTAATTTTTATCGGTATTCTCTATTTATAGAGTTGTAGGCAAAATTTCAGGATCACTGAGTATGATGATCCATTTTTAGAAGCATACATTTGGGTGCTTGACGTAGTGTTTTGTTGTTTAGAAGGGTTAATACAAGTAGAATAAAAAAGTTTCTTATTAAATTCAGTACATTGCATTTGGCTTTATATATATATATATATTTTTTTTTAAGTACCGCTGCCTGGTTTATAACCTAAAAAGGCATGTATCATATGGGACATCCCCACTTAAATATGAACCTGCGAAAAGCATTCCATAAAAAGGTGAAATAATGAAACTTTCGTAAGATCTATTTCCTCCTTGTACCCTGAACAGGTTATATTCGGTTTGTCACGAAGATTATAATACCCGGAAGGAAACGTCGGAGACCCTAAAAAATATATATAGGGTGGGTCAACTAACGTTTTAAATTTGAATTATCTATATTTCGGCATTGGAAACGTCAAATACCATTCGGAAAGTGACAGATATTCAGTAAAAAGTCTAAAATTTACGAAATGGGTCGCTATTCACTAGAAGAAAACTGGGAAATATTGAAAACTTTTTTCCAAAGTTCGTTTGACCGAGGTTGGTCAATTTTACCAAAAATTATCTTTTCGGGCGAGGCTCATTTCCACCTCGATGGTTACGTTAACAAGCAGAATTGTTGCATTTGGGGCACAGAAAACCCGCACGTAATCGTCGAGAAGCCAATGCACCCAGCACGAATCACGGATTTTGTTCTGGTAGAATCATCGGCCCATTTTTCTTCGAAAATGAAGAAGGAACTGCCGTAACCATCATTGGTGAGCGATATCGCGCAATGTTCACCGAATTTTTATTCAAGCAAATTGAAGAGGAAGACTTGGACAACATTTGGTTTCAGCAGGACGGCGCTACATGCCATACAGCAAACGCTACACTCAATCTTTTACGCCCTATCTTCGAATTTAAAATTTTATATGGCCCACCCGTTAAATTTAAATGATCAGCTTGACGAGCTGGGCCGATTTAGCCAAACCCGTCTGTCTGTATATACGTGAACTAGTCTCTCAATTTTTGAGGTATCGATCTGAGAGAAGAATGTGGGGTGCTTTGTGCCATAATTTCGAGCATACCATCATTTAAGGTGAAAGGTAATGTCTATGTAGATGATGTTGCTCTCATGGTTAAAGGAAAATTCCAAAGCGGCACTTTCCTTATTGGGAGCCTCGACTTTACCCTGTCCAAAAGGTGAAGTACTTGGTACTCATCCTTGATGGAAAGCTTTCATAGAAGCGTAATGCTAAGGAGATCAGAAGAAAGGCATATTTATAAAAGAGCTTTTGGAAAGTGATGCGGTCTCTCCCCAAAAATTATGTTTTGTCTTTACGAAACCGTAGTTAATCAAATACTGCTCTATGGTTGTTGTTGTTCTAGCGGCCGAGTTCCTCCGAATTGACAGTCCTTGATCGGATACAAATCTGGGTCCTTTCCGAGTACGTAGACCCGACCGTCGTTGGTACGGATTTACTTTACCTTTTCTTACTGTTGCATTTTGTATTTGTCTGGTGGAAAGGGCTCGGTAAAGTCACTCCCGCTGAATAATTACAACGTGTTCAACGAACAACCTATACTGGCATAAGCTGCACTACATACAACACCAACGATGGTGCTTGAAAGATATTTTACATACAGCACTGAACGTAGTTAGCATAGACAGATGCATCCCTGCTAGCGGAAGCTGAACACGTTAAGAGAAAGAGAGAGATATCCCGGAATCTTCTCTCACTTCCACTGCATCCCTGATAACTTGGACGACTGCGCCTAATCTTAGCGGCATTTTCTTCGCGCACATACCTTCGAGAGATATGTGGGTGGGGCGAAGTCGCTACAGAAGAGGTGTATTGAGCTTTTTCACGAATGGATCGAAGCTCAAAAGAAAGGTGGAGGTCCGGAGCTTTCAATGAACTTTTGTTTTAGACTGCCAGACTACTGCAGTGCCTTTCAAGTTGAAAGACAACAGCACATGTACTTCTCGGAAGCGCGGCTTTTTTTTAGGACGGTATCCGATAGCAGAGCTGCTATAAAGGCCTCGATTTCGATGACACTGAACTTAAAGCACATCAAAAAGTATAAGACCTCACTGGCAGTAGCATCCAACTACGTACTTATTAAACTTGTCTGGGTACCTGGCCACAGGGGAATCGTCGGAAATTGTGAAACCGATGAGCTTACAAGAAAATTCGGCCGTTCAGCAAACGTTGGTCTGCAGCCAACACTTATGGGTTTGCAAAAGCATTCTGGCTCCCAGAGTGGAACGTAAAATGTCCATTGAACTGCTGGCTGGTAGCAAGGCTCACATCGCCTCAATGACAGATGTGGTAAATGGACACAGTTTCATTGGCACTCATGCGCTGAGGCTAAAGATTTTGGAGGCCACAACTTGTCAAAGTTGCAATAAGGAATTGTTATAAGAAATTGTTCTAGGAAATATTGCCAGATATTCAGTATTGCACCTGAATAAAGTATCTATATTTAGACATACTGCGCCACATATACATACATGTGTATGTATAACTACTTTGTAGCCATTTAACCACTAACGGCGCATTTGATTGCCACACTTTTATGTAACCCACTGAGAACACTCATAATCCAATAATCACCAGCCGCAGCGGTGGCGCTCATAAACGCATATGCCACAGCAATAGGCGAAAGAGCGCGAGAATAAAATTAAAAGGACAATAACGGACATAAAACCACAAGCAAACAGCAGCAGCAGCTAGAAGATAAGCCACAGCAGCTTGCCGCATAAAATTAACGTTTTTATTTTTATCATCGCTAACCCACCAACACACACACACACACACACATACTAACTCACATACAAAGTCAAATAGTGTTGGGCACTTCTACGGTTATAACTGTATATAAAATAGTTAGCGTTTAGCAGACACTTATTTG
This sequence comes from Bactrocera correcta, assembly GCA_027475135.1. Taxonomy (NCBI): domain Eukaryota; kingdom Metazoa; phylum Arthropoda; class Insecta; order Diptera; family Tephritidae; genus Bactrocera; species Bactrocera correcta. The sequence continues at coordinate 43,237,013 of CM050325.1, read as the reverse complement.
CGGCGAACTTCCACCGCAACGCAACTTTACTGCAACTTTTGTTTCTGCTTTTGACTTCGCTTTGGTCGGCTAACCAGCACTCAAGTACATACGAGTACTCAGCAATTGGCAAGTGAAATGCAATCGTTAAAGCTTCAGGGCCGCAAGCTGTCGGCTGTGGATGCTTTATTGAACGGCCTTAAATGTTGCGGTTTCTTGCAGTGACAACAACAACTCGAAAACAACAAATGTGTGGCGTAATAAAGGTTTTGGCGTTGCATATGTGATGTAGTAGATGCGCATACGATTGTCGCACTTTCATGCAGCTGCTGCGTTGCTTCGTTGTCTGTGACGTAAATTCCAATAACGGTACGTTATCCGATGCCATTTGCTACCTTTGGGCATTACGTTACGCCTCAGTGGGCTGAAGCAGCAGTCTTGCGCCGTGTATTTACTTTTCTACGACACGCCTACAAACTCAAGGCCAAAAATTTGCACATTAGCCATACTCTTTTTATTTAGCCTTCAAGTTTTCAATTTTTTTGCGTTCGTTATTACGAGTTTTCCTTAAGCAGACACACGCAGTGCTTTCTACATATGTTAGGGGTGTTCTTAAACCAAGAAAACATGTTTAAAACAGTTGCCATGGACCACAATACTAAGCTGATGATTTCTGTATACATTAGGGTGGGTGTGAAAAGCAGTAACAAGCTTTTGTAACAAATATGGAGATCAGTTGTCGTGGCCAACAACCACTAAATTGATGATTTGTATAAACATTCGGGTGTGTCATAATTGTAATCTGACTTTGTGGATCTCAAATACCATATTGTTGATTTTTTAGCGAAAACTATAACATATAAATTTTAGTTCCGATTGAAAATCGCAAAGGCACGTTGCATAAAAATCTATGTTTATATAACCGTTATCTCAAATATCTAAAAAAAATATGATTTTTCGTCAATTTGCAAAAATGTAGCAAGCATGTTTTTTGTTGTAGCCGGCAAAAAGATTACTACATAGTTTAAGAAGACTTCCCATGTACTTGGAGTGCAAGGTAAACGATTCTAATCGTTGCTAAAAACCCAGTTCGTCGGCTCTCGAGCTATATATCATAAGGTAAATTAATATTTCAACACAAGTCGAACTTAAAGGGGGTATTCTACTCTAGAAATCAAATTTTGGGCAGTTTTTTGAATTTTATTTAAAAAAAAAAAAACAAAAAATATTTTTACTATACATTTTTTTATGGTGTTTTTATTGATATCTTAAGAATACAGAAAAAAAATTTTACAAAAAAATATTAAAAATTAAAATAATTAGAGGGGGGGAGAGGCAGGTGTAAAAAAAATGGCGCATCCTGGTGACATTGATCCTGACTCTCCTGGTGGTCTGAAAAAAAAAAAATTAAAAGAAATTCTTAATCAGTAAAGATGCTGTTATAGTCCGGGAACACGAAAAAATTTTTTTTGAAAAATGGCGACTGCCTGAAAATAAAAATAATTTTTTACGCTTTTTTTGAAATACCTGAATTTTTTTAAAGTATTAAAAACAAAAATTTTGACACGATGCTGGTAGGAACACGAAAAATTTTTTTTTCTGAAAAAATGGCGACTGCCTGAAAATAAAAATCATTTTTTACGCTTTTTTTTTTGAAATTCCTGAATTTTTTTAAAATATTAAAAACAAAAATTTTGACACGATGCTGGTAGGAACGATAAAAGATTATATAAAGAAAGTTCACACAAAATTTCAAGTAAATCGGTTGTATAGAACTTGAGATAATGCCAGTACCGTGTGGAAAAAAGTAGTTTCCAGAGTTTAAAGTTTTGGAGACAATTCTAGTGAACACGGACGCCACCTCACACAAGCGGCTGTATCTGCGAAAATAAGTCGAATTTCCTTCCAAAGTCGAAAAATCCTTCCAAGGTCATATTTTTGAAAGTCTAAACTTTAAATATATGAAAAAAAATTGAATTTTTCAAAATTCTAGCGTAGAATACTCCCTTAAAAAGCGGCTGGACGACTCCGACAAGGCTTGAAATTATTAAAATAAAATGTTTTTTTATCTGGATAAAGATTTATTAGTTTTTTATCGTGTAGTCTGAAGTAAGAAACACATTTAGAGACTCGATGAAATCGACGAGCAACTTTTTCGAGTATTGCTTGTAAACATACGCAATAGTCGGGATGGATCTAACCGTTATACTGTATTTAGACATAAATATGCTTTTTTTGTTTTATTATTTCCGTATAAATTAGAAATGTTCTTTTTTATTGAGTTTCCTTATAATTTTTATTTAAGTACCCCCTTAATGTGCATCAGCTTCATTTCATCTCATGGCCTACATTGTCAGCCTCTTTGCCATGCACATATGTTTATAGAAATTACTTTCCCTGCTGATCTGTCTGCAATTTATTACAAACATATAAATTTGTAATAAGTGAGTTTTTACACACGCGACAGCTTTTCACAAACCGTTACATAAACAATATATTGGTCTATGCACACAATAAATAAGTAGGCAGTCCCGTTTTCCTTACGAGAAATAATAATGTACATGTTGCTCATACGCACTGTTGTCCATTTCGCTGTTAAGTTCTGCCAGACACACCCACATGACCTGGAAATTTCAATTCAATTCAATTCAATTTTATTATGGATTTATATTAATTCGCGCGTTAAATTATGTAATGAAAATTGGAAAGTGTACATGAGGTACATATATATGTATCAATGCATATGCGAAAACATGTAAGCCGGTTTAAAACATAAAATTAACAAAAATAAATTTATTAAAAGGTTGCCAGATGCTTGTATTAATTGTATTGTTATTAAGAAAAATAAAAATAATATTAAATCTAGATATATTTCTGAAAAAATAATGAACAAAGGTAGTAAGTAAATAATACACACTATAAGAAAAGATGACAACACCATAAAAAAACATGGTGTTGGGTGTTGCCATCTTTTTTTAAATACAAGTTGCTTAAAACTAAAAATAAATTGCGAATGTTGTAAGTGTAAAGCACGGAATAAATTCTTTTAAATTCCTTTTGGCACGGACGGACGGATCCCTAATCTTTCTCAGTGGTCTGACACATAAGTGTCGTCAAATTTTCTCTCATAGAAATACCACCGAATGCAGTTTTAAGTTTTCCCTTGAACTAAAAAAGCGGTGGCAATAAAAGAATATATGCTCAGAGACTTCAAAGCACTGTGAACACGTCGGAAAATTCGGACTAGTGTTGCGCTGGAATCTGTATAGGTAGCTTCTAATGCATCCACGTCCACTTAGTGTTTGGGTTTGGCGGAAATCCAGGTCCCCATAACGATTGTCCATCAACAAAAGGATGTGCGTAATCAGTCTGAGAGTAAACCGTCTTTTGAGTGAGGTTTGCTACCGCTGCTGCCATATTGTTAATCTTTTGGCTCTCTCTTTTCTTTTTGCTCCTATAGACGGCTTTGATAACTTGTATACCCGCTCGTATTCGTCACCCTGGATATCAATGGGCATCATATATATTTGTCGGAAAGCACTGATAACTCTTAATATCGACAGCCTGTGCACTGTGCTTATTTGTCTTTTAAATGCTTTAATGCCTAGCGCCTGGATCCTTAATAGAGTCTCATATAATATCACCTTTGCCCGGAGGTCATCCAGCTGTTTAGCCACTATCACCACAATAAGGTCGACTCCATATGCAATTAATTTAACGGCTTTTGGTTGGTGTTCACTTGGGTGCCATCATACATTAGATTTCAAAGAAGGGGAGTCTTGCAGTACTCCACTCGGAGCTTCAATGCGTCAATAGTGGACATCTTTTTTATAAAGTCATATTGTCTTTTTGATAATCCGTCGGCTTTCTGGATTACTAACTCCAAGCCGTTTCTTACTATACTTTCGTACAATTTGTCAACAATTGTGTCAAGCATGCACAGGTCTTTTTTGGTTTAAGAAATAGAATCGTTGAACTTTCCATGGGACGGTGAATATCCCTTCTTTTAAATACCAGTTGTAAATTTTTGTCTTTGGTTTTGGTTTCAAGATCATGACTTCTTTAAGGCTTCTGTTTGGTATAGTATCTAGTTCATACGAGCCAATATTTCTTCTTTACTAACTAGCAGTTTTGGCTCTACGACTTCGGTTCGTGGTTTAGCATAAGACATAAGTGGTGTTTTGAAAATAAAGTTTCGACGACACTCCTAATAAAAGGTGCATTTTGAGTTGTTGATGATGTATGCTGTTCCTCGAGGGTCTTCGTTTGCTTTCTCACAGAGCTTCTCAAAACAATTATTTTTACTGCGGCCAATGGCTGACTTCAAAAGCTTCTTCAGACTTTTAAGTATTGTTCTGAGACTGCTCGCATTTTCTCCTTATTGATTCCACACATTTGTATATTCATATGTAAGTAATAATACTTCCTTACAATATATATTCCCAAGGCATTATCTTGACACACAACTCAAACCCATGAAAAATTGTATCTACATTTATATGTAAATAATAAAACTGTTTCTCTGCCAAATCATCATTTCTTTGAAAGTTGCAATTAAATCTGGTAAAATTATGTGCGAACGTCATGCTTAATTTCATCACTTCGGCCATCTCAACACGAATATTGATTGTCCTTTCCACTAAACTCGCAGGAGTCGGAAAATAAAATCACTTAAGAATTGCTCAATTCAAGGTCAATCGGCCGTAGTAAACAAGTGCTAATTGTGGCACAAACAAAATGAACAAGGAATATAAATAATTAACACATTAGTCTCAATGCATCAGTCAGAACTTTGGATAGACGCATTTTATTGCAACAATAAATTTATTTACAAAATAATTTATTTTGTACATTTGTTGGCCACAATCGCTGACTTACATATGTAGTATATACATAAATTAATTTATTTACGGTACCAATTCCTCAATTTTTCTAAAAGCCTACAAGTAAAACTGGTTAGCTGGTTGATTTTAGTCTAAGAGAGTACTCTCTATGTTCAACCAGTTATGCCAGTATAGTTGACGAAGTAATAGTCACAAATCGACAAAATTTTTACCTTAAAACTGCTTAGAAAGGGAAGATTTGAAAAGTCAGGTCTCATCATGACTCTGAAAACATCGCAGCATTTGGGGAAAACACAACGAAACGTTGTTGCCAACATACAAGGCAATCGACCGGCCGGTCCTTAACTAAGCCGCACTAATATGGTCGCCTGGCTGCAGTGAAACGCAGACGAGGAACACACGAGGACATGTCAGAACACTGCACTGGGGACTACCATGGTATACGTTCTTCTTCATCGAACATTAGCACAGTGAGGTCCGCATGTTCCCATTTAAGGGACATATAGAACTTCTCTCCAAGCAGTTTCTGCTAGGTTGTTTTCGTAGAAATCATCCCTGTGGTCATCTGCTTGAAGCGGACCGCCTCGTAGGGGCATCAAGAGGTCCTTCCTCAACTAAGTTGACGACATAAGACAACTAACTTCAGACATTCGCTGACCGCCATAAGCACCTTCTCAATGAATAGCGTGCCTGGAATCAAACCACCACCCAGACGACGAGCTCGAGTTGCCGCGAAAATCGAAAGGGACCCTTGCGCAGCTCGTTCTAGATACTGTGGCAAGTTAAACTCTTTGCATGCCCAGATAACCCCTCTACCTATGGTCTGACCCCGTCGAAACTGCACGTTTTCTGGGCCTACCGTTGAATGACCTCGCTGATAACTTATCCGAACCTTACCATCCTAACCGGTAACCTTTACAACAAAAACAACTGATCTTTCCTGAAAAGCGATATCCTTTAAATAACCTGGAGTAGTTCAATTTTATAGCTCTTATAGAGAAATTTTTAGGGAATAACAAAAACCCTAACTAATGAATCGCCAAAGGAATGTTAAAAGCATTTCAAGCTTTAGGTTCCCTGATAAGTCTAAAACTACATTTCCATCATGTTCACCTTGACTACTTTCCATAAAATTTCGGAAATGTGAGTGATTCGATTTCACCAAGGTATTAAGAGCATGGGTGCAGATGCTAGAGAAGATTCAGTGTCCTAATGATGGCAGACTACTGTTGGACGCTTTAGAGAGACTTTAAAGTGTGATATCACACAATTTTGGTGGCCAATCGACCGACCCAAAACGTCAAATTATCTGCTCAACGAAGTGTTCTCTCAAAAAGTCCATTGATTGATACGATGTCTGGCATATTGACGATTACGTTCTTACCGGCATCATTTTTAAAGAAATATAGACCTATCATTCCACCTGCCCACCAACCATATCAACCCGTTATTTTTTCTGGATGAAATGGCAGTTCTTGAATCTCTTCAGGTTGCTCTTCGTCCCACTTCTCGGCAATTGTGTTTGTTAACATACCCATTGAGCCAGAAATGGGCCTCATCGCTGAACAAAATTTGTGTCAAAAACGTCGGATCTCCTTGGAATTTTTCAAGAGCCCATAGAGCGAAGCGAAGTCGCTTGGTAATGTCGAGCGGCTTCAGTTTTTGCACAAACTGTATTTTGTACGCTTTCAATTTAAGATCTAGACGTAAAATGTTCCAAGTCGTTCCATTCGTTTGCTCGAATTGCTGCGCCGAATCGTTTCTCCACGTTTTTCGTGATTGGCTTCCACTTGGGGTTTTTCCTCGTTGTTTTTCCTTGGAAATGTTTGTTATGAAGTTAAGTAGATGCCGTTCGAAAGTTTTTGCTATTCATTTTCTATTCTACAAGCATACATTACCAGTTAGTCATTTCCGAACCAAGTATATATAGTCACTGTTGAGTAGAATGGACTGCGTGTTGAGTGAAGCTTCAGGTTGGTAAGCAAACAATGTAAAACTTTTTGAATGCAATCAGTCATGCAGTATCTTCAGTCTTCTGCTTGAATGAGTCTTTCGCATGCGGCGATAAAGAAGAAAGGAAAGGAGAAATCCTGAAATGCAGCTAATAAGCGAGAGAAGACAATAAATTTAAATTAAATGCTTTACTAAACTGCGGCATTCAACCATGTTTGTCGTCGCAATAATAAGAGATGCAACCGGGAAAATGCTTTTGATAGCTTTTATTTATTAGAAATAAATTAGTCAATACATTGTTCCAATATACCCTTTTCTCTATTACTTTAAATGAAGAAAAGATCAACAGAAAGTCATCGTATTTTTGTAGATGTTCATGGTTCTAGCTGAGAGAATGTGTCAGAAGTAGTTTACACTATTTAGAAGTGGTGATTTTGGCTTGGAGGACTGATATTCGGTTCTCAAAAATGTTTGAAGAAAAGAAGCTTAAATAGAGGAAGATTATTTTCAAACAATAGAAAAGCTCGCCGAATCTTTGGCAGTCTCTCAAGCGGCCACTTTATAACTATTAAAGGTAACCGGAGACGTTGTAAGCCAAGTTTGCAACTAATGCTTCGTTCTTCGTTAGCTATTCGCCAAACTTTCAACCATTGTAATGCCGCAACCATTGTGACTAGGAAGGAATCCTTTGAGTAGGACAACATATATACTACTGTGTTCAAAATAAGGTGACATTGGAATTTAAACTGCGCGCATCGAAGGATTTGGAGAATTAATTTTTTTTTTAGGTTGGTAGTTCTGTCCGTCACATATATGTCAAATTTCATGTCAAAATATTCATTAGTGTTTGAGATACGTGTCGTTTTGTGAGCTGCTTAAAGTGAGTTTTTCGTTTTTTGCGATGTCCTAATTTGTTGAGCAAAGAATTTGCATTAAATTTTTTTTACGGAATCAATTTTCTGCTGTGAATACGTTGAGGATGGTCTAAAAAAATGTTTACAAATGGTATAGTGAGTTCCAAGCCGGCCGTGAACGTGTCGAAGACGAAGATCCAGGGCGACCATCAACCTCAACCGACGAAGCTCACGTTCAACAAATCAAAGATTTGGTGTTGATGAACCGTCGATTAACAATTAGAGACCTTGCTGTTGAAGTTGGCATATCGAAAGGCTCAGCCAATAACATTTTGAAGGATGTTTTGGGCCTCTAGCGCGTCAAATCTCGACTGGTACCGAAAGCATTGAATTTTTTGGAAAAAAGGCGTCGCGTTGAAGTGTGTGAAACGATGCTTTCCGACTGCCAGGGTGTCATGAAATGTATTATAACTGGCGATGAGACTAGGATCTATGCTTACGACCCCGAAACAAACGATCAATCGAGCGAATATCGTGCCAAAAGAGAGCCGAGACCAAAAAAATCGCGCCAAAGTCGCTCAAAAATCAATGTCATGTTGACTGTTTTCTTCGATTATCGTGGTGTTGTGCATTATGAATTCCTTCCAACCGATCAAACAGTCTACAAGGAATATTATTTGAACGTTATGCGTCGTTTGCGTAACGCTATCCGCCTAAAGAGGCCGGAATTATGGAAAGACAATTCTTGGTTTTTACACCACGATAATGCATCATCCCATACTGCCCTCGTAATTCGTGATCATTTCGCCAAAAACACAACTCATATCGTTCCGCAACCACCGTATTCACCTGATCTGGTGCCGTGCGACTTCTGGCTGTTCACCAAGCTCAAAAGACCGCTCCGGGGACACCGTTTTTATATGATAGAGGAGATTCAAGCCGCAGCGAAGACGGAACTGAAGGCCATCCCGGAAAGTGACTACAACCAGTGTTTCGAAGATTGAAAAATCCGTTGGCATAAGTGCATTGCAACGGGAGGGGATTACTTTGAAGGGAATGAAATTGACTTGGAAGAATAAATAAAGAATTTTCAAAATAAATACAATGTCTATAGTACTAGTATTTCTTACTCATAGCAAGGCATAACAATATTGCACCGTTTGATGGACGAAATCGCCGAGAAACGCCCAAATTTAAAGAAAAAGAAAGTGCTGTGCAAAAATCCATGATTCGGGAACAAATTAGGTTAATCTGGTAGGCCAATAAGCCACGTATAGACCACTTTTGATCCTTTGCGCTACCAGATGGAATTCAGTGGCTGGGTCCAAGAGGATGCCTGCGCTTGACTTGAATTTTAACAGACTCGTTGGCCTCACTATTAATACCTCTTCCAGTGTATCATACCATAGAGACCTCAGATGCTTATAGCGTAGTCTTGCCATTGTTTGACTGGTGCATTGCTCTAGACATTTCCTGCAGTCTTCTCGATCTGGTCAATCCTACGGGCGTGTTTCGCCACCAGACTGTTCGAATTGCTTCCGCATCCAAAATATTCTCCAGATCCGGCCCTCAGAGACTATTTCCTGTTCTCTCAAAGAAATTTTCGCCGAATAAAGGTGATCGCCGAAACTCAGTCCTATTTTGAAGCAAAGTACAAATCGTATTACAATAATGGTATCGAAAAGTTGGAGAGTCGCTATTATCCACTTATCAGTCTTGAAGAGAACTATCTTCAATCAAAAAATACGAATTTTGTCAAAAAATGTATTTTACTATGTTAGACAGGGGACTTTTCATTTGACCTGTTACATAATTTTCTACAATACTTCAAAGTGCTTAGATTCCGATTTCGATCGTGTCATTTGGGCACCATAATAATTTCTTTATGTTCCTCATTTTCGAAATTAATTCGACCATTAATAAAATATGTGCAAGATGAGCATATTGCAGCTGAACGAATAAGTTATCTGCCAATCTATTGTGACAGAGCACTTTTAGAAGTAATCATTACATACTCGTCTATGCCAGTCGTACAATATTAATTTCAATACACAGTTTCTTCGTTTATCTTTCGTTACATACCCGTTATGCCACGTCGCCATGCATATGGTTCTGTGTTCGTATGTAATTTCCCGGCATATCAATCATTCTAAAAATAAAAAATACGAAAAAGGGAGCAATTCATATATTACTGAAACTCATTCAGGGGAAAAACAATGGAATCAGTTATTACAAAACATCCCATACATATTTATGTACATTACATGACAAAAGAAAGCAAAAAAAAAGGCAGGAAAATAGAAACAATTGCTAAAGCACATTTGCCTGGCATATTTTGAATCACTCTCAACACTTTTGCTTTTGCTTTCGTTTCTGTGTGTCTTTTGTTTTCTTTTCTTCTGCTATTCGGTCTATATTCGTGTCACTTGTATGTGTAAGTGTCTAAGATGTAAACGCGACATATTGTGGTCGTAAATAGAATGACGGCAGATGACAGTTAGCCGACAAGTTCGGCGTGTGCGTTTAACCCAAATATTTAGGGAGGCGCGTGGGGTTTGTAGAAAAAGAAAATATAAAAAACAAGTAAGAAAGGGTGAAATTCGGTAGCGCTAAATACGTTGGACTTTACAAGACATTTGTCAAAGTTTGCTGAACATAAATGTCAAAGCCATGTGTTTGCTTTGACAGCTGGTTTGACAGCTAATGCTCTAGGAAATTCTATGGCGCTAAAAGAACATCCATTCATAGTTCAAAATCTGTCATTCAGGAGCAGATTTAGCATTAAAAATTAGCTTATCAAATTTCCTGAGCTGTTTATAGACTGTTGAAACTCTCAGCTTAACTTGATCGAAGAAGCTGGAAAAGAAACAAGCAAGGTTTTTAGGTTATATTTTAAAATCGAAAATTTTGAAATCAAACACTTAAAAATTGTGAGATATCAAATGAAAAATGTGAGGTAATTTTTTTCCACTTACTTATATTACACGTATCGCAATGAAAAGAATGGCTAAAGGGTCTAGAAAAATCAATATCTTAAAAGCTTTCAACTTGCCTTACTTATATATATATACATATATATATGCATGTATGTATTATGTTTATATATATTTACATATATAAGTATTTAAGCACACATACACACGCAATCTACAGTGACAGCCAGCCAGCCACATGTCAACGAAACGAGCAGTCACCTCCAGGCCTTATTGCAGCGCTAACGGAAAATTAATTGAAAGATGTTTATGCAAAGCAAAAAAGGCAACATTGCCTGACGTGCGGGCGAGCGGGTTGCCAAACAATGGTTTAGCTGTAAGGTATACGAAATGAATTAATGGAGGAAAAAGCCAGCGTACGGCACGGCGTATAAGTGATTATGTCAAGTAAGCATCACAAGCTGTTGAATAAACTGCACAAGTTAGCGGTCAAGGCACGCGCTTACACAATACACGCACAAATGCGAAAAGTAAATTGGAGGGTAATGCATACATGTACAATACAATACGAGTATTACCACAAACAAAGTGCTTGCCACAAAGTCATTGTTGCAAAATGTAGAGCGTTAAAAGCATTTTGTTGGCCTTAACGCTGAAAGTTGACATATTTTGTGGCAAGTGAAAACCGATTGCTTTTATTGACAGTCATATGCATATACACACATGCATACATACATATGCGTATATATGTATGTAGTCTTATTGCGCTAAACGGCAAATCATTGATCTTTCTCAAGGCCACTTTTGCCTTTGCAAATATTCTTTCGACGAAATTCGTTGAAAGCCTTTTCAATGAAAGTTTTGACAACTTAGCGTCTTATGTTGTTGTGTCGAGACTTTGAAAACTAGGAAATTTTAGTTTGTTTAAGCACGATTACTGTTTCGCAAATAAAGGAAATTGGTTTATGCTACTGAGAAGTGCTTCAGCTTCATTTTTCCCACAAAATTAATTACATTTCATGGTAGGATAACAACTACTACTGAATGCTAGTAATTTGTGTAATCGTTGTTGGATATATGAGCGTATGTATGTATGCAGTGTTAGCCATTTTCTGCATTAATCTTCTTATCAGCTACTTGTTTCATTTTATTTACTCTTGGCATAATAAATTATCCTGCAAGTGTCTCTGGCGATTTGCTCTCATAGCTGCCAAATGGATAGATAGATGTGTACTTCGCTTGTAAGAGCAAAATGTATACATATATGTGACTTGGTCTACGAAAAAAGGGCTTAGGTGTCAAAAAACAAAAAAATTGAAAAAAAATAAATAAAAAAATTGAAAAAATGATTTTTTGACACCTAAGCCCCCTTTTCGTAGACCAGGTCACGTATGTAGATGTATCGCAGCTCATATATATAATATATAATTTGCACGGGTAAATTTATTAAATAAAACAAAACAATTTCTTCTTCTATTTTTATGAAAACTAATATTAAATGAATGATAAAAACTCCTTAATTTACTAGAAATTGATTAAGGCGGTTAATACAAATCGCAGCCAATTCGCTAGGTTCGCCAAAGGTTCGTCTACCGAGATATTTCAATCTCTTCTTCTTCTTCTTTATTGGCGTATACACCTATTACGCGCTTAGAACCGAGTTTACAATGCCAGTCGTTCATCTTTCCAACCGATAGGTCTTTCTCCTTCTCTGCTTCCTTCAGCGGATACTTAGTCGATCCTTTTTCCACGGGCCTTTTCCAGGATTTGGCGCATGGCAAATATCTGGTCAGTTGTTGATTCCAAGGTTCAATCAGTTTGTTAACGGTGGGCTTTAATCTTCCACACAGTACGCTCGACAGAATTATATGCGATGTTGAGGAGGCTTATGCGAAGGTAGTTGCCGCAGATTGTGGAGTCTTCCTTTTTATGGGCAGAACACTATTAAATTTTTTATTTCAATCTCAGTCTGGCAAAAGCCGGGCAAAGGAAGAGAAAATGACAAGATAATTCTACCTCACCTTCCTCCATACAACTATGGCAAGGAGGATCCGTCACCCCTTGCGTTGAACAGCGTACAGTCAAAACGCCTAAAATTGCGTCAAGATTGATTTTTCCAAGTAAAAGTAGATCGGAGAACCACTTACCGTTCACTTTGGACCAGAAGGATCTCTCAGTCGCGCATGTTCCCATTGTTGAGCTCACTGGAGATCCATTGGGCCAGCGTTAGAGCACTAGGTTATATAAGATAACCGAATGGCTTCCAAGCGGATGAGATTAGGGTAAGGGTGCTCTCCCTAGCAAACTCATCGGCTTTGCAGTTATCGGTGTGTGACCAGGCAGCCAACCGATTCTGCGCACAGTTTGCGAGCTCAATGCTCAATGCAAGTCTACTGCTTTCTACAAAGCAGCCACTTTTGCCTGTAATATACTACAAAGCTCCCTACTGAAAACCCTTCAACATTCCCTCCTAGCTTCGACCCATACGTGAAAAAGCTCACTCCCCAGCAACTTGGTCCGAACCACATAGTCTTCGTGAGTAACATATGTGAGCGGAAAAACAGTTGTCAGAAGGAGCCTCTGTGAGTCAGTGGTCCATGTTTTGAGGGATGCAATTGAAGGAGTAGAGAATTTCAGGGTGGACCCTTTTTGGACTCCTTCATATACACAGCTTCTCTGCTGCCTTGTCTTCGCAGCAAGGCACCTGCTGGCAATATCCATGCGAAGACCCCATTGAGAGCCGCCCTTTAGGCGCGGCTAGACTTTCGAGCCTATGTAGCCTATTCGAGCGTCTTCCACCAGACGAATTCATAATAGAACATTATTTGCTTGACCACGACTTCGTAGAACCAAAACACCATCTTTGGTGAGAGTCTTTACCTTTTCCCTATAGCTTCTCTATATCAGTATAGATTACCTTCTCCTCACTATTGACTTCTTTGAAATCGAAGCCTTCGTAACCAGTAATTGGTTTCTATTAAAGCTTTCTAGCAAGAATAAGCCGCAGATAGTCATAATAGCAACGTCGTCATCATAGACTGTCACCCGACGGCCTGGTGAAGAACTGGTTTAAAAGTTTCTTTTTTCATTAACAAAAAAAATTTTCCCAGAAGCGCGTAGTAACTAAAAGAGTCCAGTAGTTTGCGATTTAAAACCAACTTTATCATTTGAGTAACGAGGAACGGCTGACCAACCCACAAGCAAGGGTGGTGTATACATATGTATGTACATCAGAGGCCGCCAATGGCACTGGCAGTCAGCAGTTGAAGATTTTCATTTCAAAATTCTACAAACTGCAATAAACATGTGTTGGCTTACTCGGCTGGCAGGAGCCTTGAATTTTGGAAAATTGCTAGTCAAAATCATTTATTACGAAAGTGCACAACACATCTACATACATATAGTATATGCATAGCTAGCAACAATTTAATATGCTGCCAACAACACAATGATTGGTGTCAAGGCTAGCGCCTACTTGGTTTTCTCACTGTTTCTCCACACGAACAATGCGCACCAAAATTATTTTTGCACATAAAGAGCTTCCGCCTGCAAATACACACAGTGCTGACTTATATACATACATATGTAAGCATATTAATCCATCGGCGTAAAACCGCATACCGATGAACAATACTTAAAATCAAAAAAAAGGGCGCAAAAAACTAAATCGTTCATGCTCTTCAGTATGCACTTTAAGTCTCTTGCTTTACAATGAAATTGTTTGGCTGGCTGGCACACAAGAAGCATTCGATCGTTCGAAGCTTAGCACGTAGGCGCAATCGATATCCTAGTGGTTAATTCTCCAATAAATCATCGCTTCCGTTTTCAAAATATTTCGTATACGTTAGTGATGTTCGTTTTCTTACCAAAATGCAATAAAAAATAAATAATAATTTAAAAATTTTAGAAATAATATCGTTTTAATAACGAAGATTATCTCTTTCAAATGATGGCCGCGGCTACGTCTCAGATGATCCATCCGTTGAATCCAATTTTCGATGACTCGTTCAAGCATTTCGACTGCTAACTGGCGAGTGACACGCATGATGTTTTGCTCCAAGTCCTGAATCGAAGCGTGTTGGTCCGCATAGATTTTAAACTCTACATATCTCCACAGGAAAAAGTCTTACGGTATGATATTACATGATCTTGTTGGCCAATCGACCGGCCCATAAAGTAAAACTATGTCACCGAAGTGAACTCTCAATAAATCCATTCATTGATGCAATGTGTGTTGGTGAAACCAAATAGAGTCGAGATCACGAGTTACAATTGCGGCAACAAATAGTCGGTTATCATGGCGTGACAGCGGTCGCCAGTAGCGGTTACGATCTCACTTTCATCATTTTTGAAGAAATATTTTTTTGACCGATAATCCACCGGCACCTAAACCACACCAAATCGTTGTTTTTCCTGGATGAAATGAAAACACTTAAATCTCTTCTGGTTGCTCTACGCCCCAAATGTGGCAATTTTGCTTGTTTACATACCCATTGCGCCAGTAATGGTCTTAATCGCTGAACAAAATTTGGCTCGAATACGTCGGATCTCCTAGGAACTTTTCAGGCGCCTATAGAGCAAGGCGATGTCGCTTGGGAAGGTCGAGCGGCTTCAGTTCTTGCATAATGTGGATTTTGTTCGCTTTAAATTTAAGGCCTCGACGTAAAATGAGGTCAAGTAACAAGGACGTATCAGAGATACTCTCTCAACGGTCTTCGTGTCTACTCTCAGCTACCGCTACTATATTTTTTTCACTGCGTGGTGGACGTGGTTTGTTCGGTCGAATATTACCCAATAATGAATTCCCAGGTTCATTTCTAAATCGTGGAAACGACTCATACAATCATTGGCCTCAACAACTTAGAACTAAAACTTATGAGTGACTAACCGTATTGTATACGAAACGGCTCTAAAACTCATATTTCTACTCATGAACTTATTAGATACTTATTTATAAGTGTTTCACATGTTCAGTGATGATAGGATTATAGGACAGTATTTACAGAATTTTGACAGTATAAAAATTTCTTCAATCATTTGCTATTCATACAGACTCAGCTGACAGTACAATAACAAATTTTGATCAAAAAGATCTTCAAATCACTATAAGTCAAACCCTAAAAGTTTAACAAGCCTCCACTTTCAGCTCTCAGCGTAAAATTATATAATTGAATGGGACTCCGTATTTATTATTCTCAATTAATGCAAAATTTAGAAACTGTCAAACTCACTTTACAGGGTTGCACTGAAACTCATCACATGAAAACTTAGACAGCTGAATCTTATTCATAGCACTTTTTGAGTTGAAAAGCTGAGTAGATGGAACGAAGTTTGGCAATTTGCCACACGAAAAATAACTGACGAAAATAGTCATCGAGAATATTCATAATGGCAGCTTCTTCAGAATAATGCCAAGTAATAAACTCATAAATTTGTAAACTCATCACTTAACACCTTTGTTGTTGTAGCACGAATGCCTCCATAAAGGCTAAATTTGAGTGCAATCCACTGTGTATGCTTGTGTGTATGTGTTTGGCAGTCGGTATCCTTCTGGCGTATATGTATTTGTGATTAATTGAAGCGGAAGCAGAAAATGACTAATGGTGTGCGTCAGTCAGCGAAGCAGTCAGTCATGCAATCGTTGTTGTTATGTCTAAATCAAAAAGTGGGAGAATGTGAGCATTTTAACGCGTTTCATGTTCACGCAGGTGGTAAGAGTGCGAGCTAAGTAAGATATACTAACAACATACATACATACCTCTGTACACATCATATTGAATGGTTGAAGGAAGCCTCGTGACCATGACTTTGGTTAAGAGTGACGAATGCGTACTTAAAGCTCTTAGTAATTTTAAACATCTTGCGCTATTCTCGGTTCTCCATGCGTTTTTATGTTCGTAATTTTTAAACTTAAGTAATATCTCAAATTTAATGACGGTGAAAGCACTTAAGCCAGTTTTATTACGGATAATGAGTATATCGACGAGTGGGTTAGTCATTTATAACAGTTCTTTTTCACGATACGTTTTTATGTATTTTCTGGTAAGTGCAGTTATACGAATGAGTATCCTCATATTTTTGGAAATCCTCAAAATGGTAACACCCAGAACGGAGACCACACAAACTGATTAATCGAAATCAAGAAAAAAATTGTGTTTGTACTTTTTTATGCTACGAGGGCTGCTATATATATTACTGGCCTAATAATGAAAATAGGAATATTTATCAACGAAAATGGTTTTATTGTTTTTCAAAATATTCTCCATCAAGATTTATACACTTTTGCATGCGCTCAAACCAATTTTCGAAGCAATTTTTCCACTCCGATTGAGACACCTCCAAAACATGGTTTTTGAATGCTTCAACAGCATCTTCTGGCGACGAAAATCGTTGACCACGCATTATTTTTTTGATGTGTGGGAATAAAAAGAAGTCATTGGGTGCCAAGTCAGGGCTGTACGGCTGATGACTCATCAATTCGACGTTTTTGCCGGTCAAAAAGGCGCTGGTTTGAGCCGATGTGTGAGAGCTCGCATTGTCATGGTGCACAATGATTCGTCTTCTCTTGTTCGTTTTTTGAATTTCTGACCAGTTTTGCCGAAGAAACAGGCGACCATTTGCTTCGAAGTGCTTCTTCCACGAACAACTTTCGTTGGATTTGGCTCGTCTTGGAAGACCCACACGGTCGATGGCTGTTTTGTTTCGGGCTCATACGCATAGATCCATGATTCGTCACCTGTGACGATCTTATAAACGTCTTTCGAAGCACCGCGATCGTATTTTTTCAGCATTTCTTTACACCAATCCACACAAGCCTTTTTTTGAGCGATTGTCAAATTGTGCGGGATCCAACGAGAACAAACCTTTTTTACGGCCAGGTGTTCATGCAATATCAAATGTATGCTAGTGGGAGAAATGCATAGGCATGCCTCTATCTGAAGGTATGCTACATGACGGTCTTTCATTATTAGTTCACGTACGGCATCGATGTTTTCTGGCACAACGGCTGTTTTTGGACGACCTTCACGGAATTCGTCTTTGAGCGAGCGTCGGCCACGATTGAATTCGTTGTACCAGTTTTTCACAGTACTATAGGATGGTGCTTCATGGCCATACAAAGATTTTAGTTAATCGATGCACTCTTGTCGTGATACTCCACGTCGAAAGTTGTGAAAATGATCGCACGAAAATGTTCACGAGTTAATTCCATTTTTTGGCCGAGATGAATTTTTTAATTCCCTGTAAATACAACAATTCACGATTAAATGACAAAACGTTCTGAGTGATGTTATGCTCAAAAAGGTTAAACTTTCCAATGGAAATGTCAGATTGTACCTGGCAACACTTAGCGAGTCGCTTTGCCACAAGTTTTTCAGTTAACAGAGGCTTCTTCATTGTGTTGCGCCATTTCAGATCATGAGTACGAAGAAGGGTTCGGATAGTTTCGTAGGATATATCTAAACCTTTTGCAATTAATTTTGTTTGTCCTTACCGGAGTGTTAAAGCAGGATTCCGCGAAAACAGATTCACTATTCTTTTTTCATCTTTTTTGTTCACTTTTCCTATCGAACCACGTTCTGGTAAATCATCGACATTTTTAGCCACTATATATCGCCGTATCCACTTCTGTACAAATGCCTTCGACTTTCTCATATAATCAGCAGCCGCTTATTGCGACATTTTGGGACCTTTCGGATGGATGCAAAGGAACACAGCCTCGTAGCGCGACGCGTACTTAGCACTCATGGCTTTTAACGTGATTCTCTTTCAAAAAATCAACGACAACTGAACCTTTGTTGACAATGCATCAAGGACAAAGCTTCCCTCTATCGGCTCGCGAAAGTATTAGAGCGAAATCTTAACTTTTCGGGGTGCAATGCTACTTCATGGAATACGCGTGGTTTGCTGCCTGACCAATAACGCATTTTTTGCTTATTGACGATCGTTAAAGATGATTTTTCCATGAAAATCCGGATCATTTTCAGCATGTTGCTCAGCCCACTTCACGAAAAAACGGCGATTCTGGTGGTCAAGCGGCTTCAGTTCTTGTGACAGTTTGATCTTGTAAGGATGTAAGCCAAGATCTTTTCGCAAAAATCGCCACAACGACGTCGCAGAGATGCCCAACGCTTGTGAATGGCGTGTGAGAGACTGATTTGGGTCTGCCTCAATTTATGCGCTAACGCCAGCAATATTATAGACACTACGGGCACTTCTTTGTCTCACTGGCAAGGAAAAATTTTGTTCTGTGCCTGTGGGCTCAAATTTTTTCACTAAACACACAATTTTTGATCTGATAGGATGATTATGACGATCATAAATTGGCCGTAGCGCTATTAAAGTTGAGGCCACTGACTCCGAATTTCGATAGTAAATTTTAATAATTTCGACTCGTTGTTGGATCGCATATCTTTCCATAAGGAAATGGCAAACCTTATTGAAGTAATGTCAAAAGAGCGAGATAAATATGGCATCGTTTTCTGTCTCTATCAGTATACTTTTGTAGCATCGTTTTGAAAAAACCTATCTATCTATCTCACTCTCACGAAGATGTAGAGTTTTTTATTATTATTCTTCACTTTTAAGATCATAAGACAGTTTTTCATCTTAATATATATGTATTTCACTGAACTGCTCTTCCACTCCTGTGATAAACTCGTTGCTATCATTCATATTCAGATTTCTATGAAACTGAAATCTCCCGACAGATAATAGTCAGCCTTAATTTAGTTATTAGGTACATATAATCATTGGGCGAATGGCAATAATTCGATTGAATGTAAAAATATTGAAACAATCAAGGTACAATAACCAAACTTCTAGCAGACAGAAAAGAGAATCGTCGAAGAAAATATTTCTAAAATTTCAGTTCAGAAAAATTTATTGAATTCTTTTGTCCTACAAAACATTTCTGGAAACCCTGAGTTCAAAAGTATATCAAAACTAAAATAATTACTTTAAGGCGGTTTAATACTTATGGAATCCTCGTTTTGTCAAAGATACTGTGCACCACCAATTATTAAGAAAAATCTCTAACTAAAATTTTATAAAATCGACTATTTGTTGCTCTTCTCATATTACATTTTTTCCATCTTATTCTTTTGATTGTGCTTTCAAAATTACTTTCCTGTGTCATCAATTTCACCTTTCCAGCAATTATCCGATTGTTTTTTTTATTGCATTTCTTTTATTGCTTTATTCTTTTTATAGCTTTTTAGGTATTTTTACCGTTTATTCATATACATTTATAAGTACATATAAACCAGTAGTTACAGACTCACATACATATATTTTCTGCTAGATTTTGCCTAATGAGTCACTGGCCTAATGTACTTAATGCCAAAATAAATGAGATATAAATTTTATGCAGATAGTTTACCATTATCATACAAGTGGTGCAGAGTTAAATGTTTATATGAAAAAAAATGTAATGTGTTAATGTGAAGAGAGGCTAGTTGCCGAAAAATGTCTTCTGAGGTCGAGATAGATAGAATGCACTTTGATTTTTGACCTGCTTGGTCGTTGTTTTTCATCTGCGCCTCATCTTTTCCACGATGTTCGGCCAATTGACAGTCTGTTTCCGGGTCGTAAGCATAGATTCAAGTCTCCACACCAGTAATAAAACGTTTAATGACATCCTGATAATCGGAAAGCATTGTTTCGAAGACCTTAATGCGACGCTGTTTCTTGAAAAAATTTAGTGATATTTCTTTATTTCTTTCATTTTTCTTTCTCTTTAAAATTTTTTTCACTCATCCTTTCGATATTTCGGTATTACAACGATGACAGTAAGTTATCTGACTGTTAACCGTCGATTCTCAAGCACCAATTCCTTTATTTCATTGACGAGTTGACCATTAGTTGGTTCGTCGTCAACGCGTTCTTGACTCTCTTTGAATAGTTTGTACTATCATATTTATATACTAAACGATATTGTACTTTTAATGGCCTCGTGAGATATTATTGCCGCATTTATGCTGGCTTTCTTTTAATAAAGCTTGAGTATTGGGTATATGGCAGTCTTACCTTTTTTCACTCATAATATTTCTAAATATACATAAGTGAATACTTAAATAAGCTTTTATCGTATGCGTTGGGCAGGGGTTAGTTATCTAATTTCGATACAAAGTCATTGCGAAAGTATTTTATGCTTTCTATTGTTTGCCAATCAACCATTCCTGTTATAAAGATTATTATTATTTGTTTTTATTATTTCTTTTACGAGCTGCGGAATTTTTCTTGCGATTAAATTTCTATACGAAGTGCGGGGGTAGTCGGCACATCACATTAAGGAAAAGAAGTATGACTCATATATTATGTATTGTATGTGTGTATAAATATACATATGTATGTATATGTATCACAATTACAGGCATAATTTAAGGAGAAAGTCTATATATCAATAAATACGAATGTATAAAGTTTTTTGTTTTAATTGTGCAAGTTTTGGTCTTAATTTATAAGAGAGAAAAAACTAAATGAGACCGAAACTGATAACGCAACCTGTTGATAACTTTTAACGATAGTTTTGAATCCCTAAAAACCCCTTTCTGGTCTAAACTAGGCTACAAGAAATACCAATTAATGTCTCTTTTTGACAACTCTTACCAAAGAACTTGGCGAACTATAGCTCATAAGTTGTTGATTAATAATAAGTTATAAGTAAAAAAAATTGTTATAACTAATTGTAATCCCAAGCCCGTTTTCTTAGCCTTGTTAATATTCCACGAGCTGACAGCTATCAGCGTTTGGCAGTTTTCGAGTATATTCCATTCTTTGTATTAAATAAAAATGTGAATGAAACAATGTCTTTTACTCGGCTGCTACTAAAGTGGCAGTAGACGTACCGCTACGAAAAACCGCTTTGTTGAAAAAAGTGAACATTCACTCCAACAGCAGACCGACAATACACAATACTAGCGCTGAACTCACTAGCTGTGCAGATAAACTTGTTTCATGTTTTTTCTTTAAAAAAAAAAGTAGGGAAATTCGAAATGGATCATTCTTTATATGTTTATACCAATGCATTTATACCAGTTCTTTGTTCTATTCTCCAGTTATCACAAATAAAAGTGATGTGCAAGCATTAAGTGAATTAACCTTCCATTAGTTAATATTGAATGCAAATTTGGTATTATTGCTACTTTCATCCAATAGTGTTGCACTTAGGCAAGTATGTCTGCTGTCTGCTTCAGCTAGTAGATAACCATAATAAAAGGGCAACAATGCTTACCGGATACGCTCACTGATCCGCTTACCTTTTCATTAGACATACATAACCGGATTAAGCTCCACAACGGTCGTTAGTGAATGCCATCAGTGGAAGGACATTTTCGTGCATACATATATAAAGGTCGACAATGCAGACAAACTCACTTTTCGATGAAATTTCCAAAAATAGCAAACACGAATGACAATATCTAAGACACACAAATAGAGGCACTCTCGCGAACGGCACATTCCGGAAGCGACGGCAGCAGGAAGTTGGCCTGTTTGATTGTGTGACAAGTGAATAGTTTGCTGACTGATGACATTTCCCGTTAGACGGCATGGAAATGCCTATTTCACATACCAACTATATGTGCATACTCGTATGTAGCAAGTGGCAGCCCCAAGAGTTGATAGAGTCTTTGCCAAAATATACTTGTGGTTGCACGTATGTGATTATAACAGTTTAAGAGCGTTGCATTGGAATCAGAATCGTCTTTTGTTTTATGTTTATTGAATTTTCTTAAAATGTCAATATCTTTTCTTTTGGACAGAAAAGACTTTTAGCAGCTCTCCGTCCGTCTGTTCGAACGTTCAAGCCGTAACTTGAGTAAAATTTGAGAAATATTGATGAAACTTGGTACACATGTGCCTTGGCGAAATAGTAAATTCGTAGTTGGGCGTAATCGAATCACTGCTATGCCCACAAAATGCCATTTTTTCTTTCCTATAAAGTGCCATGACTCAACACTAAAATAAGATGTAGAACTGCAATTTAAAAAAAAAAGCTCCAGAGACATTAAATATTACCACCGACATGCTATGAGAGGGCTTTGAGGAAACCAGTGTAAAAATTGGACGATGGGCTTGGCACCACCCACTTTTATATATGGCTCAGGATCTGTTCGACCAATTTCTACCAAATTTGGCAAATAACATTCTTATTTCACGGTGCGAAAATGGACGAAATCGGACTACAACCATTCCTATTTCCCATATGTCACAATATTAAACTTTATTTGATTCTTTCACCTTCTGGCATATAAATGAAGAATATATTAATATAACGAAAAAAGACTTTGAACGATTAAAAGTATTCCACCTTATGACTAAAAATTGTCTAAATCGTTTTTCTAACAAACCTTTGTCGAATTTGTCGCTCAGTGTTTGTTGAATATGAGTTGAGTGTAGTTGTACTTCCATAACTCAAAAATCTATAACTTGTAGTTCTCCTTAACTCGAACTCTTGAATTGGCAGTAGAAGTGAAATTTCTACAGATTTCATCCCATAACATGGAGTGTCTATGTCTCTAGGTCGAAGTTTTTTATTAATTATGGTGACTCGAATTATTTATAATTGCTTGGATTCTTATTCTCTGATTGGCGGTTTACACCATAAGGTATTTCTCTGACTTCGATTCTTGCAAGACGCAAGACTATAAAATGTTCCTTTTTTCCTTCCTTCATTCTTTCCTTACTTGCTAACTTTAAAAATAAAACTAGGCAGACTTAAGCTTAATCACCTCGAAGTTGTAAGCCGACTATGTGTGCTTGATAATGATGCTTGTCATAATTTAATCAGAAGTTTTTGAATGATTCTCCTGGATTGTCTGAATGGTCTGGTCAACGGAATTGAATCCAAGTATTTCGTAGTGGCAGCGCGTATTTCTAACCACTGGATCACAAAGTTTACCTAAGACATGTATGGGTGTCCTTTTGATGTCAAATGACAGGCTGAGCAAAGAAACAATATTTGCTCTTCTGGCTCGAAATTGATACAGGAGATGAAGCAGCTTTCTAAAAATTATCCAACAATTTACCTCAAAGGTAATGATTGAACTTATTCCTTGCAAGAGTGAAGGAAGGTTTGCATTTATATTGAAGTGTGAACGAGCCTTTGAGCATAAAGCCGTTTTGATATTGTCTTCCTTTGAGATATAAATTCAGACTTTCCGACCTTTTCACTAAACCTGCACAGGAGTTTCCAACTAAAATTCGCCATTAGAAGAGAATAGTATGTGTGGCAAATCCGGAAATGCCTCACTCTCCACACAGGCGAGTTAAAGATGGGAGTATGTAGGGGTAGTACTTAGAGGTCTTCAAATCATAACCCCAAAAATCGAGATCCTACTATTTTGAATATTAAAATATTGAAACCACAATATTACTAGCGCTAAGTGGCTTACGTGTCGAATTCGTATACGTTTTATACCTTGTGGACGCGAGTATGAGAGTATTTACGATTTATTTATTTAATTCAGTTTAATTATAAACCTGCATACTTGTTTTTAAATTTCCTCATACTAAAAACAATTACTTATTTATATTTTCAGAATTTCAACAACTTCACACGCCTGCTCGACGTCAGAACGCATACCCACTCAAGAACTTCGCGAATTCCGCATAAATTTTAAACCCCCCCACACACACACTCACCAGAAACACGTCGAAAATGTCGGCGTCCCGCGCCAACACCCCACCTTCCGAATCGGACGAGGCGACGTCACATAACCACAGTAATAGTGGTGAAACGAATCACAACAACAACTTAAAATTAAAATCAACACAGAATGGCGACGGCAGCAGCAGCAATGATAAACTCTCGCCGGATCAAGATATATACATAAATCAAGCCGATGGCTTACCTAGCCAACATCCCACATTACCCGAAGGTGATGTAGACAGCGACAGCGAAAAGGAAGCTGTCGATCCGGACTCCTTCGACGATTTGCCCACATCCATAATTGTGACCAATATACACTCGGAGGTGTTTACCGATCCAGAACTGAAACAACAAATGGAGGAACTCTTTCGTACCTTCTGCGATTCGGCGACCTTCCAGTGGTTACGTAGCTTCCGACGTTTACGCGTCAACTATGACAATGCCATAGCAGCGGCCAATGCACGCATCAAATTGCATCAATATGAATTTAATAAGAAGACGACGATAACTTGTTACTTTGCACAGCCCGTAACGCCAGTCTCGAATAAAAATCTACAACCACCAGCGCCGGTCAAGCAATTCCTAATCTCGCCACCAGCTTCACCGCCAGCCGGTTGGGAGCCACGCGAAGAGAACGAGCCGCTGGTCAATCATGATCTCTTGGCGGCCTTGGCCAGTCTAACGCCCGGTGAGTCACACGAGCTACATCCCCAGACCGAAGATCAGCCGGGCATTATTGTGCACACGGCCATGTTGCCAGAGGGTGCGGTAAGCGCACCAACACTAGCGGTCGGCGCCAAACCGACCATAGTGCAAACTAAATGTCCGGAGCGTGCGTAAAGCGTGACAACGGAACGTTCCTGCGTTGGATGTGCTGCTGGACGGGCTGTACGAATTAGTTTTAAGTACAAAGGCAGGTGCTGAGCACCGAATTGAAAGTGAAACGAAGTTAAAGCGTAACTAGTTAATGCAAATACAAATTTAGTAGAGCAATGAGCTAAAAAAATATATATATATACATATATAAATATTGTTGTAATTAGGCTTTTTTTGTAAATGAATTGTTCTGTGAAAATATAACTGGATTCCTATCACTTCGAAATTGTAGGCTCGCTCGGCGCACGTTGAGCTGTAAACTGAAGTTTTTACATGTACATACACACATATGGTACATAGTACATACATATATATGCACCTCTCACATCACTGCGTCTAACAACAAAACAAAACTAAGTGAGAATTTTAAAGAGTTTTTCGGAAACTTTAAATTTAAGCCTAAATGTATATACATACATACATATTTTATGTACATACATGCATATGAATTTATTATTTAATTATGTTTTTTTTTTTTACTTTATTTTTTTATTTCATTTTAATTTTTTTTTCCTATTATTATTTATTATTCATCAATTTTAATTAATTGTAAAATGTAAATTTGAGCATTATTTATATTTTAAATTGTAAATAACTTATCCAAACATTTTTTTTGTTTTTAATTTCATTTCAACAATATTCAAAGTGTACATTCTTTTTATATAAACCAGTTGTTGCAATAAATTTTAAGTCAAAAGAGCGTTAATTAATTTTTTATGAATAAATTATTTATATGTATATAGTTAAGTGTCGCTTTCTGAGTGATTTTGCTTCGAATTACATTTTTCTGTTACATTTTTATTAGATCTTGGTTTTGAAATAAATTTTTTTACCTAACTTTTTTATTTTTTATTATTCCTTTTTTTTAATTTTTAATGAAACCTTTGCCCATTTTTTTAATTCCTTGATTTTTTTGCTTGCCACAACTTTGTACCATTTTTTTATAACTTAACCTCTTTATTATTATTATTATATTTTTAATTAAATTTGCTATCCAAAATCCCGTTATAACTTAAATTTTTCAATATTTAGAACTTTTTTTTAAGTATTTGTTTCGTTTTTAAAGGCGTTACATGGGTTTCCTCGGGTAAAAAACAGCCCTTTTTCAACAATTTTTTTCTCATTAAAAACTAAAATATTTTATTAGATTTTTTTTATTGTTAAAAACATACACTATGAACATAGAAATTCTGAAATTTTTGGAAAAAAATAATATTTCTGTATAATTCGGCCATTGCGACGCCATTTCCGGTGACCCCTCGGAAAAAATATTCGCCTGCGTTCATTACCGGATCATCTAAAAGGGAAACAAATAAGTGTTTTAGTTAAAATCTTGACTTATAATTTGGACGAAGGTGGGAAAATCTGAAAACTGAACTTTTGGCAGACTTTTTTACAAAAAGAAATAAAATTTCAGTGAAAATGAAGATCGGTTGAGTAGTTCTCGAGAAATCTTGCCAACCGACTACAAAAACACAGTTTCGAGAGAAACGCATATAAAGACTGTGCACTTAGCCCAGCCGAATCTATTACTCGGACCAATTTAAAAAATTTAGAACAACTCTAGAATGTGTTGTAGAACTTAATAAGACTATAAAAAATGTATTTTTAGAAACCCATGAGCCCATGTTACCTCTAAATTCTTGTTTTAATATTAATTTTATATTTATATTTTAATTTTTTTATTTCAAAATTTTTTGTTTTCTTAAACCTTTTATTTACTTTTAATATTTTTGATAATTATTTTTTTTTTATTTAATTTTTTATGTAAATTTATACAATAATTTTTTTACCAAAATTTTATTTCAATTATTCTAACCTTCTTCTTACCATTTTTAGTTTCAAAATCAATAATATTATTTTGTTTTGTTTTTCCTGTTGTAATGCCTTCAGTGGTTTCTTAATAATTTTTGAAATTATTATATTTATTTTTTTTTTAATTTTTTTTATTATTTTTTTTTTTATTAATTTTTTTATTATTATTATTTTTTTATTATTTTTTTTAAATTATTTTTATATTATTTTATTTGTTTCGAATTTTGTTTTATTTTTTTTTAATATTCTTTTTTCAACATATAAACACATAAACAAATCCGTCATCATTTTTAGACACAATCGTATCTCTGAAACTTCCAATTTAATGAATATACATAAATATAATTCAAATGTTTGAACTTTACACCTGAAATCAATGCCACCAGTAACTCAATGGATGCAATGCACGCAGATCTTTCCACACTTAACAAATGTATGCATGTATGTAAACCGGATGTATATATATATATTTGAATATATACATAAATGAATGATCGTTTGAAACCATTCAAGAAAAAGTTAATAAAAAATTTACATGAAAAAATTGATTTATTTATATATTGTGAGAAGAATAAATTATACCAAACTAATAAAAGCAAGAAACAAGGAAATCTGAATTTAAAAATATAAAAATGAATTAATCACTGTAAATACATGAAATACATATTAACATATTAAAATAATGAAATTGTGATTAGAATGTTTAGGTACCATATATAATACTATTATGTAATATTTAATTATCGTAAGCACTAAAGATGTTTCATTGTAAAAATAAATATTGAAAAAACAAACTAAGTTTTCTTCTATGAAGGTCCAGCTGTGGAAGATTGATTTAGAAAAAAGTAAAAACATCGAGCCAACTCGAACAAAAATTAAGGAGATTTATAACAATAATGTATTACGCGTTGAGCAAAAAGTAGTGCAAAACCAGGTTTCGATGCCAGTTCCGACTGATGTCTGAAAGTATTTTTGTCACGAATAAGATGCTCCTAAACTCCACTTGAAGCTCATAATAGATTTCAAAGCTTTAGCTCAATTTGTGGGCTTGCCTAAGTCGCCTTGTATCAAAAGGATAAAGAAGTTCGATCAAGCTTTAAGCAGAGATGACATAGTTTTACCTGAGCTTAATGAACTAGGAAGTAGTGTTTTATATTCCGTGTAGCGGCCTCTTTCAGTGGAATCCCCGAGTGCGCTGCTTGGGCAAACTGTTTCACGTAAAAATGAGTAGCACCAATACCAACAATTTAGCTGTAATCGACTAGAAAATCTTGCAGAGTGGCAAATCGAAATTACACAACTGGTACAAATGCAGCGAACTGGTATAATTAACAGCGATACATCAGTAAGCCGTTAGGACACTTTCATGCCAACATTTTTCTTATGAGAGAGCCAATACTACAGTCGGAAAAACGATAAGCGAAAAATAAAATGTTTGATAAAATGAGGTTAAGTTAGTAACTTAAAGTCATTACAGAACTATAATGTAGGCATCAAGCTAATAAACCATTTTTTAGAACTATAGTATATTTGGTCGGTTTCACTTGATGCTTAGAGACGCGTTATTTCGAAATAAATTTTTTGTAGAAACTTTTTGATGTTTATTATTTTCTAAAAAAGTCTAATTTAAAACTATTTTTTATTTTATTTTTAGGGAGGTTGTTGAATAACAGTCAGAAACTACTTGTTTACCGCGAAATATCCACTTCTCGACTAGTGTCTGTTTACGGCAACTGAACAGGGTTGCAATTGAAATGATTCCGAAATTACTTTTTTATGACATCGTTTAAACAAATTGAAGTTTACCAAAAACTGAAAAGCTTCTTCCATTGATCGGTTTCGATATTAATCGATTTTGTAATTTTATCGATAGATTTTTTAATAATCAATTTATTATTTAAACAT
Organism: Bactrocera correcta; assembly: GCA_027475135.1. Taxonomy (NCBI): domain Eukaryota; kingdom Metazoa; phylum Arthropoda; class Insecta; order Diptera; family Tephritidae; genus Bactrocera; species Bactrocera correcta. The sequence goes on along the minus strand of CM050325.1, from coordinate 43,208,203 downwards.
ATTAAAGTTTCCAGAAACTGCATATAAAGTTTTAATTTAAAAAGCAGTAATAATCGATTTTTTATATTTACAGATTTTTATTAATTCGACTTTTTATATTTATCGATTAATTTGGGTTTCGCGATTTTTTTACTAAAATTAAGTTATAATTTATAAAGCAATAATTATCGATTATTTATATTTATCGATTTTTCAATTAATCGTTTTTTAAAGGTCATTGACCTTTTAGCTTACAGATCTTTTTAACCCGGCGTCATTGTGGCTACTAAATAGAACTTGTCCGTTGTGGCCGGGTGTATTTTACCCGTGAACATTGCTGAACACTGAATCAATGTTATGTCAAAACTACTATGCTACATTTAATAATTGGCTAATAAAACACATTACTTATAATAATGAAACATTTATTTATTAAAAAATCAACAATACAATCAAACAAACAAAAAAAAAATTATTCTGAGATCAACCAATTTTAAAATTGCTCGGGTATCAGATACCCGGCAACAATGACGCCGTGTTAATAATCGATTTATATTCATCCGGTAATTAGTTGCAATAAAATACTAGTTTTACATTTTCAATTTCTGAAAAACAAAATTAAAAATTTATATTTGTACAGTAGTTTCAAAAATTACTTCTGAGCAGTGGTGATATCTCCAAATTACTTCTTTTTAAACATTTAAATGATAACATAGGCATTAAACTTGACCAAAAACTGCAAATAAAGTTATAATTTATAAAACAATAATAGTCGATGTTTTCTATTGATCGATTTTTCTGTTAATCTACTTTTTTTCATTCGATTAATTTAATTTTATCGATTTTTTACTAAAATGAAGTTATATTTTATGCAGCAATAATAATGGATTATTCCTATTGATCGATTTTTCTATTAATCGGTTTTTTAAGGTTATTGATTTTTTAGTTTATCGATTTTTTAATAATCGATTTATGCCTATCTCCTAGTTAGTTGCAATTAAATTCTAGTTTTACATTTTTAATTTCAGAAACTCCAACGAGAAAACAATTAACCAAATTATTTTCACTGTAATGCAAAAATTGCTATTGAACAGTGTTAATGGCTTCAAGTTACTAATTTTTTATGATTTAAACATCATAAATTTTAACAATAACTGCAAATACATAAATATGCATATATTATAAAGCAATAATAGCCGATTTTTGCTATTGATCGGTTTTATTACTATTCGACTTTTTATAATTATCGATTAATTTAAGTTTATCGATTTTTTACTAAAATGAAGTTATAATTTGTAAAACAATAAAAATCGATTTTTCAATTATCTGACCTTTTATATACATATGTATATCGATTAATTTAAGTTTATCGATTTTTTTACTAAAATGAAGTTATAATTTATAAAACAATAAAAATCGATTTTTCAATTATTCGACCTTTTATATATGTACATATATCGATTAATTTAAGGTTATCGATTTTTTACTAACCGACTTATTAAATGTATGTTTGTTCCGTAGTGTGAAAATTGCTGCTGAACAGTGTTGATTGCTCCAAAGTTCATTTAAATATTATAAGCATAAATCAATTTGTGGTTTCCAAGCGTGTTTATTGTATATTGCATTTGCATATAAATATGTTTTTTTTCCTTATCAAGTTCATTACACCCACGAATTAATTATTTTAAATTGCAGTCGAATGTTATTTATATTTGAATAGCTTTAGCTGTATTTAGTTAGAAAAAAATTTTAAATATTAAATGTTAACACAAGGCAGAAGAACACAATATATAAATAAATTGCATACAAATTTATCAATTAAGAACAAAACTGTTAAACTTGCACAATAAAATGTAATTAAGAAGGACAATGAAACGAATTACTAAATGTAACAATAAAAATATAACAACTAAAAATAAAAGAAATGAAAATTATAAACATAATGAGATCACATGTTATTTGTATGTATGTATGTATGTTAATGACAAAAAATAATTTATCTGCACCAACGTGTGTGCCTAAATCGCATACAGAGGACACTTGAGCATATGATACAGTTAATTGTAATTTACATGTGTGTATGTATGTGCTGTGCTGTGTCACACCCAAATTATCCTAAAAACCATGAACGAAAAGTGTGCTAAGTGAAATAAAATTAAAAACATATATTCATATATGTACATATGTGTATGTATATATACTATATAAGTGTATCAGTGTGTATTGAAAAACTAAAGCATTATCAGCGTATATATGTACATATATATGTATATATGTTGATGCTTATTAAATATGTACACATAATAGCATTGTTAAATTTTATGAGAAAGAAATTAAAGAAACGACATTTATGAAATAAATGGAAATAAATTAATTAAAAATTATTAAAAGCGTCTGAAATATTAATGTTTTTTCAGATTGCAGCTCCATAATGCATTTTCGATAAGTTCTGTTACCTGCTTTGGCTTTCAGGGGATTACTTTAAGGGAGACGAAATATATTTCGAACAATTAATTAAAATTTTGAAAACTATGAACATGTCACTATTTTTTGTTCATAGTAGTATCCTTTCCACCGCTTAGGATACAACATCCAAATTTGTTCAGGATAAATTCTTTAAGCACTCAAACTGATAACCTCGCTCATTCCAACCCCCTGTTCCATTAAAAATTACTAAAATCGTCATAAATCAATGAATAAATACGCCAGAGACAATAAATTTTATAATTTGGATGATGCAAGATGACTATAAGAACCGGGCTCAAAATGGAACGATTGGACCAACTCGACCATTATTGACCATTATGGTTACCTTTCTACGGTGTAAAAACAAACGAAATCGGAAATCAACCACGCCTGCTTCGCATATAACCCAAATTTAATTTCCATCTGACTCCTTCACTTTCTAAAATGTTTGTTCTTGTCGGAATATAAATTTGCTTGAATAGTGCCCGACAGGAACAAAAATTGTCCAAATCGGATCAAACTATTCAAACCTCCAGATAATGAATATGTAAAACCAATTGCGAACTTTTTATCGAAATAATATGTCTGTAAGTTAAAAATGTGTTGAATCGGTAGACTAAAAATAAGTATTTGTTCCATAAAAAAACACGTAAAGCCTCAACGTGTAGTAAACTATCGATAATACAAGCTAAATTTTGGAAACACATTTCAAAATCATATGACAATTATAAAAAACTTTTACGTGAATCGATTGTTTAACAAAATTCTCAATTAATTTATTCATCAACACTATTGCTGATGTTCGTTGACACATTTGAAAATATCGGTAATGAAATTTAAGAAATTCATTATTTAATAAATTTCAGGTGCTTTTTTTAGACATGTGGCTTTCAATGAGTCGATAAAGTTTTCAGAGTTGGTCTCCTTGACAGTTGTTAGTTGTTTTATACTCTGTTTGGTTTGTCATTTCACAATGAATAGACTCACTCCGAATGTAAAGACCTACTAGGTGCGTAGTCAAACAGCTGCGTCACCTACCTACCTACCCCAGAACAACATTTGCAAATCGTACAAATTTATTTCCAAAATATTGGTACAGAATCGGTAACGCGAGCGATCGTGGATCGCTTTTCCCCACGTTTACTCTAATGAATTATGCGAGTCTTCAGAGACGCTGTACAGTGCGCACCGAAGTCGCTATACACGACTGGCTCAGACGGTCTGTCACTTCACAGTTCAAAACCTAGTTTTTGTCTTTCTGTTATTTTAAACAACTGGTACTTCCCGTTTATCTACATACGCATTCGTTTTCGTGCACTCATGGTGGTTTTTATGGTAGCAACTCAAAGGGAGTTGAGTTGAAGCCGAGCGACCATCAAACGCGTCGCTTGTGCAGTGAATGGGCTCAAAACGAGATGGCCATCTGCACCGATTTTTAAAATAAAATTTTTTTTCAACGATAAAACCCACTATTGGTTGATAAAAATATTAATATACGCAAACAAAGTTGTCGTACTTGGAGTAATGATAGTTTAAAGCCATTGTAGAGACTTAAAAAGGCACTGTTTGGTGTGCTCTTTGACCAAGGGAAACAATGATCCATATTTCATCAAAAGTGAAGCCGGCCATAATGTTGCAGTCAAGAAAGGACGCTATAGAGCCATGATTAATTTAATCGTCTATGGAACTAGACGGCGATTAAACTTTTCGTTTTTAAAGATGATGGATAGCTAAAGTATTCGAAAATATTTTTTTCTAAGCTAATTTAAAATTTAGTGCCGACTTCAAGTCAGTTTTTATTTTTTGTTCATAATTTTACCTGTAGAACTTTCTATTAGAAAAACTTAATTTACGAATATTTTTATGAGCCACTGTATATGAAGTAGTGTAAATTAACATTTTTGTGTTTTATTATTTATAAAGATATTTTAAAATACAATAACCGTTTATTATCGAAAGCATAATCTTCAAAGTTTAAGAGTTTAATTAGGGATTAACTTGTTTGACCGACCGTTATAAAAATATACGAATATGAACCAAACAGCACGTAAATAACAGCAACGAAAGAGTGAAAGAGTCACAGAGCCAAAGAGGGATTTACGCAATTTATTTTTATTGTCAAATTTAATTTATTCCATAAAAACACGAACGTGTAACTTGATTAAATGGAATTTTTTGTTTAATTATTTTTTATATTTATATTATAATATATTTAATTAACTTTTGTTTAATAAAAGTTACCACAATACGAAAATCAAAAGGTTTTTCACAGGAGAAGTGAAAGCCCACTGCGTATGTGCCATAAATTGTTAACAAATCCAATCAGTTCCCTAACTGAAACTGCTAAATTTGAATCGACGCTGTGATTGATACATTCTCCGTGGTTTATCCTAAGAGTTTTCCAACATAGAAAAATTAGTAACTGGAAAAATAAGGAAACAGGGGGAAAAGCAACGATACTCATCGCAGCCGTGTGCAAATTTCAATTTATAATTCGGATTTTTTGCACAGGTGATATTCTATCTCAAACTAATTCAACCAGCGCGATTCTTCAGAAAGAATCAATCGATTTGGCAAAGGCATCAAATGTGATAGATACCCTGCTTGTAACGTTCTGAAATCGAAGATAAAAAGCTGAGAAACATTTTCGATTCATTTATTCAGATACGATAAAAATGGCGCCAGAACTGTAGACGAGACTTGGGTGGAAATTGGGCTCGAAGTGACGAGGAAAAGGCTAATTGTTTTGCAAATCACCTAGATAAGGTATTTCAACCCAATTTGCCAAAAAACAACTTTAAGCTGTCAATCTTACATAACATAGCTAGAGAGTCTCTAGAGTCTGTTAAGACTTCACCTTCTGAAATTTTTGGTATCATCAAAGAACTTAATTCAAAAAAGTCTCCGGGACATGATAATATTTCCCCAAAAATATTAATTGAAATACCAAATATTGCTTTAGAAGTGTTTTCTTTGCTCTTCAATGCAATTCTTAGTTTCGGATACTATCCAATTTCATGGAAAAAGTCGCAGATAATCTTGTTAGATAAACCTGCCGTCTTCATACAGACCAATCAGTCTTCACCCTGTCTTTCTAAAGTATTTGAAAAAATATTACTACCAAAAATGTCTCCTTTCCACGAAAATAATACAATACCAATGCATCAATGCATAGTTTTCATGCGAAAGATGGCACCAAAGAGCAAGTAAATAGAATTACTAACGAGAGAGAGAGAGAGAGAGAGAGAAGGAAAGCATTTGAGCACAGGCAGTACTGTTCAGCAATATTTCTAGACGTAGCTCAGGCGTTTGATAAGGTTTGGCACGAAGGTCTTTTATATAAGATTAAAAAAATTCTACCTTTAGAATGGTATAAAACATTGGAGTCTTATTTAAAAAATGGAAAATTTATGGTAAAAGTTGGAGATTTCATGTCTGATGAACGACAGATAAGGGCTGGTGTACCACAGGGCAGAGTTTTTTGGCCCAACACTTATACATCATATATACAGCAGATCTTCCAACAGCTAATAATTTATTAACTTCAACTTTTGTGGACGACACAGCTATAGTGAGCCGTGACAAATGCCACATTTTAGCATCAAGAATATTAGCCGAGCACTTAAGGTTTGTCGAAGAATGACCAGCCAACTGGCATATAAAGGTAAATGAACAGAAGTGTAAGCATGTTACATTTTCGCTTAGACCAAAGATGTGCCCGGCAGTAAAAATAAACAATATTTTAGTGCCCCAAGCGAACGAAGTAACATATCTTGGTATTCACCTAGATAGACGGCTCACGTGGAGAAAACACATCTCTAGTAAAATAACATGTATGAAGATTAGAGCGGCAAGTTTAAATTGGATTTTAAATAAACATTCCAAACTTAACCTAGACAACAAAGTGCTTTTATATAATGCGGTCATAAAACCGATTTGGATGTATGGCATTCAACTGTGGAGTACGACCTGTGCAACTAATATTGTTATATTACAAAGATTTCAAACAAAAATGCTTAGAACAATTACATGTTCACCATGGTACATGCGTAACGAAAATATCCATAAAGACCTTGGTATCCCTATGGTAAAGAAAGAAGTAGAAGACAGCAGAATTAAATGAGAACTTGCGAAGAATACTATCTCAGAGTACATTCCTCTGTTGGATACAATCGACGAACATTTCAAGACGCGCTTTTCTAGAGAAGTATTGGATGGAACTGAGATTGCTGCATTCAGAAAAAGTATGTGCTTTGAAAATCAAAGAAATTGAAAATCCTATTCCCCGCTTCACCACGTCGTGCGACGTTTGAAACTCAAAGGTGAACTTGATCACTGGCAGTGCCATTGGAGACAGAAGAAAAAGACAACAAGTTATCGACTATTCATAAAATATCATATAATTCATAGGTTTCTTCGAATATTCTGCACATCTGCGAAAAATGCGAGCTGTCAACGCTCTTTTTCGACACTTCGTCGCATGAAAATGTAGCTGAGGACGAACACGCTTCATAATAGATTGATCGGCCTGGCGTTGCGGCACACGCTCCATAACATTGAAGTCACTGCGAAAGAAGTTCTCGAAAACTTGACTCATATCGTTTTGTTTTGTGAAATTTTTCTAATCAATATCTATTCCATACACAAACTGACTACAGTATTATACATCGACCGTCTACGATTTATAATGTGTTTTTGTTTTTCAATTTAGTAGGATTTGATTTTAGAAGGTCCATGATATTAAACTTATTAAAAAGTACTATATATAATACAATCATCCCCCTAAAAACTATGTATTTCTGGATCCGCGCCTGCTTGACATATTGATGTTATATATATTTTGTTGTTTACAGTAACTTAAAATTTTCATCTCGGCCAAAAAATGAAATCTAATCGCATTTCATTTTTGTAACTTTCAACTTGGATTAACTCATCAACAGTGCATCGGTGAACTTAAATTTTGGCGATGAAGCTCCTCCAAGAATCAGTCTTTATCGTTGGCATGGTGAAGGCAATCGAGGCCATAGATCACTCCTAGACAAATTTCGTGAAGATTCCACATAATTTGTCAATCGCTCCAAATAGGGTTAATGTCGATTGGTCGAGAGTAACATTACAAAAATATGATAGCGGTGCTTTGAAACACGTCTATGATATCATAACAGAGTGTTTTTGCGTTGAACCTGAAAAGCAGCCGACTATATGGGTGCTACCAGATGAGCCGAATTCAACAAAAGTTGTTCGCGAACGAAGTACTTCCAAGCAAATGGTTGCCTGTTAGTTTTTTTGAAACTGAAACGGAAAACAAACCGCCGAAGACTGATCATTCTCCACTGCAAAGAAGGGACTGAAAATAAATACTTTGTTATCGTTGGGTCTCTTTTAAGGAAAACCCTGAAAATTCTAAGGGCGTTTATATAAAAGAAGAACTGGTGAAATAACGAACACGCTAGCCAAAATGCAATACATTTATACACAGATTGCCATCGTAATTTAGCTTCCTCTTTTTTTAATGACGTAGACACCGCTTACGTGGTTGTAGCCGAGTTAACAACAGCGCCAATCATTTCTTATTTTAGCAATTTGAGGCTTTTTCGAGATGCCAAGTGCAGCCAGGTTCTTTTCCACCTGATCTCTCCAACGGAGTGGAGGTTTTCCTCTTTCTCTGCTTCTCCCCGCTGTTACTGCGTCGAATACTCTCCGAGCTGAAGTGTTCTCTTCCAGCGTAGCCGCTGTCTCTTAATTCGCTGAACTATGTCAATGTCGTCGTATATCTCATAGAGCTCATCGTTCTATCGCGTGGGCTACCGTAAATCTTCTGCATAATCTTTCTCTCAAAAATTCGTAACGTCGACTCATCAGATTTTGTCATTGTCCATGCCTCTGCACCATATACCAGGACGGGAATAATGAGTGACTTGTAGTGCCTGGTTTTTGTTCATCGAGAGAGGACTTGACTTCTCAATTGCCTACTTAGTCCAAAGTACCATCTGTTGGCAAGAGTTGTTTTGTGTTGGATTTCGAGGCTGACATTGTTGTTGGTTACAAGTTAGGTTAAATTATCTACGACTTTGAAGTTATGGTTGTCAACTGTGACGTGGTAACCAAGTCGCGAATGCAACGACTGTGAGTTTGATGACATGAAATATTTCCTCTTGCTCTCGTTTACTTTCAGACCCATTAGTGGAACCTGCTGATAGGTTTTTAAGAGAAATAATGCTGAGTTAATAATCCACTTAAGAATCAAAGAACATTCCGTATTTTACAATTTCATTATCAAATAAAAAATATGTTTTTTACTTTGTTTTTATTAGTTTTATTTTACAATTTTATCAAAATTAATAATATATGCGAAATATTACAGTTTTGTTCGTATCTAACGGGAATGTGTGCTATATTTAACTGCTTAGAAAACATCGTCATAAAATACATATACTCTCCAACGATATCGTTTATTCTTCGAACTTCGTAACTCGTAAAGGATGCGGGTGTAAGTTCAACACTAAGCCGAGGTAACAATTTACTACTTATTTAATAAGTAATAACAATAATAATATACGATTTGAAAATAACATACATAAGTATGTATAACAAAAACGCCGAATATCAGTGGAAGGCGAATGTGTAGTATTTCTTCTATTTCTGTATCGTTTTCAGTGGCACCATCTGTTCGGGGTCTTCTGGGTAACCACTAGCTCTTCTGGGTTTACGACCCGCGCATTGTGTGAACCATGTGTCACCCTTGCCAAAATTCTCGCCATCTTCTAATGACTCAGGCATAGGTTGGTTCATTGTCTCCGGCAGGAACATAACCCAAAAACCAGAGATGAGTGAAATAATACCAAAGACAACGGCAGGAATTTTCGGATCAAATGAATCGAGCAGGGTGATGAGTGGCGTAAGTGCACCGGAGAAACGCGCGCACATCGAACCCAGACCCATCGCCGAATTGCGCACAACAGTTGGGAACAGCTCGGCCGAGTAGTTGTAGATCACAGCAAAGGAACCGGCAATAAAAAGTTTACCCATCATAACGATACCCGTCGATAAGTTGCTACCTTGTGCAATAAATGCCGTTACAATGCAACATAGACCACCAGCAATCATTAGCGTGCTGGTAATAGGACGGCGACCCAAACGATCTAGTACCACCATAATTGTAAAGTAGCTGGGGAACTCTACGAGACCCATAACGAAGAGTATGAGGAAGGGATTGCCATACAATTTTCCAGCGCTGAGTGAAAGCCCGTAATAGACAAGCGAATTGGCAAACCAACAAAGGCAAACATTAAGTGTCTTCATACGTAGATTGGGTGTGCTGAAAAGACCACCCAAGCCGGCGGAAGGCTTCTCCTCCGCTGCTGTCTGTTGCTTGGATTTCTGTACATAGTAATTTTTATCCACCGGTATGCCAGAGCCGTTAATGCGTAAACCTCTGATGACAATATCAACCGCCTCCTCGGCACGTCCCTGCATCCATAACCAACGTGGCGATTCGTCTAACCACCACCAATGGCCGATGAAGAGCAGACCGTGTAGACCATAAATTATTTGCAGCAGCTGACGTTCCTTAATGAGTGCACCCCAACCGGCTACCAACATGATACCACCGGCGAAGACAGTCTGTAAATGTAAATTTTAGACATGTGTTAGTCTACACGAAGCATGAAAACTATATTATGATACGCACCTGGAATGTAATGCCGCAAACAGTACGTTTACTGGCGCCCACCAGTTCCATGGTGAGTACGAAGCCACATATGTATGAGCCTGCCGAGCCGAATAGGCCCAAGAAGAAACGCGCTGCCATAAATGAAAAATACTCCGGTATGAAAGCCACAGCGACACCAATGATCAACTGCAGTAGTGCCGACCAACAGAATACTGTTTTACGTCCAATTTTATCGGCTAATCCACCCAAAGTGACAGCACCGGTGAATACGCCCAACATTAGAACAGTTTGTGCCACAGAACCGAGCCATCGACGATCGCATACTAGATTCCAATCAATAGCACGTGTATCCTGATAATATGTACGATCATATACATACGAGGTACATGCGACCGTATTATTTTGCGCATCGTACATATGACAGTTATCCAACTCGCCAGTGGGTTTCAATGGTATCGCGGCGAGTATGTCCGAGGAGTTCCATGGTGTGAAAGAGTAACTGCCATTGTCGATGCCCTCGATGAAGCAGCGATGTTCTGGCACTGCTGCAATGGTAACTAGCGAGAGCAAATGCAGACCAGCTGTTAGGCCGGAGAGCACTTGTAGAAAGAATTGTATGGCCTGGTAGCGTCCAAACTCGCCTGGAAATTAAAAAAAGTTGATAGTGGATAAATATTATATTATTTGGAAAGACTAATGAAAATGTATATATATAAATGCATTAACAGAACTATCAGGGTATCCTACCCCCGAAATATATAGAACCGATATAATTTCAATAGTTTGAAAATTCAGCCTAAATGGCGAAAACTGTCCAAATAAGTTGAGGTGATCGACTTATCAGTGGCCTGAAATATGCTTGTATGTAGAACTAGATTCTGCATAAGAAAATTCATGAAGCTACCTGGCTATCTCCGGATCGAAAAGCTCAAAACCAGATCGATCATGTTGTGATATACGAATGATATGTCCCCAATGTCCTTGACTTGAGTACGTTCCACCGACTAGAACCACTATCTTGTTTGCAGCCAAGATTCGCACCGCCTCAACAAACACAAGGAAGGTTCGACGTCGAAAAGCTACGATATCAACCGACAGCTAAACGATTTTTTACTCGACATGCACTCCTGCTCTCAGAGAGCACACCTTAGCAACTCGTTGGGTCAACATTTCAAGCTTCTTAAGTACAGCTGCAACTGAAACCACTAGTTTTCGGACACTTCGAAAGCCCAGCTGGTACGATGAGGAGTGTCGTGTCGCAGTAGCAAGAGCAATGGTGCGATCGACCACAATAAAAGAGGATAGATACCGGGAGTTGAAGAGGGAGGGGACATAGATATGCAGACAAAAAAGAATGAGGCCTTAATGCGAGAGGATGAAGAACTTAAAAAGCTGTTCGACCGAGGTAATGCTCGAAAATTGTACGAAAAGATGCGGCGACTAACGGAAGATTTTAAGAGGTTGTGGAGCGAGCACTTCTCGAGCCTGCTGAACGGCAGTGAAAGTGTAACATCTGAGATGGATTAGGAGTGTTGAAGATTTATGGTCCTTGCGCGTTGGCAACGACGAATACTGCAGTTGATGGAACAATGAGCTGATCGAGTTATACGGCAACATTGACATAGTTCGGAATACCAGGAGACAATGGCTACGCCGGCTAGGTCATGTTGTTCGGATGGAAGAGAACACTCCAGCGTTGAAAGTTCTCGATTCAGTACCCGCGAAACGAAGAAACGTTTACGCGCTGTTGTTAACTCAGCTATAACTAAACGGTGTCTATGCCATTTAATCATTAGAAGGATATATATTTACGCTATTATTCTTAATTTTCATAGGAAAGGACTTGAAAGAAGAGTTGACGAACTTATTACTGACCTTCAGTCCACAGCCTTACGCTTAGTTAGCTATATCTTAACACTACTGGTATGTTAAGAAAGGTACTGCCAAGTAGCACTGTGAAACATGAAGAACCCCTTCCATTCAGTCTTTAGTGATATAGTATATAAAGAGTATTTCTGTTAAAACTCTAAAACTGTTAAAACTCTAAAACTTTTTTATCGAAGAGGAAATTCTGATCTAAAATCGTTGTGGCGGCATTAGAAAGATTTTAGATATTTGTCAACATCTCTTATGGATCGTCCTAACAAATTATACAGTTCTACAAAAAAATATCTTTTTTGCGCTGACTACCTTTACAAATTTTGTTGGTTTCAAGTGCCTCGAATACGAATTTCTTAAATAAAATACTGAATGTGCTCCCGAATTTTTGATAATTATATTTCTTGCATTTCGATTACTTATTTGCTTGATAGAAATAATTTATTTTTCCAGTCATGATTATGGGCCTGAGCACCTTACTTGCGTATACCAACACCACGTGATCCCTACTCTCAAGCTCCTTACCGAAGATAAGCATCAAATTATGCGGAAGGTTTAATACAAAACAAAAATGAAGATGTTTCAACCTTCAGTCTGCTAAATGCCTTGTTTCTCTCAATAAAAATCTCCCTACGCGTTTCAAAAGTAGTTTGCACGCCCGCAGAAACATTGAAGCCGGTAAATTCTGAAAAATCGTTACAAACTATCAGTGAAAGTAATACTTGTAGATTTGTATGCTGAAGCATCGAAGAAGCTAGTCTATCAAAATGAATTTAGGGGTTTAATACGTGATCAATTTAGGAATGGTAAAACAATTTTTCAATGCATTGGGCTTCACAGGATTTTGTTTTAGTTACATTTGGAGAAAGTTTCGAAAGCTTGGTATAAAATAATTGAAAAGTGGATTATTTATTAGTTTTCGAAATGTGCTGACAAAGTACATAGGTTGCTATATATATTTCTGGCCTAGCCAACACTAAGTGTTACCAGGTACAATCTGACATTTCCATTGGAAAGTTTGACATTTTTTAGCATAACATCACTCAGAACGTTTTGTCATTTAATCGTGAATTGTTTTATTTACAGGGAATTAAAAAATTCATCTCGGCAAAAAATGGAATTAACTCGATGAACTAAAATCTTTGTATGACTATGAAGCACCGTCCTATAGCACTGTGAAAAACTGTTACAACGAATTCAATCGTGGCCGACGCTCGCCCAAAGACGATGACCGTGAAGGTCGTCCAAAAACAGCCGTTGTGCCAAAAACATCGATGCCGTACGTGAACTGATAATGGAAGACCGTCATGTAACATACCTTCAGATAGAGGCATGCCTATGCATTTCTCACACTAGCATACATTTGATATTGCATGAACACCTGGCCGTAAAAAAGTTTGTTCTCGTTGGATCCCGCACAATTTGACAATCGCTCAAAAAAAGGCTCGTGTGGATTGGTGTAAAGAAGACGTTTATAAGATCGTCACAGGTGACAAATAATGGATCTATGCGTATGAGCCCGAAACAAAACAGCAATCGACCGTGTGGGTCTTCCAAGACGAGCCAAATCCAACGAAAAAAAACCATTTTCGTTGATAAATATGCCTATTTTCATTATTAGGCCAGAAATATATATAGCAGCCCTCGTAAGAGTATGTTTGAGTATTAAATTAGACTATATCCGCTAGCATCTGGATAAATTTTCGATTATTTGAAATAATTTTGGTGACAAATAGAGAGCTGTTCTGCAAATATCTAAAAGTGATAGATGAAAGTTATCAAGATAGCTGGGATTGTCCTATTATATCCTTAAAAAGATGAAAAAGTTCTTTATACATACAAGAATTTGATTTCGATCGTTCAGTTTGTATTGTGGCTTTACGATAAAGTGGTCCGATATTGGTGTTTCGATAAATAAGTAGCTTCTTGAGGAGAGTAGGATATGTGCAGAATTTCAGATCAATATCTCAAAACTGAGGGACCAGCTCGCATACAAGTATATACAGACAGACAGACGGATGAACATCACTAAATCTACTCAGCTCGGCATGCTGGTTATTAAAGTTTAAAGCATGACCCAAAGTTGGCACAATGCTGGAATTAAATGCAGGGTGTTCCAAAATTAACGCAAAGTTTTAATTTATTTACAATTTATTGCAGTAAAGTGTTGACAGCTCTAAAACAAAACAAATCGACAGTTGATAGCTTAGGCTTAGTAACAATGGAGCTGTACTCGTTAGAACAACATGTTTTCATTATTGAAAAATATTTCAAAAATAATGAAACTTTGAAGAGCGCAGTTCGAAAATGTTACAAAACATAGTCAGTGATTTCATATAAAATAACTTCATCAACTGTGAATCAATCGATTGAATTGAAATGGCGGCAAATTGAAATTTTGCGTTAACTTTGGAAAAGAGATTGGGATTGCATAGGACCCTTCCTTCTGGTTGTTACAACCGTCATGGCAAACTTAATATGCTGTGTTCAGGGTATTAGTAACGTTAAGTCAGTGTCATTTATTTGAAAATTGGCGAACATTGTTACAAATATATTGCATGCTTTTAGGCGTTATTGTGGAAATTTAGTAAAGTTGTTACTGTATTAATTAGAAACACAGTGGAGTCCATCTTAATAAACTTTTACTGAAGAATCTGCGAGTTCCCACGAAGGAAAACAAAAAAATTAAGAAAATCAAAAGCAATTTCAGTAACGAAAATAATTACGTTAAATTGGAACTATTTAAAGTTTACGCGTAGTCAGCACAATAATTTATGCTAACTAGACCAGTCTTTTCAACTGTGCGAATGAACCGCATGCACCTTTTGGAACCACTTTTAAATGGATGCTTGCTAATCATTCATTACTAACTCTCTGTTCCAGTTATATAATTAGTTATGCGAATATCTGTTTAGTAAAAAGTTATTCAGTCGTAGTGATTGTCACCCATAATGTTTAATGAATGATAATTACTTATCTACGCTTATGTGGAAAGCTATCCTTTAAAATCTTAAAATCTCTTACTTATACATTACTTTCCAATGTCTCTAGGTCTGAGCGAATTTTAAATTGTTATGAATTCAGTAACTCACATTCACCGCTTAGCTTAACTAACTGTTTACTATTGTCATGAAAAAATATATATATTTATATGTCTATAAATAGTTAGGTATTCTGTCTAACCAGTTACTGATTTTCCATTCACTTAAATATACCGCTAATGCGGTTAACTTGAAATTTGCATTGGAAAAAATTTTTATTTGTGGTTACGGTTAGTTTGCACTGAAGTGAGCTTAATTTAAGATATTTCAATAATTCTGCCAGTATATAATATTAAATGTGTGTATATACAATCGTATGATTATATATTCATATATAGAGAATCTGAATTAATAATTTTTTTTCTGTTGAGAGTGCGAAAAATAATCATTATATGATTTAACATACATACTTACATCCGAACAACGATTTCAAATCTTTCAATTTTATTTCATACTATACTGGTTTGTGCGCCGGTGAAATCATCGGTCCATATATCTTCAAAAATTATGTCGATGAGAACGAAACCGTCAATGGTGACCGTTCTCGCGCTATGATAACCGACTATTTGATACTTGAAATTGAAGCTCGTGATCTTGGCGCCATTTGGTTTTAACGAGACGGTGCCACTTCTCACACATCGCATCAACCAATGGATTTATTGAAAGAATACTTCGGTGAGCAGATAATTTCACGTTTTGTGCCAATCGATTGGCCAACAAGATCGAATGATAGCACGCCCTTAGACTTTTTCCTGTGAAGATATGTAAAGTCCAAAGTCTAAAGTCTATGCGAACAGTCCGCTTTGATTCAGACTTTGTATAAAAACATCATGCGTGTCTTTCGCCAGTTAGTAGTTGAAATGCTCGAATGAGTCAACAAAAATTGGACTCAACGCATGGACCATCTGAGACGTAGCCGCGGCCGACATATGAAAGAGATAATCTTAAAAAAGTAAATGCCAAAGAGTGTCCTTTCGAATGCTAATAAACATTCTCCATTAAATTTTAATTTTCTGTGTTTTTCTTTAACAAATTGGGGAACCTCGAAATGGATCACCCTGTTTATCTTATATATATCATATACTTTTAAGAGGTTAGCGAGTATGAAAAATTTATATTAAAAAAATTATGCAATATTTGTTCGGGTTCGCTGGCACTTAGCTCATTGTGTCAAATTAAAAAATTAAGAAATAATTATTATTTTTCAATCAGCCTTCATTCGCTGTATCTTTGAAGCGTTGCGAATCCAACAAGCGACTGGTATAAGTCCAATAAACTGCCATAATCAATATAAAGTGGTTATGCCACTTGGAAGAGTTACTCCACATACTCTCTCATTGCTTTCACTTGCATTTTTTTTTTTTTGTTTTTTTTTTTTTTTTTTTTGACAAGACAGCGGTGCTCTAGCTCAACAAGCAGAAAAGTGGCGTAAAGCAGACGACTTTGCGTTTATTCTTTTATAACTATTTCGATATCTTTATGAGAAATGTGTTTATCAAATACAAACAATTATAATGTCCAACACTTAATGGCTGAAAAAAATTTTTATTTGCTTTTCAAATCGATTTGTGACTTAATTGTATTTATTTTAGTAAACAAGCTAAATGTCTCATTTATTCGCACAAGTCATACAAGGAACCCTAATGTGTTTATGGAATTAAATTTCGCTAATAAATCAGTATGCAAACAAACAATTAATTTTTATAAGAGTCCCCACATAAATTTATATTGGTCGTCTATTTTTACTCGAGGCGATACCAAACAGGTTTATATGATTCTGTTTATGGCTTATCTTTACAATTATTTGGATATGAAAATATATATTTATACCGCTAAGTTGACAAGATGCTTGTTTCATCTACTATTTGTGTTCAGCCGCTTAACGTTATTTTAAAATCGTTCGGCTTCTTTCTAACTTTAACAGATTTCGAATGGTTTAGCGTTTGATAAGAGATTTTTTCCTTGATGTTTTGAGAATTTTGTTCTTACAATTGCTTCCTTAACTGAGCAGCGTGACATCTTATTTTTCTAAAAATTGTGGGAATAATTTTGACAACTGGGTACTAGAACTATCAGAAATATTATAAAATGCTGTATGAGTGACGATCCTATACTGTATACGGTAAGAATCTACACTATAAAGGAAGATAAGACTACAGTGTGATCACTGTTCTTACCTGGAGGATTGTCATTCTGATGGTGAGTGGACGACTGTTAAGACGCCATCTTACCTTCTTTGTTTTCTTTTCTGTTCGTGCGCAATACGTCACACGAAGCTTAAACAGTAAACCTCTCTACCACCTGTAGGCAATAGAGATGCACATCCCTCTCTCAATGAACAAAATTACACACTATAAGTCGTTCATTATTCCCGTCCCAATACACGATGCATTCACATGGACGATGACGACCGAGCTAAGAAAGTACTTGAAGCATTTGAGAGAATTTGAGAACTGTTCTTCGCAAGATCTTTGGAGCCGTCCAGGTGGGCGATGAATATCAAGGAAGAAGCAAGTTAAGCGCATTAAAAATCAACGAAAGTGATGGCTAGGCTATGTCGTACACTTGGAAGATGATTCTACAGCGGAAATTTCATTCGACTCGGGAGCTATAGGTGAACAATGGAGCAAGAGGGATCAAATGAATAACGACTTGTCTGCACTTGGCGTAAACTCGCAAAGAATAGAGGCAACTGGCGAAACTTCATGTTCTCGACCCAGACCGACTCACGCCATAGTGGCTATAGTGCCAATGAAGAAGAAATACGCCAAAGTTTTGAGGCAATAATATTGTAACCCTCTTTTCAAGCATAACACGAGAAATGGAGCAGAAGCTCGAACGAATATCTGGCAATGATTTTATTAAATTACGATTATTGAAATTTAAGCTTTATCAATTTTAATTTTATTATTATATCATCTTAATTTCACACTATTATTAATATATTTTATATTTTACTGAAATATTGTAAAAAAGTTGTATCTGTGAAACGACCAGTCCCACAGTGAAGCTCATCACCACTATCACTTTTATTATTTTATGCAAATAATTCATGATACTGAAAGTACACAACGTTCTCTAGCAATATATTAAATGAATAACCTTGTGCATAATTCTAATTGCCGTTACTCGTGTAAATTGAGTAAATGGCCTCGAAATTAAATTATAAAAATTTAATTACGCCTTTCAAGCAACGAATGTAACTCTTATAGCGTACAAACATACGATAAGAGTTTACATATGTATGTTTATGTTAGTATTATATACATATATTAAACATAGCTTCAACATGAACGCAGGCTTAATAAGCTTGGTATACTTAGCAGTAGCGAAATCTCTAACTTCAAGGTTTTAACTAATATTCGGACTGCAATGTTTTATTAATTGACTAATATTACATATGCATAGGGATGTCCGATATACATCGATGCATCGAAAAAATCGATGTTTCCTTTCCGATGCATCGAAAAAATCCGATGTTTTCAAAGGCATTCGATGTATTCGATGCATCGATGTATTTTCAAGAAACATCGGATAACTTTTTTTGCCGGGCTTTTACTTGGAAACATTGTGTAAACGTTTAACAAAATAAAAGTGTGGAAAAGAATAAAATATAAATTTTTACTATTATCTTAATACGGAATTGATTGGAAAAGTAAGTATCGTAATGGAATAAGTTGATGTTTTTTTTGTATGGAATTTAATATTGTTGTTTTAGAAAAACAAACATTATGGCTCCAAAAAAAAGCGGCGTATAGAAGTTTTATGACAAAGAAGAAGGAAACAACTTGGCAAAATGCAGACTTTGCCGAAAAAACATTAAATCATGCGGAAATACAACCAACCTGATGGGGCACCTAAAAAATATTCATAAGGCAGCTTTCCGAGAGCTTACCGATGATGGCTCAACAAAAATTACGGATTCTTTACCCTCAACAAGTTTTAAATCTATAAAGGAACCCACTAAAGAAGCAGATAGAAGTGACGCCTTGAAAGAACCTGAAAATAAAACTGTTGGTCCACCAAAACGCCAAAAAACTATTCAAGCTAGTTTTGAAGAGATTTATGCTTTCTCGGCCAATGGTGACAAAACTATTAAAATTAATAATGCCTTAGTATATATGGTGTGTAAGGATAATCAGCCATTTACTATTGTAGAGAACGAAGGCTTTCGCAATTTCCTTAAAGTGATTGAGCCGCGTTATAAACTTCCCAATAAAACAACACTCACTCGTTGGGTTGATGACAAATACGCCGCCCTATCAGGAATCATCCGTGAAAAGTTGTCGGGCATAGAAAATCTGACTTTGACAACTGACATGTGGTCAGAATCGATGTCCATGAGGAGCTTTCTTGGAGTCACAGCTCATTTCGGTGTTGGCAGTGAGTTGTTTTCTATCACTCTGGGAGTAAGCCAATCAAATGAACGCCATACATCACAACACATTGCTGAAATGCTGCTGAACACTTGCGACGAATGGAGTATTGACAAAGACCAAATTTCGGCTGTGGTGACGGACAATGCACCAAATATGGTGAAAGCTGTAGAGCTAGCCTTTGGTAAAAAGCACATACCTTGTTTTGCTCATATTTTAAACTTGGTTGCACAAAATTCAATAGAACAATGCAAACCACTACGCGAGTTAATAAGCAAAGTCAAAGATGTTGTGACGTGGTTTAAACAGAGCAACATAGCAAGCAACGAACTCCGTAAATCAACCTCAGACGAAACTAAATTAATTCAACAGGTGCCTACTAGATGGAATAGCACATATTATATGATTGAGCGATTCATCGAACTTCGTGAGATTGTTAACAATATAATCATCAGACACAAAAATGCACCAGCTATGCTGCATGCGTCAGAACTTGCACATCTAAGTTCAGTTCTACAGGTACTACGTCCAATAGAAGCTGCTACGAAGGAGGTCTCAGGTGATAAGTATTGCACTAGCAGCAAAGTAATACCACTTATTCATTGCCTCGTTTTAAAAATTAAGCCTCTGAGCTTCGACGACTCGATTGCCAAAGAGCTACAGTCTCTGGTTCTTAAGGAGATTCAGAAGAGAATGGGTGTCATCGAAAACGTAACTCCCCTCGCTATAGCCCCCAGATTCAAGAAAATGCATTTTACGGATCCGCTTGCATGCTCTGCTGCTGTAGGAAAAATAAAAGATCTCATGAAAGCCGCAGCCCACAACACGACCAAAGATTCGGAGTCATCGGAACTTTCTGATAAAAATGAGGATAACTATTCATTGTGGGAGGACCACCACAAGCTAGTCCATAAAAGTTGGAAATTGTCAAAGGCCGATGACACTATTTCTGATGAGCTGGCCATATATCTACGTTGCCCAGTGGGTAGACTCACTGAAAACCCATTGGAAATTTGGAAGGACTTGGAGATACAGCTCCCACAATTGAAGCCAATCGCATATAAATATCTGACCATGGTGGGAACGTCAGTCCCGTCAGAGCGACTGTTTTCAAAAGCGGCCCAAATCGTAACTCAGCAGAGAAATAGGCTTAAAGGCAAGAGATTAAACAAGCTTTTATTTTTGCAAACTATCCCTAAGGAATATTGGTATTAATAAAGAATGACATTATTTTTATTATTATAATTCTATTATTTATAATTCCATTTTCTTAAATTTAAAAAAAAAACACTCGATTTTGAAAAAACATCGATGTTTCTTAAACGATGCATCGAACACCATCGATGTATATATTCGATGCATTGAATCGGAAAAAAAATCGATGTATTTCCGCAATGGACACCCCTACATATGCATCTATCGCATATATAAGTATACGCATATATAAGTATACGCATATTATATGTATATTGGAATTGGTAAAAACCGATTTTCTTTGCATTTGGTACTCTGAAAAATTCTAACAAAATCAAGTATGAGCTCATGGAAAAGTTGAGCCATCCTGCTCCATCCATTACTTCGTTAACGTTCGACAATTTCGACTGGTACTGGCAAGAAATTATCTGCTCACCGAAGTATACTCTCCATAAATTCATTGTAGTCCAGTCATTATAGTAAGTTCATCTCGGAATTCCGAGATTCTTACCTACATAATTTAAGCTTAAATGACTGGACTATTGATTGATGCGATGTTTGGGAAATCAAATGTCCACGAGATCACGAACTTTAATTTCAGGCATCAAATAGTCGGTTATCATGGCGGGATAATGATCGCCAACGGTTACGATCGGACCGGCGTATTTGTTGAAGAAATAAGAACCGATAAAGATCTCAACGTTAAGGGCGTGAACGAGTTGAAGTCCAAGTTGCTGTAAACTGTGCCGAATCGATCCTCTATGGTTTTCGTGCACACTCTCAGCTACGACTGCTATATTCTTCACTGACTGGTGAAAGTGTTGCGAATAAAACGCTCAGTGGGCGGATTATGTTGACCATAAGTTGAGCGAAGCGTGCGAAAACACATTCTTTACAGGACATGAATTTTCGTAATAAAGTTGAATGGTTTGTAGACGTAAAGTCTTTTCATAATGTATTCCCAAAGAATACTGAACAAAAACGACATGACGTATTGACACAACTCACGCGTGATCTATCAAAAAATGGCTATTGAAAAAAGTACCTCTAATTGGTTAACTCGTTATATTGAAAATTCTGCAGTAGGCCAGAAATTCGCTCAATGCTTCTGGATGAAATTTAATGGACCGAATTAACATCTGCGATTCCATTTCTGAAGCGAATGCAATAATGCACAACAATGTGCGAAAAAGATCATGGTTCAAGCGTGGTGAAGCTTAATAATTGGTCACAAAGCCGTCATTAACGCCTCGAAAGGTTATGTTGAGTGTTTGGTGGGATTGGGAAGGAATCAACCACTATGAACTGCTCCAGCCTGGTCGAACGATTATTTCTACATTTTACTGTCAACGACTGATGAGATTGAAGCAAACAATCGAAAAAAAACGGCCTGAACTGATTAACAGAAAGGCCTTCGTTTTCCGTCAGAACAACGCTTGACCACACATGTCTTTGCTGATTCGGCAAAAACTGGGAGAGCTTGGCTGAGAAGTTCTAATACATCCACCATATTGCCTTAATCTTGACCATCGGACTACCATTTTTTTCGGTTAATACAGAGCTACCTTAATGGAGTAAAGTTGACTTCAAGAGAAGCCTGTGCGAATTATTTGTTGTAATTTTCCGTCGAGAAACCAGAAAAGTTTTATACTGACGGATTAATGTTTCTAGCGGAAAAATTTCAAAAAGTAGTCGACATATTTGATTCATTAAAGTTCATTATAGATACATATATAAAAAAAAATTAAGTTGAAGTTTGATTAGAAATACGAAAAGACTCTTTCGACTGGCCTATATTTGCTTAGATATTGAAGAAAATAGTTACAGTATAGTGACGTATGATCAGCACCAAACCTACCAATATTTATCCGACTAAAATTTGGTACCTCGCCAAAACTATTCCTATAACAACTATTCCTACAACAGTTGAGTCTACGTCACACTAGGTTAGGTTAGATTAGATGGCTGATCAGAGATCGCACATGGACTGATAGTAGTAGTCCTTTGTGAAGCCATTGAAAATTGAACTCCCGTG
Source organism: Bactrocera correcta (assembly GCA_027475135.1). NCBI lineage: Eukaryota > Metazoa > Arthropoda > Insecta > Diptera > Tephritidae > Bactrocera > Bactrocera correcta. The sequence goes on along the minus strand of CM050325.1, from coordinate 43,185,562 downwards.
TTCGGACTCAGATATCAGCAAACCGTTTAGTATCCAATACAAATTTGCAGAGGCGCTTAATTTCTATGCCAGGTCGGCGGGTAGTCTGAAGCTATGTGCTCCCAAGTGTCTAAGTCTTGATCTCCCAAAAGCAGGGCAGTCAAGAAGGAAGTGCTGGCTAATTTCTACTGCATCTTCTTCTAAGCAGCTTCTGCATGCGGCGTCCGGTAAGATTCCCAGTCTTACCGCATCTATGCCAATAGGGCAGTGGCCCGTGAAGAGCCCCATCATTAATGACAGGCTAGTCTTACTGAGGGCAAAGAGATCACTAGATCTTCTGCGATCTATCTTAGGCCAAAAGGCCCTTGCGACCGCGCAGGTACCAATGCTGGACCCTCGCTGACCGAGCAGCTGCGAGGCCCAGCTATCATACTAACGGATCGGGAATTTCATCCCTTGACTGCCAAATCACATACCTCAATATTACTTCGGTAGTGTTTTTCTTCGACTGCAACAACCACAATTATACGCAGAGTAGGTCAAATTGAATTTTGAAAGCCACAATTTAATTTTTCAGTACATAGACGTACATACATATGTACATATATCGAGAATTCAACTGTGACATATTAATCGCAATTTATTTACACTTATTATGGTAATATTTCAAAATGACAACTTGTATGTCAACATATTAATCAACAATCATTTTTCAATTATTGAGACCACAGCAATTCAGTCCACGTACAATATTTGTAGCTTTCAATTGTTTGTCGAATGAAAAGAAGCTCAATGGCTGAAGACTAAAACAAAAGCAACCGTAGAATTTAGCAATAGTTGCAGTGCAATGCCGTTATTTGACGTCGATTGTCTGTCAGTGATGACTGTGGTAATTGAGTGCGTAAATTAAACAAGCTTGCTTACAGACACACATTCTAAAATGCAGATAAATATATAAGCATATGGAAAAAAATACTCGATACACTTACAACGCCCATAAATTGGGCCAATCATTGTAAATTAGATGACCATTTCAGAACAATTAAAACAAGTGACAGAAGCCACTTGCACTAATTGACTTTTAAATACATATATACATTATTACAAAATGATCGCTGAATATTGACATACTTACTTACATATAAATACGTTCGAAAAATAACATGTGATCCAATTTGACCAACTCATTCAAGACAATACTCAGAAATGGTTTCGAAAACATTTTATTCTTCCAGGCTAGAATAATCGTATTTGACAGCTGTTCCGCCAATATGTGCTAGCGAAGCGAAATCAGTTTGACCTGAAGAACTCCCTTTTAGCTGTCCGAGATGGTTTGGTATTGGATTTTGAAATTTATGTTCCCGAGAATACACTACCAACAGTTATATTGAAAAGTCTAGTTCTGGTAGCGGATGTCGTGGAAAAGCTTTGTCGCTCAATAACCGCTAGCAGTGTTTTTGGATACAAATAGACTTTTTGCTGTTACTACAAAGAAATTGCGAACTTTTCTAACTGGAACTGCAATGTCTAGTACTGGACAAGTATCGAAGAAAATGAAAAACGACAAGGTGTTAGGAAGAGGACAGTTGGATGAAATAGTAAGAGACGATTAAAATATGTATATCGTAAAATGGATTTCTTGATTTGGTAGTCGTCAATTATTGGCTCGCTGTTGCACCGAAGAAGAAGTCCAACGAAAAGACAAGTTAGGCTTACACTAATACCGACTCCATCTGGTCAAAGCGAGGATTAACAAAACTCGTTCCAGCGACAGTACTTCGAGAAAATCCAGCTCGACTACTAACAGCGCTGCAGAGCGGGCTAATGAATCGCCAGCAGTAGTTACACTTATACATCTTTCGTGAAGAGAAAGCTCTGCTCACACATATCGAACATATGTAGCAAACAGCAATGTGACGAATCGAAGGCGGCTTTGGCGTGTTCAAAACGAACCGCCTTGACTTTAGTGACATTTTTAATTGAATATTAGCAAATTAAACAATTCAATTGTACTTATTAATTAATTTGACTCAAAGTTTCTATTCGCATGTGTATATTATATATGTACGTACATATGTATATACGTGCCTAAGCTTTTATCTATACAAAATGTATATTTTCTAACATTAGCGCTAATGAGTCTATTATTCAGATATGAGCGCGTGCCAACATTCAAACAAATTTATGAATGAAGCCGTTTTTAATTATATTTTCGTCTTCCGCAGATTTGTTAATTGTTTTAATTAAATATTTCCTAATTAGAATTTAAAAAATAAATATAACTTACAAGTGTTATATGCATTTTAAAAATATTTTTGGCCCACGGAAGATATATTCAAAGCAGTGGAACAAAATACGTACTTTTCAGTCCTAAATCCTTTGGATATTAAATAGTGTTATGTAAGCTGAAGTTGCAAGAAGTTATGCTTTTACCCGTGTATACATACATACATATATGTATATACTATACATGTATATACTATAAGTGAGTCGTATCAAATAATATAAAAAAATTAATGTCTCGCGAAAACCCATTGGTCAAAATATTTTTTTTTTTTTGGTTGGTATGACTTTCAGTGGCATCTGTGCCATATGTGTCTTTAAAATATTTATTAGTGTTTAGTGCATTTGGCAATTTTTACGATGAGTGAAGTTCCATTAAATTTTGTGTGCGGCATCACATTTATGGCTCCGAAACGTTCAGAAAGTTGGAAAAATCCTTCGGTGATAATTTTGATTGGTACAAATTATTCGAAGAGGGTCGAGAACGCGGTGATGATGAACCACGTCCAGGACCACCATCAACATCAACTGATGATCATCGACGATCAACAGTCAGAAATCTTTCTGGTTTTGAATTGGTTCGAAAATCACTAAATTTTTTCAAAAAACCAGAATATCATGAAATGTATTATTACTGGCGTTCGCGTGAAGCTATTCGTAAAAGGAGGCTGGAATTAAGGTCTGACCACTCCGACTGTGTGACTTCTGGCTATTCTGCAAGTTCCATCTAACGCTCCGGGTAACCGTTTTGAGTCAATTGAAGACATTAAATGTTACCCGCTAATTGAGGTATCTTCAAATTATGCGCTCTGAGCACATCAATCGCCTCTTCATGTGTCAAAAAACGTTAGCATCTTAATTTATTCTTTACGTAAGCAATAAAACGAAGCCATTCGGTTAGATGTGTGAGAGCTCGCCTTGTCGTGATGAAGAGTGACCAATCTTCCGCGGTTGATCTTCCAGATTTCTTGAAAGACAACTGGGACGAAAATGGTTGCAACATGCCCAGTTTAAAAAAAAAAAAAAACATTTCCTGGGAAGTGCTTCGTGCACAAAAGCGTTAGATTCGATTCATTTTGACAAACCCATACAAAAATGTAGTATGTTTACATGTGATTCTGCTTGCGAAAGCTTAACTCCACGGTGCTCAGAAGCACAACGGATCAATACAATGCGTTGATCAGCGCCCTGAAAATTGGGTAAGGATTTTCAGTACCAATCGGCAGTGTGGCATGGACACAGTAACAACCTTGGTAGGGTTCGAGGCCCATCTAAAACCTCTGCCATCCGGCACCCGGTTGCAATGCAACCCCTCATTCAAACTGACAAAATCACTTCTTCTCGCGATTTGGGTTTTAACCACAGCCACCACGAATCTCCACAAAGGGCCAAGCCCAATGAGCAGATTGGAGTTATCTCCAAGGGCTAATGCTCCCCCTGGTACCAGGTTAAAGTCTTTGGTATGACCTTGTAACCGAAGCTACTACCAGTTGAGTCTCCACACAACTCTGGACTGGCGGCCAGGATCTTAGTCGCCGCTTACGACAGGCATGCCTTACCACGGGTATATTCGGTTCCCCCGCGCACCGAAGGGGTCCCCCCTGCCCGCAGGGAGAACAAACCCATACAGTCGACTTCTGTTCACTTTCCACGACCTTCCACGACTTCATAGACGTGTTTCAAAGCACTGCCATGGTTTTTTTTTGTAACCTTCCTCTCGACCAATTGATCCGAACCCTTTTTGAACGATCAAAAAATTATATGGGATCCAACGTGAAAACATTTTTTGATTTATGCTAGTCCTACTAATGCTTATAGTTGTAACCTCACGATAGGTCACATAATGGCCTAGAAGTATCAGTTTGCGCACAGCATCAATAGTTTTCGAAACAATCGATTTTGGAAAGCCTTTCCGAAATTCATCTAGGAGTGATCTACGACCTGAATTGATTTCACTATATCATCGATAAACACTGTGCTTTGATGGAGCTTCATCGCCATATATTGAATTAAGCCTATCAACGCACGGTTGCTGAGTTAATCCACGTCGAAAATTTTAGAAAAAAATTATCGCGCGAAAATGTTAGCGATTTGAATTCATTTTCTGGCCGAAATTAATATTTTAAGTTACTATTAACAACACAAATAATGCTCGCGTGTCAAAACATTATGAGTAACGGCAAAAATGTCAAACTTTACGAAAAAGTTGAGAGCTACAACATTAGGGTTGCCAAATCGCAAAATATAAAGACAACCGACGTGTTATTTGTCTACTTTCTGTAGGGATATCGATTTGACGAATATACATATATATTCTGTATCGTGTATATTAAATATTTATTTTTATCCTAACCAATTCATAACCAATATTTTTTCGACTATAAAGTGTATATATAATAGAAGTTCAGCTAAAAAGATTTAATTGACAAGTTTAAATGTCAGCTCAAACAATCTAATAATATAGTTCTTTACTATTTTTACTTGAATTGAGTATTTTGTGCTTTTCTAATTTATTTATAATCGATAAAATCCACAATCCTTGGTCTGGGTGCCTAACATTAATCAAACCTCAACTATTCTCCGAAGCAATTACGAAAGGTCAGTTTCCCATAGCATGCCGCTACTGCAGTTAACAGCATTATCAATAAATACCGTTGCTATCAAATCGATTTATCAGTATCTGTATATAATCGCCATTTAATCTATATCAAATATGAAAATATTTGTATAGATTTTGTGTGCCACTAGAACTTCAAAGTAAAGCTCGTTAATGACTGTCAACAAAGGCTACCGCTTAATCCCGTTTGACTTATAATTATGGAATACAGCTACATACATACATACATACATATATAATATCTTAAACTGATACCATACTATTTGCTGAGAGGTACATAGTTGGTTTGTATTCGCTTATTTAACAGTAAGCTAAGATTTAGTCATATAATCACATAAGTACATTATATATGTATAGTGTATGTTGATACCTATAGCTCATACAGACTTATCGTACTATATGTACTTTTGTTTGTGCACTTAAGTATCTGTATCACAGTTAGTCGAGCAGCATTATTTTGGTTTTAAAAACTCAGGCAAAATATATTTACAAGCCTATATACACATGTGTGCGTGTACAAATAAAGCATACAATAAAAACATATATATGTACATATGTAAAAGTTGTACTTCAACACCGTGATATTTACATTACCGATTAGACAAAGGTACAGATAACGCAGCTATATATAGTATATACGTACATATATAAACTGATAATCGAATTTTAAGTGTTACGCCAACAGCTGTTGTTAGCTAGCAAATATTTTAGCTGGGACATACAATCGTGCTACGTAATCTAGATTGAGTTAATGTATATTTGAGAAAGTATTTTTATAGGGTGCGACGGGAAGGTTCGACGTCGAGAAGCAATCACAACAGACAGCCGAACGATTTTCTACTCGACTTGCACCCCTGCTCTCAGAGAGTACTGGTCAGCAAATCGGTACAAGAAAACTGCATACAGCTGCAAATGAAACCATTGGTTTTCGGAAAAGCCAAAGAATAGTTGAAGAACCTCGCAACGTTACAATCGACCACTACACGTGCGGGATCGGATAGAGACCGAGAGCTGAAGAGAGAAGCGAAACGTTTATGCAGACAAAAAAGTAAAGAGCTTGACAAGCTAGTAGACTGGGTAATGCTCGAAAATTCTAAAAAACGATGCGGGGTCTAACAGAAGGTTGCAAGACCGGAGGATACTCTTGTAGAAACCCCAGAGGAGATCTAGTGACTGATGCACAGAGAATACTAAAATTATTTAGGGAAAACTTCTCCAACCTGCTGAATGGCAGTGAAAGTATAATGCCAGGAGAAGGCGAACCCCAATTCCCCAATCGATGATAATGGAGCAGACGTTCTAAAGAAGCTGCGTTTTCTTCGTATTACAAGGCCGTAAATTTGCTCAAGTATTTCCGATATTTATGTGTACGTAAAATAATTATTTTTTCGAAAATATTACTTTGACCATGTTTTTTAATACAGCTTACTGTAAAAAATACTACTCTCTTTACCGCTGTTGTTCAAAGCATATTAGATGGGCAATTGTCACAATATTAAATCTAAGTTATGGACTCTATAAAAAAGAATAAAGAAAAAATATGGAGTAGGAAGAGTAAAGAAATGAAAAAATAATTATAATAATATATTCAATAGACTTCAAAGAAACTCGTAACCATACAAGGTGTGTTCCAAAGTAAACTGGACTTAAAAAAAAAACATAACAAATGTTTTTTTTTGCAAAATTAATGTATTTTATTCAAAATAGTCTCCTTCTGTTTCAATACAGCTTTTTGTACGGTCCAAAAGCATTTCGAACGAGTGTTTTAGCTCGTTGGTCGGTATGGCCGCCAGTATGCCGGTGCAAGCCATTTGAATGGCCTCTACATCTGCATAAGGCTTTCCTTTCATGGGCAAATGCATTTTTCCGAAAAGGAAGAAGTCGCACGGTGCCATATCAGGTGAATACTGGGAGTGGTTAATGGTTAAAATGTGATTTTTGGGCAAATAATCGTCCTTCGAATGTTGGATTCTGAGAAATTTTTCGTCGTCAGTCAATTTGTGCACACACCTTTCGTAAGGCCAAATATTCGGTCAAACTGCGATAAATCGATGTTTTGGAGATGTTCAATTCCGTTTCCATGAATTTCAATGATGATTTCGGATGATTTTTGATGAACTAACGCACAATTTCGATGGAATTTCCGATGATCACGGATTTCGATTGGCCCCTTGTTGATCGTCATTTATGTCCTCACGACCACTTTGAAAACATTGAAACCACTCGTGCACTCTGCTACGGGATAGGCAATCATCATAAACTTGTTTCAGCAATTGAAACGTTTCGGTAAAAGTTTTAACAATTTTAAAACAGAATTTAAAGTTGGCTCTTTGTTCGAAGCTCCTTTTCGCATCGGTAACACAAACATACTGACAATTAAAACGCAAAGTGAAGTTACTTCCGATCCATGAAATAAAATTTCACTGGACAATCGATAAAGATAGCAGATTCTAACGCCCTAGTCGACATATAGGGGGCGCCAGGATCAAAAAGTCCCGTTTACTTTGGAACGCACCTTGTGTTTTGATATTTTGCTATACATATTCGACGACTTCAGGTATGATAATATATGGTACTTACATATACTCGTATTCTGATCTTCAAAAACATTTAATAGCCGAGGAATACGTAAAAAAAAACGACTCAGGAGAAACCCAGAAAAGTTGATATATACACTTGATCTGAATGATTTCAGGTATATATGTTTGTTTATGTAGTGGGTAAATATAAAGTTCTTCGAGTCATCTATTCAAAAGCTTTGTAAATAGAGCAGAGCATGAAAGTAGCTGTGGTACGTAGTTTTAGTCCAAGGACTCCAAGTACCAGATGTTTTACAAACTCCTTTTTGATGCCGAATAATCATGGAACAATCTAGTATAGAGAGAAGTTAGACAGTCACCGACAATTTGAGATCCCATTAACTAGTTTAGTAGTTATGTAGAAGATATTTCGCATGTATGAATAACGGTAAAAGTCAAAAACATATCGACAATAGAACGTAGTAAAACTTGAAGTTCAAAGTCAAGTTTATGTAATATTACACAGAAAATTATTTGAAAACTCTGTAAATAAATTTAGCAAAAATTGCACTCACAACACTATGTCTATACACTGTATATATTGTATATTAATATACACAGTACGAGGTGTGTTCAAAAAGTATCGCGAATTTTGTGTTTTTTTAAAAACTATTTATTTATTCATGAATATCTATTTTGTCCTCTTCAAAGTAATCCCCATGAGATATTATACGCTTGTACCAACGGGTTTTCAAATCTTCGAAGCACTTCAAAAAATCATTTTTTTTTTATCTTCTTCAGCTCCTCCTTCGATGCCGTCTTTATCTCGTCAAGAGAAGTGTAACGACGTCCTTTCATGAGCCTCTTCAGTTTAGAGAACAAGAAAAAGTCTCAGGGGGCCAGATCTGGGGAATACGCCCCTGCAATCGAAGAAAACTGTCAGTTACGATTCGCGATACTTTTTGAACACACCTCGTATATAGACATAGCCATCGCTCAACAACAATTTAAAAATACAAGTGTGGGCTGTATTTTTTAGCCGTGAGTGTTTTAGCAATGAGATTAATTAATTAAAATTGCAAATCAATTAAAGGGTTAAATAAGGGGTTCGAATTCATTAGATGGCATATACGAAGCTATACAACTACATACATATGTATGTGCATATATACAAGTAAGCAAATGATATACGAGTATATATACAAAAACAGATCATAGGTTATCACGGAAATCGACTAAGTTCGCTTTTTCTTAACTTTTTCCACAAGGTTGTTGTACAAACTGAATACAATATTCGCATCCCATAAGATTACATATAAGGAAAAGAAAATGAGATGTTTATTGTTTTCAGTGTAAAAATCGCTTGTATTGATTTTGAAAAAATCCCTAGGATAATTCACTTACAAACGTGTATACAAATTATATACCCGCTGATAATTTTTAGTGGCTACATGGGGTCCTCGAGAAAAAAACAGCCTATATTCAATATTTTTCTTTATAAAAAATAAAACATTTTATTCTTTTTAATATTTCAAAGAATCATACTACTGTGATCAAATTGAAAGGTGAATTTTGTCCATTTCATCTCCTTCAAAGTAATCATAGCACTTGGAATAATCCTCCATCGTGATGGCCATCAGAGCCTTCTTCGATTCAGCTTTTATATCCTCAATTGAGTCAGTATGAGATGGTGCATTATCGCACTTCTTTTTTCAATAAATTGAGACATAGTAAAAATCGAATAAATCACTTTTAGAGCCTCACAAAACGACGAATATCTCAAATACTAATGAATATTTTGACGTGAAATTCACTAACGCTACTACCAACTTACAGAAGAAAATTTACCGATTCGAAAAACACGCGAAGTATAAACAAAAAATTCACTTTTCCATTTGATCACAGTAGTATAATTGAACTAAAATATTCTTTGTACAAGTTTTTTTAAATTATATCTCGAAGACCTGTGTACAATTTTAAGTTCGGTTGTGCAGTTCGCGAGAAATATCCACAATCGACTTTAACAACGGGCTTTGAAATTGCCAATAAGACAATAAGAAAGTCGTGGATACGATGTACCTTAACGGAAGTTCATGTTACTTGAAGTATTACACACAATAAATATGATATTGCAGAGATTATTTTAATAACTTCAAGAGTGAACAAATCTATACGAAGGTGTCTCTTTTATTTAAAATTTTTGGTTTCTTCTCTTTCAAAGTCAGTAAGTCGACATTATTTAAGCTACGTTTCTCAAGTCATGTCAACTTTTTTCTTGGTTTCCGATTAATTGACCTGAAATAAGGTAAGTCGATAAGGCTATACAGTATTCTCACAGATCATAAATGTACTATTCTGCCAATAATTTCAGTTTCTACGACCTAAAGTTGTAAGAACCATGACTTAGAGCTTGGGTAGTTTGGTAGCTCACCAACGAAGTAAAATATACCATTTTGTATAGAAAAACATATTGTTGCCCCAAAACTTGTCGATGATATTAAAACGAGATTTGAACCGCTCCACGAAACTCCTTCATTATTTATATGCTTAACAGAACAGACAGGTATACTTGTGATAATATACAAGTACACCATTGTGACGAGCTGAGGCGATTTAGCTAAGTCCTTTGTCTATTCATTGGTCCGTCTGCATATACGCGAACTAGTTGCTCAGTTTTTGAAACACACGTCCTTTAAAAAAAAAGAAAACTGCCATAACTTTTTTATTATAAAGGGTATTATAGCTAACCCAACATAACTTTTTTATTATAAAGGGTATTATAGCTTTCAAGCATTTCTTGTTTTATAGTTACGAGTTGTGTTATAACTTCGATTCTTCTCCGGTTAAAGATCAGAATTCTTCTTCTGTGAAATGTTTAAACATTCTCCGAGCTTTACAAAAGCTTACCAAAATATTTTATTTCCAACAGTGTTTAATGTGTTGAAGCCAGAAAATTTAGGACCCAGTTTCAATTCCGATTTACTTTTCCTTACTAAGAGCATAAATTGGCAAACTTATGCCATTTGTGGGGTCCCTAATTCTGCCCAACCCTTAAGTATTGCCCTTGAGGGACAATGAGTGTTTGACTGGTGTTGACAACTGTAGTACACAAGGTAAAATGAAATTCAAACTAAATTTTTGAGTTAAATGTTTATGGCGTTTAAGTTTGTTAAATATTTCAAGCTTAATTTATATATTTATATTACCAATTAGCATTATTAAATACTTTTTAATAATTGCATTTGCAAATAATTAATTCTCAAGTGTGCTGCATCCGAGCGCTATTCTCGACATGTGTTCAGCAATTTAACTGTTTAAGTTTCGTAGCAGTCGCATTCCAGTTTTACGGCTTCGTTTATGATTTCAGAATGTTTAATTACTTTTTAACTGGCTAAACGGGTTTTTTTATGGTCACGTTGCCAGCTTTTCGCATAATTTCTAGGTAAAAGGGGATTTCTAATGTCACTCATTTAATTGGTGATTATTTGTTAAAGATCTATGCATTTGAAAAACTATGTGTTTCGAAAAAAATCGTAAAAAAAAAACTGGAATAAGGGAATATTGTAAAATAAAGGGGTTCGTTCCTGAAATCATGCTTTTATTAATTTATAACTTTTTCAACTCAAATGCTCTCCTAACCTCATTAGTGATACGATGAACTTGTTCAATAGTACCGTGTTTTGCAAGAAAATCGAATTGATTATTTTGAATATTTTCGTATTCGTAGAGAAAAGGAGATATTTTGGATAGCAATATTTTTTCAAAAAGCTAGGGGAGAACGGGCAACATATTATATGATGACGACAGCGTAGCGTCTTTTCCCGGTTTGATTATCATGATAATCTGCGACTTCTTGTTTTTTTTTTTTTTTGTAAATTAACCAAGCTTTAGATTGGCATTGAAAAGTTGTGACTAGAAATTAAAAGCAATATTTAGGGAAATCTATTAACCTTTCGGTGTTAAGTGGTCGTGGCTTTGTGACTTTTTTATTTAACGTTTTGGCTATGACTTTTATCTCAGACGGAGTTGTACACACTTCGGATATAGTCCTCAGTACATTGTGTGGCAGAGATGGAATCGATAATTTGTTCACCGCCGTATTTGGTTGAAAATAATATATGGAAGGATGATCCCCAAAACAGTTTTTTTCTTCAGAACAGGCCCAAACACCGTTGTTTTCCCTGAGCGGTATCTTAATTTCTAATGATGGCTTAAAGCTTTTCTCGGAATTTCATTGCCAGTTTTTCTTTGAGTATAGAGTTTGGCGTCTAAGTAGAAATAAACCTTTTTAAGTGTGCTTCCTCTTCACCTTATAAAGTTTTCCTTAATTTGTTCTCAGCAACTTTTTATTTAAATTTAGATGATGGCGATCAATTACTCTGTCATTCTCGGCGCAGGTTTCGGTTTTTGATTTCGAGACGTCCAATTAGACTGTTAGTGGTTCGTATTGTACTTCGGAAACTATATCTTGGTATTGATGTTACGTCAGTTAATGCTGTTAAGAGCAAACAGTTGAATAAGTCAATAAACGTCCTCTATATCCATTTCACATACAATTTCAGTTTCTTTTTGCATTCTGTTCTGAGCGTTGTTAGGCGAAAAGGTTTCTTAACAATATTTGTTAATTCGAATAATTTGATCATGACAGGCGAATGATCGGTACAAGTTCTAGTTTGCATATAGGTTTTTGAACATTGTTTTTGTTATACTATTAATCTCTGATCTTATATACAGTATACACACAGAACAAGAATATGAAATATTTTTTAATTTACATACTACTGTGCCCGAAAAATAAGGTGAATTTAAACTGCGCGCGTTGAAGGATTTGGGGAATTATTTTTTTTTAGGTTGGTAGTACTGTCAGTCACATTTATGTTGAATTTCATGTCAAAATATTCATTAGTGTTTGAGATACGTGTCGTTTTATAAGCTGCTAAAAGTGAGTTTTTCGTTTTTTGCGATGTCGAAATTTGTTGAGCAAAGAATTTACATTAAATTTTGTTTACGGAATCAATTTTCTGCTGCGCATACGTTGAGGATGGTGCAGAAAGCCTTTGGTGATGAGGCTATATCTAAAAAAATGTTTACAAGTGGTATAGTGAGTTCCAAGCCGGCCGTGAACGTGTCGAAGACGAAGAGCGTCCAGGGCGACCATTACCTCAACCGACGAAGCTCACGTTCAACAAATCAAAGATTTGGTGTTGAAAAACCATCGATTAATAATTAGAGACCTTGCTGATGAAGTTGGCATATCCAAAGGCTCAGCCAATACCATTTTGCAGTATGTTTTGGGCCTCAAGGGTTTTTACACCACGATAATGCACCATCCCATACTGCCCTCGTAATTCGTGATCATTTCGCCAAAAACTCAACCCATATCGTTCCGCAACCACCGTATTCACCTGATCTGGCGTTGTGCGACTTCTGGCTGTTCACCAAGCTCAAAATACCGCTCCGGGACACCGTTTTTTTTACGATAGAAGGGATTCAAGCCGCAGCGAAGACGGAACTGAACGCCATCCCGGAAAGTGATTACAACCAGTGTTTCGAAGATTGGAAAATGCGGAGGCATAAGTGCATTGCATCGGGAGGGGATTACTTTTAAGGGGATGAAATTGATTTGGAAGAATAAATAAAGAATTTTCAAAATAAATACAATGTCACCTTATGTTTTGGGCACAGTAGGTTATCATTCATATGATTAGTAACTTTATAGACTAACTAGCGACTTTCTACGAAAAAGCATAAAAAAGCCGATATCACAGGCGGTTTTTCCTACAGGGAATGTTCATGTATTTAAAATTATTGCTAGAAATGTATTGTTATGAGCAGCAGTTTGCTGTTCTTATTGCATAGTGCAAAAATAACTTGCATATGGCTATCTAAATATGTATGTATATGCATATGCAAATGCGCTTATAATATTTTTATTTTAATGCTAGACACATGAAACACCCAATGATGTCGTTGTTCAGTCTGCAGTTGAAACAGAATTAAAACTTGAACATTGGCACATGTAAATATAATTACATATACACATGTACATGCAGGCATCGAGTTGTAGATACTTAGACATATACTTTGCGACACATAATATAAAGTTGAGTACAATGAACTGGGATGATTAAATAAGCACAGTGAAAACATATATAGCTATATATGTATATATATTTAATACACAATACCACACAATAAAAGATTTATAGAATTTAACTACCATTATTTATATGTATGTACAGATAAAGCAGACTTTGATCGATTATAATGAACCAAATAGAGCTACTTTTTTCAATAGCGTTTTTTGACAGATCACGCATGAATCGTGTAAAGCTGTCATATTTTAGCAACGTTTACAAATCGTTTAACTTTATTGCGAACTTTCACGTTCAGTAAAGAATGTGTTTTGCGCGTTTCGCCCAACTTATGATCAGCATAATCGGCCTACTGAGCGCACTATTCGTAACACCCTCACCCATCTTGAGACCCAGCATTCATTATTGTGTAATATTTGACCGAATAGACCTCGTCCAGCACGCAGGTAAAAAAATATAGCGGCCGTAGCTGAGAATGCACACAAAGACCGTGGAGAGTGCATTCGGCGCCCTTCACGGATGAGACACATTTCTGGCTAAATGGGTACGTAAACAAGCGAAATGGACGCATGTGGAACGAATGTGGCTGGTGTGGTTTGTTGTTCGGTGGAATCATAGCTCCATATTTCTTCAAAAATGATGCCGGTGAGAACGTAACCGTCAATGGACCGTTATCGCACCATTACAACCGATTGTTTGATGCCTGAAATGGATCTCAGTGATATTTGGTCACTTCCCACACATCGCATCAATCAATGTATTCACTGAGAGAACAATTCGGTGAGGAGATAATTCAAAGGTTTGTCCCGGTCGTTTGGCCACCAAACTGATATCACACCGTTGGCCTTTTTCCTGTAGAGATATGTAAAATCTAAAGTCCATGCGGACAATCCCGCTTCAAATCAGACCTTGGACCAAAACATCACGCATATTAATCGCCGGTTATCAGTCAAAATGCTAGAACGAACGTAAATTCAACTCAACGTAAAGACCATCTGAGACGTAGTCACAGCCAACATTTTAAAGCGATAATCTTCAAAAAATAAATGCCAAAGAATGTTCTTTCAAATGATAATAAACATTGTACATTAAATTTGAAGTTTCTGTGTTTTGGTTTTAAGTAGGGAACCTTGAAATGGATTACCCTTTACTGTCTGGAACGTTTTTGTTTGCAAGTCTGGAGAATCTAAGAAATTTCATCTTCAGTTATACTTACATACTCGTATGTCTTTCTAGAAGAAAATCAAGCAAAAAAATATTCAATCATACAAAACACCTGAGTTCACTTGAAAAACGTGCCATCTACGGAAATTGGTGATGAAATCGTTGCTAACCTATTTTTAATAGCTATATTTCGCCCGCTCAATAACAAACAAATATTTGCGGATGCAAAACATTGATAAAAACAAATGGATGTTTAATAAGTGTTCTCATTTATATATTACAGATTATCACATTACAGATAAATCACTTCAAACGAAATCATAAGACCTCTTGAGAATAATATACTCGATAGATAAGATCCTATCCTTGAACTAAAATGATGCCAGTCATATATGTACATATGTATGTACTATATAATACAGCAAATACATAGTGTACAATTAATCTGTTATCAATCGTTTTATATACGTTCTATATATGTATGTATGTAGGGACATACCCATACTAGGTCATAAACAGGGCGGTATATATGGTGTTCTACTTTTAAAAGTGAAATGAGAATAAACTCAATTCAAACAACGCATAACATATTTTATTTTTGTTTTATTTTCTTCGTGAAAGAAAATCTCCCTGCTATTTCCGTGGCACAATTTCACGCCATTGACTGCTCAGGCGGACAACGTATAGTCATTCGCTTAATTCAGTTTCCAATGCAATGCAATTCTCCAATGGATGAGTTAAATGATGGAGTAGTGTTTCATCCATCGCCACATAGCGATGCAAAAATTTGGTGTTATTGCATTTGAACCTCTCCAAAAACTGCTCCGAAACATCAACTCGTCGTTGGTTTTGGTCAAAAGTGAGTTTGCGCGATAACCACTTTGCACAGAGCTTCCTCATACCCAAATATTTGTGAATGATGTGGTATACACGTTCAACTGATATCTTTAGAGTATCTACTATCACAAACAACTTTACTTTATGGTTATCCAAACTTATTTATGGGACTTTTTTGATCATAAACTTTACCACCCTGTATATTTCTGCAAAGTGTATGGCAGTTGGTACACTCCTGGCAAAAATAAAACATACATATGTATGTATACATAAGATATGTAGATCCGTTGCCATGTTCTGTTTATGATAAGCTACAAAACAACGGGAGCTCAAGTAAATACGAAAACTCGTAAAAGAGACGCGACCACAAACACAATTCAATTGATAAGCCAACTCTGCAGACGCACCTTTATACATATGTAAATACATATAAAGCATTGAGACAATACTTTTTTGCATAAATATTTAATTAAGGCAGGCGTTTCATATAAATACATATGTATACACAAGTACTATATACACAAAAACATGCTATTTTAATAAGAACTTTTCCACTGCTCGAAAATATTTAAATGCCTTAAGTAATACTGAGCTTGTCTGACATTTATGTGAGTGGATCAGTTAAACTGTGTGTTTGAAATTTATGAATATTTTATAAATATTTAGAATTTAAAATTAAATGCGTCATAGTTTATGACAACAAACAATTTGATAGACGCTGAGCGAATTTCTCACGCGTGTATGGGAAAGGTGGAAACTGACAAAGCATTATCAAAGACCATAATTATAATAATAATTGTATATATAAGCTGAACGATAAAATTAAGATAATGGGTGATCTAGTAGAGGTACTTTTTTCAAAAACCTTTTTTGACGGAATATATTGAGAGAACTTTTCGATGAGCAGTTAATTTCAGGTTTTGGGCCAGTCGATTGGCCAGCAAGATCGTGTGATATCACACCGTTAGTTTTTCCCTGTGTGGATATGAAAAGTCTAAAGTCTATGCGGACAATCCCGCTTCGATTCAGGCATTAGCCTGCTAGCAGCCGAAGTCCTCGAACGAGTCATTGAAAATTGGGCTCAACGGATGGAGTAACTTAGACGTAGGCGCGGCCAACATTTGAAAGTGATAATCTGCAAAAAATAAATGTCGAATGATAACTAACACTCCTCATTAAATTTTAAGTTTCTGTGTTTTTTCTTTAAAAAAGGAGGGAACCTCAAAATTTAAGTTTCTGCGTTTTTTCTTTAAAAAAGTAGGGAACTTCAAAATAGATCACCCTTTACCTAGCAAGCGCAATGATAAATTTAGCAAAAATGTAACACATACACATTTTCTTAGTCGAAAATGTGCGACTCTTAAAATAGCATATTCATAAATTTTATAGATAAAATACTAAGACTAAAGAGTATAAATGATTTCTTAAATATAATAAAAGTGTGGAGCAAAAGCGTAACAAGTAAAAAAATATGAAAAATATTTTTAAACAAAAAGTGCCAACATTTTATTACATAGAATTAAAATTTTATGAAAACAAACTAAAGATTGTGTAGATTAAATATAGTTTTCTCAACAACTCAACAACAAACAGCAACTTAATTTATAAAAGTAAAAAAGAAGGGCACCAAAAATCGTTAAAGATTTTTCATGAGATTATGGCACTAAAACCGGTTTCGGAACAGCGATTTTTTAAGCGAAAAATTAATCAAAAAGAATAGCGTAAACAGGTCTTTTTGGACATGCTTGATCATATGAACTCCGATCCCACATTCATAGAGAACATTCTAACTGCCGATAAGACATGGGTTTATGAGTTTGAGAAACAAGTCAACAATCATCGGAATGAAGGGGAAAAACGCGCTGAAACCGAAAGAAAAAAAAAAACAAAAACACTCCAAAATCGCTCAAAAATCAAGGCAATGCTCATTGTTTTTTTCGATATTTGTGATTTGGCGCATCAAGAACTTGTTCTGGAGGGACAGATGGTAATTAACCAGTTCTATTTGCCCATATTGAGGCGTTTGCATGAGAACATCCTTCGAATACGGCCGGGCTTGTTGAAAACCAATTCATGGATTTTACACGATGATAATACACCATCGCATCGAGCCACAATTGTGACTTAATACAATGACTACCATCGATCAACCACCGCATTCACCAGATTTGCCTCCGTGTGATTTTTTCTTGTTCCCCAAACTAAAACTGTCGTTTCGTGGCCGTTTTCACTCGATCGAAGAGATAAAACAAAATTCGCAATAGGACCTGAAGGCCATCCCAAAAAATGCTCATGGAAAATCGTTGGTATAAGTGTACTACATCTGCTGGGGTCTACTTCGAAGGCTACAAAATAAATGTTGATGAATAATTAAATATTTTGCGTTTTATTTACAATTTTTGGGTACTTTTTTTGTCACAATTTCGAGAAGCATTATTCCACATAATGGACTTAGAATAGAGATTTATATTAATTTATTTTCACTTAAGTATTAATTGGGTAGTTAGTAAATTTCACTATCTTATTGCAAGATGCGAAAAATTAATTTATCAAATTCTGAATAAATGGCAAAATGCACTTATTGGCCCTAATTGGGAGTCTAAATGGACATGGAATACTATATTATACATAGTATTTCCTCCAACCGGAAGCGCTATGGGCCAAACGATAACTTTGCTCCTTTTATTTTTCTAGCTGACAAGCCTATAGTTTATGATTTATAGCAAAAATTGTATAAATGTTCCGACTTCAGTTAATTTCGTTGAAAAATTTAATGATATTTTACAAAACCAAATCTTGGAGTGTGGCTTATCGAACAAACAACTGGTATAAATTGACATAATTCAATCAAGAGAGAACAATAAGTGATTTACCACTCTATAGAATAACCCATAGACTAATTTTATTACATAAAAATTAACCTACTTTCTTTTATAAAATAAATAACATACACATTTTTCCGCAAGCGACTAGAGCTCGAACATTTAGCAAACAAAAGGCGAGACGGTTGGACTATAATAAAAAGGCGTTTCTAGTTTGATAAAAAAATATGTAAACATTTCTTGTAAAAACTTGAATTATTTAACAGGTTGGGTATTTCTGCCAATAAATGAGCGCGTTGTTTATTGAGAAATCAATGTCAAGTGCCTGAATATTGCTTATGTACATACATAATAAATATATATACATATGTATGAATGTATATTAATTTTTAATACATTGAAGTGGTATTTAATCAACAAAAGTCTTATCAGTAAAATATGTAACTTTTTTTCTTTCTTGTCACTGGGTCCACAGGTTACTTTAATGGCACAAGAATGAAAATGATGTTAATCAACTTGTTTAATTATAATTATTTATTTAATTTTATTATAACAGAAACAAAACGCAATTTTTTTATAAAAAAAAATATGATAAATTTTATTATTCTGAACATTAATGAAGCTGAGAAAATACGAGTTCCAACACTGTGAGGGTTTATTATTTAATTACAACTACAATATATATGTACTTCTTTCGATTTCAAGAATATGGCGCTTGTAAATAACCGTTAAACATCTCGACTGCAATTAAATTAGGGCTCTACTACTGAAATAATGCATTTCTCAAATCATAAATCAATTGTACCTTAACTCTTCAAATTACTGAGCAGGATAAAATGATACTAATTATGAATCGCAACTTGGTCGCATGAAAGCAAGCCTGACGATTGGAACCTAAGTGTGCTCTACCCAATCCACAAAAAGCAGGACCCCACAATCTACGCCTATTACCGCGGGATAAGCCTCTTCAATATAGCATATGAGGTCTTATCAGCGTAGTATCTGAAACACTGAAGCTCATCGTCAAAAAACTGATTGGACCTTATCAGTGTGGCTTAAGACGATTCCTTATCGTGCGACTTCGTCAATCTACTGCTGGAGAAAATAAGACGAGCTGCAGAGCTATATACAGAAGATACGCCGATGATATTGATATCATTGGCCTCAACAACCGCACCTTTAATTCTGCTTTCTCCAGACTGGATACGGAACTGGTTGTGAACGTGGACAAGACTTCATCAAACAAACATTCAACGTCTTAGTTAGTACGTCATTGTTGACAGTCATAAGTTTGAAGTCGTAGATAATTTCGTCTAACTTGAAACCAATCAACACAGAATCACTCTTGCGGACAGGTGCTACTTTGGACTTAGTAGGCAATATAAAGGTAAAGTCATCTCGCGACGAACAAAGCCCAAACTCTACAAGTTACTCATTCCTGCTATACGTATGGTGCGGAGGCATGGAAAATAACACCATCTGATGAGTCGCCGTTAGAAGTACTGGAGAGAAAAGTTTTGCGGAATACTTATGGTTTGCGCATTAGTAACTGGGAACGATGAGCTGTATGAGATATACGACGATATTGACATAGCTTAGCGAAGCAAGAGACAGCGGCTGCGCTGAGTTTGTTCGAATGGAAGTGAACACTCCAGCTTTGAAGGGTTTCGATTCAGTACTCGCCAGAGGAAGAGGAAGACCTCCATTCGGTTCAAGATATCAGGGCCTAGAAGGGCCTGGCTGCACTTGGTATCTCGAACTGGAGACAAATAGAACTTAAGAGCTATAGAACTTTTGAAATATGACAAAGATCATAAATACGATAAATTTCTCAAAGGTTCGGGAACATACATATATTTGTGGTGTTTGTTGGGTATTCGAAAATACATATTCGTATTTCACTTCGCCTGCCATCGTTTCGGTTTGGCCTTTGTATATGCTTACAAACAGAAACGAGTATGTAGGTTAATGTACATACATATTTATGTATTTGTAAAATTTTATTAACTGATAACATTTCATATATGAATATTTATTCATGCTTATTGTTGTTGTTTATTAATTTCAGTTTGATTTTAAAAACCGTTGGTATTGTTGTAACAATGCTTATATACAACGTGGTAGCTATAGACTTTAGAATCCCTGTACTCACCAAGTTTGGCCATTAGGTCTTCAAGAACGTAATCCACCGCCATTTTTTTAAGGTTATGTTATTAATTTCAATTTAAAACTGTTAAATAAATTTTTGCATGCTCAGCGCCTTGAACTTTAACAGCAGAGACGCTATATTTTTGATGAAAAATTGTATTGGAAACTTAACAATAAACAATAAAAAAATAAAAAAATGTACACTAAGAAAGAAAACGATAATCACTAAATATAATAAAAATATATTTTTATACGATTTTATTTATTTTTGTTTGGAGTCAGCGTGAAAACGCGTTTAATGATTTTTTGTTTTGTTACACGTAAATGCTTTCTCAAAACAAATTAATGCACTTGAAAAAAAAATAAATTAATTATTTTTCACTGACAAATCAGCAAACGCACTTTCGCAAATACAAAACTTGTCCAACCACTTTTGCTAACAACGAATATTTTTGCAAACAAAATATAAAAGAAAAATTCAAATTTTATATGACTTTAATGGCACTAAGCGTTAATGATGCAACATAACCGTGAAATATGTGTACAACATTTTTATTTTTATTTTTTATATATTTTGTAAATTTATTTTATTTTTTTTCGAAACGATTTCACTACACACAGAGCGTTCACAGAAAATTTGCAAGTTTAGTGCATGAATACCGACCACAATGAGTCGAGCGCGCGTGTGCGATCCACTGCTGCACGCGGTACACAAACAGCCAACACGAAGCGCCACAGACTTGAGTACACGCCACCGGTCAGCGCCACAATGAAACTGCGTGCGCGCAGCGACACCGTTAAGAGTTAAACTCAACACACTGTGAGCGCTGTGCGACGGCGGCAGCATAAAGTCATTTCAGCGTGGCGCGCAGCGTCAACACACAGTTTGCCAGCTAAGAGCATTTTGCCAATATCACTGCGGCTGTGTGTTACTGCGCGTTTGAACTGAAAACTAATAAAATTGCGCTGCAAAATACTCACGCGACGATAGCGCGCTGCGCGCCCGCAGCTATGGAGTGCAAAAAGCCAGAACGCGCACTTCAAAACCGACAGCCGCAAGTATGCGCGTCGGCAGTTATCAGCTTGGGTCGTTGTTTTAGCGCTCTCCGCGTTGTTCCATACAGTTGCAAATTCTTTCGTTACACACTTGTAGTTGCTATTGGATGCGCGCTTATCTGTCGGCTCACCATATTAGATCAGCATCGCTCACACAAACCATGCGCGCGCTCAATATTGGCGGCGTCAATAACGTCATTACGAGGTGTTAGGAAGCGCAGTTTTACAAACATTATCGCGCTCGAAATACTAAATTTGCTGGACGCGCGCTAACTGTTGATTGCCGCTTATTGCCGCCAATGTTGAACGAGCCGGTTATCACCATTTGTGTAATTAATAAATTTTGTTTATAACACAACACGTGGTAGCAAGCAATCGGGGTAATTCTAAGTCACATGATTACATAGAAAACACATTTGAATCTGTGGTAGTTTGAGCATACAGCTTACGAAAGGGACTACTGTTGATGACCTTAAGCCTAAAGAGCCTGAAAACCACCAGTCTACTAAATAAAATAATAATTATTAGATAATAATAATTAGACAAAATAATAGTTTAGACCTGCAAATTGTTCTCCTTTGGTCGATAAGGCATCTTTCGGGCTAAAGTTGGAATTTAAGTACTCAAGTCCTCTGCATCATTATTTACCAAGTTATCGATTCGATATGTTTACTTCAATATTTCGCGACAAATGGACAAATGGCCACGACAGAGTAGGTCTCTCTAACCGAATTTCTGATAAAACCGTTAATTTATTTTCCGCTTTTAATAACCCAAGAAGGTAAGCCAGAGATTTATTTATAAAAATGTTAACTAGGATACTACAGTTAACTGTCAAAACTCTTCACTGGGAAACTGTGGTTACACTGTCTCTTTCTCTCACTCTAAATAAATTTTTATATCACTTATTTATGGGGTTTTAAGATATAAAACCAGAAAAGTTCAGTTTACAAGTAATAAATAAAAATTAACATCATTTATTGAATACTGTTTGCTTTTAATATTAAATCTTTCCGCTAAGAGCAGGCAAACGACTCAAAGACTCGTAAACGTCAAGAATATCTGACAACTTCTCTGCTTTAGTTTATGATGTAACGTTCACGAATTAGTAATTTCGTTTTTTAGTGCAATTTCATGGTGATAAATATTGTAGGATCCCCACAGGGGATCTAGGGACTGATGTTCAGAGCATACTAAAATTATGGAGGGAAAACTTCTCCGGCCTGCTGAATTGCAGTAAAAGCATAACATCAGAATGTGGGGAATCCGATTCCCCAATCGAGGAAGATGGAGTACCCGTTCCATTGCTCAACCATGAAGAAGTTCGAATAGCAATTATGCATGCGAAGAACGACAAAGCGCCGGGGGCCGGTGGATTTCCGTCCGAGCTATTCAAATAAGGCGGCGGCGAACTGATAATGCTCCTCATCATCAGCTTTTTGTAGAATATGGTCAGATGAAAAGAGCTCCGACGATTGGAATTTCAGTGTCCTCAACAGCGCATATAAGATTTATCGAGATTAGATTAAAGATTAAAGCCCACCCTCAAAAAAGTGATTGGACCTTATCAGTGTGACTTTAGGCTTGGAAAATCAACAACCGACCAGACATTCACCATGCGTCAGATCTTGGAAAAGACCCTTGAAAAGAAGATCGACACACAGCACCTCTTCCTCGATTTTGAAGCTGCTTTTGACAGCACAAAACGGAGCTGCCTAAAGCTGTGTAAACTGATGTTGAGCAATGCCAAAAGCTCTGTCAGGATCGGGAGGGACCTCACCGACCCGTTCGATACCAAATGAGGTTTCAGGCAAGACGACTAAAGGAGTAAAGCAAAAAGGTCTGGTAGTGAAAGAGGGCAAAACAAGATATCAACTGTCATCAAACTATCAGTCGTCGCATTCGCGACTAGGCTCCCACTTCACTGCTGACAGTCATAACTTTGAAGTCGTAGATAATTTTGTTTATCTTGGAACCAGTATTAACAGCAACAACAATGCCTCGAAATCCAATGCAGAATAACTCTTTCAACAGTTGCTACTTCGCACTAAATTGGTAGTTGAGAAGTAAAGTCCTCTCTCGGCGAACAAAAACCAAACTTTATAAGTCACTCATTATTTCCGTCCTATTATATGACACAGAGGCATGGACGATGACAACATCTGATTAGTCGAACTAAAGATTATTCGAGAGAAAGATTTATGGTTCTTTGCGCATTCGATCGAATGATGAGCTATATTAGATGTACGACGACATTGAAATAGTTCTGTGAATTAAAAGACAGCGGCTACGCTGGCTAGGTCATGTCGTCTGAATGGACGAAAACCCTTCAGCTCTGAAAGTATTCCATGCAGTTGCGCCGGGAGAAGAAGAGGAAAAGGAAGACTTCCACTCCGTTGGTA
Source organism: Bactrocera correcta (assembly GCA_027475135.1). Lineage (NCBI taxonomy): Eukaryota > Metazoa > Arthropoda > Insecta > Diptera > Tephritidae > Bactrocera > Bactrocera correcta. Next base: position 43,161,640 of record CM050325.1, on the reverse strand, counting down.
GGACCAGGTGGCGAAGGACCTGGCTTCGCTTGAAATATCTATTTGACGCCAAACAGCAAAAAGGAACGACTGGCGCGCTGTTGTAAACTCGGTTTAACCGTAACCGTATAAGCAGTTTATACGCTAGTAAAGAAGAAGAAGAAAACATTTTAATAAAATATATAGACTCCTAATTTGAGGTGAAAGCTTTCCCAAACCAAAAAGTTTTGTAGAGACCGGAACAAGTAAAAATCCGAAGAGTTAGTAGGGTAATAGACATTCAAGCTGCAAAAGCTTTAGGTGAGTCATCAAATTTGTATGGGGTTTCGCATTATCCTGGTCGAACACTACACTTTTACCAATAATCAATACCGGCATCTTCTGTTTGAGTGCATCACTCAATTTATCCAGCTGACCATAATACACTTCGGTATTGCCGTTGAAAACCTTCAAATAATTATTTGCCCTAAATCGAGCTAAATCGTTTTTAGCTACTAAAGGTTTTTTAATGTTTTCCGAAATGATTTGTCCTGGTCTAAAGTTATTTATTTTAGTAGTAATTTTTTCGTTTTTTTTATAACTGCCAGAATATATTGCCAAATTTAGGCCTTTTTTTGAACTCTGGGTTGATCTTACTCCATATATAACATATTCACGTAATTATTGATTCAACAAAATTTATAAAAGTATTAGCCAATAAATGATGTTATGCGGGATCCAACTTATTTACATTTACTTTAAAATTTATAATCAATTGAAGCAGAAAAAATATACACGGCGTATAAGTAACGTATGCATTTAAGTAAATTGCATTAATTAACATACTAAAGAAAGAAAAAAAACGTCAACTTCAGCTGAGTAGAAGCTATATACTCTTCTCAGTAGCATTTCTTTTAGCAACAGACCAGCAACTAGCAGTCTGACTAAATCTTTTTTTCAAGCCACTAAATTTAATATAAAATTCGTAAAAAATCGTTTATGAAGATCTTTTTTGATAGGTCAGTTATATGGCAGGTATATGCTGTAGTGGTCCGATCTGAATAATTTGTTCAAGAGGTTGTATCATTGCCTTAAACTATAACTCATGTGAAATTGCCTGATAAATAACTCTCCAGATAAAAAGTTTGTCCCACCAGACTGGACTCAGACGGTTCAGACAAATGAGCAGCTGCTTTGTGCGAAAACGAGTGGGGAAAAGATCAGTTCGATATCTAAAAATCTAGAGGACTTGTTAGTGTAAATACAGAGGGGTTGAAAAACTTTGTGGCACATCTGGGTATAAATATCAAATTTTAAACATAATTTTTTGAATCACTCAACTTCACAAACTTATTGAAAAACATTTCAAGAAGATGTTTTGCGAATGAAATTTGGTTAACAAAAGTTTTTATTGTTTATTTATTGATTTTCAAAAAATTATCCATTAAGATATATACACTTTTGTGAGTTTGAACCAATTGTCGAAGCACTTTTGCAACTCTGATTGAAGTATCTTCAAAACATGCGCTCTGAACGCATCAACTGCTTCTTCATGTTGACTTCTTAGTTAATTTTTTACAATCGTGAATAAAATGTAGTCATCTAGGCAGTGGTTGACTCAATAAATCTTTGTGTCGAGCTCTTAAAAATGCACTTGTTTCAGTCAATGTTTGAGCGCTCGCATTATCGTGGTGATGAGGGATACGTCTTCAGCGGTTGGTTTTCCTGATTTCTTGAAAGACAACTGTCGAAAAAAAGGTTGTGAATCACTCAGAGTTTAATGTACTGCATTGTTTCAGTGGTATGATTGCAACATGCCCAGTTTTTACAAAAAAATAAATAAACTGGCAACTATTTGCGTGGAAGTGCCTCGTGTGCGAAAAACTTTTATTGACTCCGGATCAGCTTGAAACACCATGCAGTCGACTGCTCTTTAGCTATGGGTTCATACTCATAAACCACGATTGATCACCTGTCACGCTGTCATAGGCGCGTTTCGAAGCACTGCTATCATATTTTTTTTTTTTTGAATATTTTTCTCGACCAAACGACACGATCCTTTTTTATGCGATTATTTTATAAATACTAAAACCACAGCAAAAACAAAAATACATTTCATTTAAACAGATGTCAACCTAAAAATACTAAGTATTTTGGGGCTACATTACTGTCACAGGGCTGCATTAAATTTTCTAGAAAAAATGCGTAATAAAAATTAAAAGAGCATTTAAAAATCATCAAAATTTCTGTAAATAAAAATCTGCCTTTCATTACTAGGCAAGTAGGTCGTTCGTTCCCAAATGTGCGCCGCTAGCAAGTAAATGCATATTATAAAATGTGCATTATTTTTATTTTACTGAATGCCTACTCATGTGCGTGTACATATAAATACATATGTGCATACATGCATATACATATTATTTTTTATTTTTTATAGAAGGAGAAGGCAACGAAAGCCGAAGTGTGCAACTTGAATCCGTTAAACCTAACTTATTCCCACTTCATGCCTCTCCCATGGTATCACTGGACTAAGTATTGCTTCATGGGAGGGATAGTCTCCTCTATTGTACGAACTGAATGACGCATAATCTGTGCTAAATGTTTCAATCTTATAATAATTAATTAATTTTGCTAACCAAATTAACACTTTTCTAAACTCTATTTTAAGCTGGTGCTACTTTAGTGACGCGAAAATCATTCAAGTAAATCCAAACATCTCACACAAATTTGTTTACCACTTCGAAATAGATTAAATATTATTAAAAATTAAGCAATACTAACACACTCATTCATATTTTAAAATTAGTTATTATGTCAAAAATTTATTATGGATGCCCAATATTTAGTAAAACTTCAAAACGAAATTGGGCAAAAACTACGTCCGTATACGAATACCACACTACCCACTGGCCATTGGAGCTTTCCGCACTACCCCAAAAGTAGACATATCAACTGAAGCTGGATAACCTAACTTAGAAAACAGGTTGCTCTTCATCACAAAAGCATGTCCACTAAACTGAACTACGTAGAAGGATCACCTATCAAAGCTACCATAAAAATTAGATTAAACAGAAAGCGAAAGTATAAAATAGTTCCAGCCTTACAAAAGCTAATCGATGCGGCCAAAGAAATGGATGTTTCTGTTATCATCCCGCCAATGTCCCGCCATCACGATCGTCCCTGGAATCTAAACCAATCATGCGTTATTTTCAACTTGATCAAACACACTTCCTAACATTTATTTACAACTCTTTTTGGAAACTTTAAGTAAACACACTATTTGAAAACTCTCTACACTCTTGGTTTAAAGCACAATAATATCGTTGCCTTCAGCGTTGTTAATAAATATGCAACAATAATGTCTGCTATGCTCGGTGTCGTCTCAGTTTTTACAGCAGAAACAACAGCCATCCTTCACGCTTGCCAGATAGCACAAAAGAGTGGAGACTAGCATATAATCTTCAGTGACTCCTTATCCTTACTCAAAGCTATTCTTAACACAAATTTTTATGACGAAATGATTTGCCAAATCAGAGATATACTTACCACCAATGTAGAAAAAATTAAACTGTCATGGATACCTAGTCATATCGGCATACAAGGGAACACTCTAGCAGACTCCGAAGCAAAACTAGCAACTACATCTCCCTTAAAACTTATGAATAGCATTAACAAATTTGAAATCAGAAATGTAGCCAAAAAACTTAATCGTGAAGCCGGAAAAGAATGCTGGGCCAGATGTTCGCACTATTACAAAAACGTAAATCCCTACCGCTGTCCTTCAATCTTTCCTACAACTATATCTAGGAGACAGTGAATTACATATACTCGCTTTCGATTTGGTCACTCCAGACTAACTAACAAACATTTATTGGGAAAGAGCCAACAGCCAGTCTGCCCATATTGCAACTTGGAGAATATCACAGTTCAAAATTTGGTAGAAACCTGTCAATCTTTAGAATACGTCAGAATACGTGTGGTTTGCATCTTCCTTATACTTAAAAACCGAGGGCAATGATAAAGTACGTGTTCAAAGTCTTCCACACACTCTGTACATGTCGGACAATATGGACTAAAGTCATGACGATATTTATGTAGGTAGCTTCTAAAGCACCCATGGTAAACCTAATCCTCGTCGTTGTCATCGACGTCATCCAACGGTAGACCCAAAAAATATACGGTTTCGATGGGGTCGTACCAAAGGGAGAGAGATTTCAGATGAGTAGGCTTAGTGGAATATGCAAAGAGGTTGCCAGTGCCATGCGGAGACTCATTGCACGCAGGACATATGTATATTAGATATGTCGGTGTTCAGAGAGAAGCTGCGCAACAGTCACTCTCGTTTCTCGCGGCAACTCGAGCAATTCGTCCGCACTGGGTAGTGATTCGACTCCAAGTTCGCCATTCACTGGCGATTCCGCTCCCAGCAGGTGACTGGAGGGATGATTTATGCGATAGCATCCCAGCAGGTACTGTCTGGTGAGGAGTTCATTATGCTCCTTAACTGGGAGCTTACGGCTCTCATTATGCAGGTGTTCTATATAAGACATCAAGAGGCATCCTATCGTAATTCGAAGTGCAGTGTTTTGACAAGTCTGGAGCTACCTCGTCTGTGTTGCACTGCATCCAGGCGACCATGCTGGTGCGGCGTAGTTAAGGAACGGCCGACCGATTGCCTTGTAAGTTGTCAACAACGTTTCTTTGCCCTTTCACTATGTGCTGCCGGTTAGCGACTTGAGGATTTTAGTGCGGCTTTGTTCTTTGGCGATAATCGCGGTCGTATGAGGAGTAAAGGCGCAGAGATTGTCAAAAGTCACACCTTAAATTTTAGGTTTAACGACAGTCGGAATCTGGACGCCATCGACTGCAATATAAAGATCAAGTCTGTTTTCCTTCGTCCAGTTTATGAATATGGTGGATTTAGTGGGGAGAATGTTAAGTTCTGTGCAGCGAGGAAGCGAGCAAGCTCGGAGAGATACCTTTTTACCTTTAAACACATAACATCGATTCTATTTCCCGACGTCAATATCTTGCCATCATTAGCGTACGAGGTGACTCCCTCTGGTAGTTCTGGGAGTTTCGACATTTCAATTTCCAAAACAGCCAGTTCTACGCACCGAAATTGAATTGATTTTATCCGGCCAAGGGCTGTAATTTCCCAGTTTAGATCGGTAAGTCTCAATTTACGTTTATCTCTAACCTCAACAGTTCCGCATACAGTAAAACTGATTTCATTACCTTAGCAATTAAATAATGCAGGCTGGAATGCACACAGTCTATATTTTCCATCATGCTAGATTTTATTTGCTTTGCCGTATTTTCCAAGTGCTTCTTGAATTTGAGTCTTGAGTTTACTATTATACCAAGATACTTCAATTGTGACGGTAAAGTAATGTCAAATTCTCCTATGGTGAGCGATATATTTTCTTCAATTTTCCTGGAGCTTAAGAGCAAGACTTGTGTTTTCTGCTCAGCTAGTTTTAGACTCATGGTAGTAAATCATCGACGCATTTGATCTGGAGGTCATCCAGATGTTTAGCCACTGCTACCACTATGAGCTCAACCGCATATGCGATTGTTTTCACATTTTTTGGTTAATGTATTTATGGAATTTATTTAATTTATTTACTTGGCAAAATAATAAAACACTTCAACTGTCGTTTTTAGTTAATTTTATTTCACAACCGCACGCTTTCGTTGTCTTCAAGTAAGTAAGTAGGGCACGCATGTGCATACAATAAGTAAGCAAAAAACGTTCTTAGGCAGAGAGGGAGAGAACAAAGAGAAGAGAGAGCTTTGCCTCTCTCTGAGATCTTCATTGTTCACCCCCTTTCCACACACCCACAATGTGTATGTGTACAAGTGCGACTTTTGGTATTCTCAACACGCCACCTCAAAAGTCACACTGACACAAAATTAAGGAATAACAAAAGATAATTTTCAAACGACTGTGTGAATATTCAAATGATTGTATTATTATTATTATTTTTTTTTTTTTTTCTCTCTCTGGGGATTCCTTTTTTTTTGATCCAGCATTTGCTGCAAAGAATTGGGGAAACCCAGTAAAACCCAATCAGATCAACAAAAAAATATAAATTAACAAAATTCGTTTACAATATAAACAGCAATGGTTAGACTAGAAATTATTTTAGTTCGATTATTGTTAAATATATAGATATGTATATATGCCAAGAAATCCAGTTTGTCCTGGTTTTAAGGTGAATTATCAATAAACAAGAAACCATATAAAGGTTCAGGCTGAAGGTCCAGTTAGTCCCAGTTGGTCTCGCAGTGCAGTGAATCTAGCAGTTGGTAGTGGCTTCGTTAGAATATCTGCCAATTGGGAATCTGTGGAAATATACTTGACGCAGATTAGTTTGTTTTCAATTTGTTCCCTGGTAAAATGATATTTAATATCTATGTGCTTAGTTCTCTTGTGGCAAGTAGGATTATTGGCTATACTAATACAACCTTGGTTGTCTTCAATAATATCTATTGGGCCATTTAATTTTAACTTAATTTCATTTATTAATGACTTTAGCCATAACGCTTCTCTAACACCTTCAAATAAGGCCATATATTCGGCTTCGGTAGATGAAGCAGCTACTGATTTTTGTTTCATAGTACTCCAGGAAATTGAACAATTTCCAAACATTTTAAATATATATCCTGTAGAACTTCTCCTATCAGTCTCATTTCCAGCCCAATCAGAATCGACATATCCTATAAGAATATTATCCACTTTAAGATTCCTTTTGAACGATAACTTTAAGTCAACAGTTCCTTTTAGGTATCTTAAAACTCGTTTAAGACATTGCCATAATTCTTTGTTATTATTATTAGTATACCGGCTTAAGATACTTATTGATGTACTCAAGTCCGGACGTGTGCACAACATTATATACATTAAACAGCCAATTAAATTCCTACATGGTGCTTCACATGATTCTTCAGCTTGCAAGTCCTCATAATTTAGTTTGCTTGGAAGAGGGGTACTAACTGAATTACAATCTTCCATATTGAATTTCTTTAAAACATTTTTAATATATGCAGATTGACTGAGACAAATTTGATCATTTTTTCGTTCAATTTTTATTCCAAGGAAATGTCGTATTTCACATAAGTCAGTCATTTGAAACGTACTTGAAAGATAAGTTTTAAATTTGGACATACTTTCGGAATTACTAGTGGCAATTACCACATCGTCAACATATAATAGTATATATATATTTTTACTTATATCTCCCTTATTTAAAATATATATACATCGGTCTACTTCTAGATTTTGAAAACCAAAATTTTTAAGTGCACTTTCGAAAACCTCAAACCAGCATCGTGCAGCTTGCTTAAGGCCATAAATAGCTTTATTTAGTTTACATACTTTATTTCCATCATACTGGTTTAAACCTTTTGGAACCTTCATATAAATTTCATCCTTTAAAGTTCCATATAAAAACGCTGTTTTTACATCCATATGATGGATCAGTAAATTATATTGATTAGAAAATGCTAAAAGAAATCTGAAACTAGAAATTCGTGCAACAGGTGCAAAGGTCTCATCATAATCCATCATATATTCTTGGGTGAAGCCCCTTGCTACCAGTCTTGCCTTATATTTCAGTAAATTACCATTTTCGTCTTGCTTTAAACTAAAAACCCACTTGCAATCTACTATGTTTTTATCCATAGGCCTTTGCACTAAGCACCATGTATTATTTATGAAATGAGAATTTAGTTCATCTTGAATGGCTTCCTCCCACAAGGTTCTGTCATCGCGAAATTTAATTTCCTCATATGTATTGGGAATATCACTTAAACATAATTGGGTATTCATAAGACATTTTTCTAAAAATCTATATGATAATTTTGGTTTATCTTTATTTCTCTCACTGCGTCTGACTTGTTGATTTTCATTTTCTTGTATATTATCACCAGTTTCAACTACTGGATCGGTATTCTCGAGACAAGTGGAATTTTCATTTGAGTTTTCACCAGACTTTGAATTCATTGATTCATTCATTTCCTGTGATGGAAAATTTGACTCTTCATTCTCTTCAATTGGAGAATCATGACTTCTGCTAACATCATTATGTTTTACCACAGAGTCATTTTCATTTAAGGTCATAGATTTTATATTTTTTTCGTCCACCACTACATCTCTAGCCATCATAAATTTTCTCGATTCCTCATTCCACAATTTATAGCCATTTGGCTCATACCCAACGAGTATAGTCTTGATAGATTTCTCATCAAATTTTCGCTTACGCACTTTATTTAGTGAGTATACAGTTGATCCAAAAATTTTCAAATATTTTAATATTGGCTTCTTTTTATGCCACATCTCATATGGTGTTTTTCTTATATTTTCCAAAGCTCTACTTGGGGACCTATTAATTAAATAAGTTGCTGTTAAAACAGCTTCACCCCAAAAACTTTTATTAAGTTTAGTACAGTTAATCATAGAGCGAGCTTTTTCGGTGATTGTTCTAATCATCCGTTCTGCAACACCATTCAATTGTGGGGTATGAGGAATCGTTAAATGATAGCTGATACCTTTTTCTACACAAAACTCACGCATTTCATTAGAGAGGTATTCCCTACCATTATCAATATATAGATTTACCATTTTTAAGTTGAAATGAGCCTCACTTTTCGCCACAAAGTCTTTGAATACAAAAAACACGTCTGATTTATAAGTTATTAAATATGTCACACAGTAATGTGTGAACTGATCAATAAATACTACATAGTAGTTTTTATTATCAATAGTTGAGGGCGTAATCGGACCACACACGTCAGAATGAACTACGAACAATGGGCGGTCAATATTTTCTTTGTTTTTAGATTTTTCGAATTTTAGCCTAGATTGCTTTCCGTTAATACACGCCTCACATATTTCATTTCTATTTATCTGTACGTTTTTTATAAGTTCAACATCTTCAAACAAGCTATTCCGTTTAATTTCTAAGAATTTTCCTACACTGATATGGCCTAACCTTTCATGCCACAAGCGATATTCTGCATCATTTAAATTTTTGGATGTATATACTTTACTATTTAAATAAAATTTCACAATCGGTACATTGTACTTACATACCCCTTCAAATGCCAAGTTACCATTTTTGATTACTTTTATACCATCCGGATTAAATTCGACGGACATTCCAGCATCTAGCATCTTCTTCACGGATAGTAAATTGTGCGGGATTTCCTTGCAATACAGCACATTTTGTAATGTAATGTTTTTCCCAGAACTGTTAAGACTAACTAGTCCTTTTGCAGTAGCATACACAAATTCTCCACGCTTTGCAATCTCAATCGCTACACTTGGATTTATATTCTCATACTCGGAAAAATACAGTTATGTCATTTACTATATGATCTGACGCCCCTGAATCTAATATAAAATCTACGCCATCTGTCTTTTTACTGGAATTAGCTAATTTCACCATAAATGCGAAAGCACAGTCCAGCTGCGTTGCTGCCATCTGAGTCTGTTTCTCACTAACCGTTACGTTCATCATAAATGCAAACGAGCGTTCTGGCTGCGTTGCTGTTGCCATCTGAGCCTGTCTCTCTCTAACATTACTCTGGACATGAACATTCTGGTTGAGACCTGCCTGCCTTTTTAGGAAGAAACAGTCTTTCTTTATATGACCTAATTTTCCGCAATGAAAACACTTCAGCTTAAGCTTTGACTTATTCTGAAATTGTTTCTTCACAAATTTTGTTATTTTGTTTTTGTATGTGCTATCCCTAGGCTCTCGATTGCCTATAGCCTGCAAAACTTTTGCACTTGTGTCCTTGCTAACTCCTTTTAGTTTAATTTCGTGATCGAGAAGCCGAGTCTTTACAAAGCCTAATGTTAAATTGCTCTCAGAGAGAGTTTCTATCGCTGTTATTACTCCATCATAGCTACTTGGAAGTGTTAGAAGCAAATGAGACACTTTGTCCATTTCATCTATCTTGGCTCCCGCCGCAACTAACTCAGTAACCAAATCATCAAATAAACGAAAGTGGTTTAATAGCGGAGTATCACCCTTCAATTTTAAAGACAATAGTTGTTTGCGTAATGAAAGTTGAGATGCCAGGCTTTTACGCTCGTAAATAGTGTCCAAATTTTCAAAAATCTCCTTAGCCGAGTTCCCATTGTTGGCAAAAACTAAAAAACAGTCACTCAAATATTCAATTACAAGACTCTTTGCATTTCTTTCTGCTCGCTTTACTTCATCACTTTCCTTATCACTTGGTTCCTCATCAATTACTTTTAACAACTCGTTTTCCTCTAACAAAGCCCTGACTCTAAATTTCCATATAGAATACTTTTCCCCGTTAAAAGGTGTTATGTTTCTCTTTCCTTTTTCCATCTTCCGAGAATAACTGTTCTTCTTTTTGATTGTTATGCGCTTCTCAGAATTTTTGTTGCTAGTCTGCTTAACACTCGCACAGAAATTAAAAAAAATGTGCGCCAATTTGGTGCGTTGTTATACAAATATGTATATGTACGTTGCTCACTTATAAGCACAAATTTCAATTGTAATTACTTTGTTTAGGCTTGATTCAAGTTTTTAATTGTTTAACTTTTTTTTTTATTTTATCGTTAACAATCAAAGCAATTCACTATAGCACTTAGCTGCAAACTGTGACTGGGCCCATAACCTATGGAATTTATTTAATAAAATTCTTATATAACCTTCATAAACACACCAGCCCAACTTGGCAAAATAATAAAACACTTCAACTGTCGTTTTTAGTTAATTTTATTTCACAACCGCACGCTTTCGTTGTCTTCAAGTAAGTAAGTAGGGCACGCATGTGCATACAATAAGTAAGCAAAAAACGTTCTTAGGCAGAGAGGGAGAGAACAAAGAGAAGAGAGAGCTTTGCCTCTCTCTGAGATCTTCATTGTTCACCCCCTTTCCACACACCCACAATGTGTATGTGTACAAGTGCGACTTTTGGTATTCTTAACAGTATTCTTAGCACCCCGTGGTATAACAGGTTCCATAGTACCGAGCTTTGCGGTCCTTCACTATTTTTAGCTACGTGTCGCATAACAATCTCCTTGAAAGTAGCTCATTATAATATTTATCAGATAATGAAAAGCACCTTTTAGATATAGAGTTTTTATTATATTTGCCCACTTTGTGGAGTTGAAAGCATTCTTCACATCCAGGGTAATTAGCCCGCAATATTTGTTTGTACCACCTTTCAATCTTTTCCCACTTATTGCACACTTCGCCGTATCAACTATGTACATATGTACTTCTCTTAGTGCGTCAATAGTGGACCTTTTTTATAAAGCCATATTGTCTTTCTGATATTCTAAAAATAAGAACATATGTATATGTGCATTAATGCATATGCACGTTCTATATATATACATACATACGTAGATGCACGAAGCCCATGGATTTTTTATGAAGTGCAATTTGCACGTCTAGCCACGCCTAATCACTAATAAGCGCCTCACAAGTACCTGATGTCCATCCACACTGAGTAATCATAAATATGTATATAGAATACAGTTATTAACATATACAATGACAATGGCAATGCAGTGATTTGAATAACAAAACAAAAGTGTTGCAATAAATTAGTTTATTGCATCTGCTTCTGCTGGAATAATTACAATGTGAATATATACTATGCAAGCTAATCCCCGTGTCAAATTAAGTCATAATGAAAGTTGAAATAAAATAAAGAAAAAATTTTTGATACAAAATTTATTGCAATGCATTTAGTGAAATAATAGTGTTTAAGGGGGGAATGGAGTAAATTCGTGTAGAATCAGTGCGGGATTAGCCACGTGGCAAGAGTAACAAATGCTACGGGCCTTGCGAATCGGGAGGCCCCGCGCTCAAACTTAGCGTAATTTAAAAAATATCAATTTAGATGGAGCGTAAAATATACTTGCATGCTATAAACGCGAAGCGCTTAGGCTTTGCTTCACTTCCACCTGAAAATCTAAAATTCTTTTTCGTCGCGTTAAATCGTAAAAATAAGTAGGCATGAGTTTTACAAACTTCTTTACTTTAATGTTTTAATATTTAATTATAAATATTATAATCAATATATTTAGACTAGTATCTATACTAGGTACATTTTTACCCTTCAAGCGTCCAGATTATTATTTTTTTATTAATATCCATTAATTTTTATATCAAAATAAAGTTAAATTTCTGCCGAATACCGCTATTGTGAATTTTTATTAATTAAATAAATATTTTCATAAAATAAAATAAAAAGAAAATCATTATCGAATATCTCTAGATTTTGTATGCTTCATGGCCGTCAAAAAAAGTAAGTATAATTATTAAATTTTTACAATATTTTTATTGAAAATTATTTGTTTAACGATATTTTTGTGACCTTCCATATTATAAAAAATCATTATTTTATATAAAAATAAAACACAGTAATTAAAATGTTCTATCTAATTATTTCTTTTTCCAAGCGTACGCTGACCTCTTAACAGGGCAAAAAATTTTAGTCCAGTCCAGCCTTAAGAGCAAGGTGTTTTAGAGTCTCAAGTCGTGTTCTGTCATCTAGACCAGTAAAAGGATTTGTTAAGTTCTTGAACATGGAAGGTCATACTGCTGAACAACTCGCTCAAAGTTTACTAGATTTTTTGAGTGAGAATGGCATTAATATCGAAGATTGTCGTGGGCAAAGCTAAAGGGTGATTTTTTTGAGGTTAGGATTTTCATGCAGTAGTATTTGACAGATCACGTGGGATGTCAGACATGGTGTCAAAGAGAAAGATGCTCAGTATGCTTTGACATTTCATCATGAATAGACTTACTAACGAGCAACGCTTGCAAATCATTGAATTTTATTACCAAAATCAGTGTTCGGTTCGAAATGTGTTTCGCGTCCGTGTCCGATGAGCGATGAGGCTCATTTCTGGTTGAATGGCTACGTAAATAAGCAAAATTGCCGCATTTGGGGTGAAGAGCAACCAGAAGCCGTTCAAGAACTGCCCATGCATCCCGAAAAATGCACTGTTTGGTGTGGTTTGTACGCTGGTGGAATCATTGGACCGTATTTTTTCAAAGATGCTGTTGGACGCAACGTTACGGTGAATGGCGATCGCTATCGTTCGATGCTAACAAACTTTTTGTTGCCAAAAATGGAAGAACTGAACTTGGTTGACATGTGGTTTCAACAAGATGGCGCTACATGCCACACAGCTCGCGATTCTATGGCCATTTTGAGGGAAAACTTCGGACAACAATTCATCTCAAGAAATGGACCCGTAAGTTGGCCACCAAGATCATGCGATTTAACGCCTTTAGACTATTTTTTGTGGGGCTACGTCAAGTCTAAAGTCTACAGAAATAAGCCAGCAACTATTCCAGCTTTGGAAGACAACATTTCCGAAGAAATTCGGGCTATTCCGGCCGAAATGCTCGAAAAAGTTGCCCAAAATTGGACTTTCCGAATGGACCACCTAAGACGCAGCCGCGGTCAACATTTAAATGAAATTATCTTCAAAAAGTAAATGTCATGAACCAATCTAACGTTTCAAATAAAGAACCGATGAGATTTTGCAAATTTTATGCGTTTTTTTTTTTAAAAAAGTTATCAAGCTCTTAAAAAATCACCCTTTATTATAATGCCAGCGACATGAGTGGGAAATACTATACATCGGCTTACAAGCCCGAATTAAGCAAATAAATAAGTATTCAGAATACATTTCCTGCCTTACGCATTCATTAAATTTGGTTGCTAAGTGCGCTGCAGACTGCTGTATAGAAGCATTACTTTTCTTCGATTTCATTGCAAACCTCTATATATTTTTTTCCGCTTCTACCTATCGATGGGGTCTACTTACGAACGCACTTAAAGATTCTACTTCAAAAATTCCGATTTTGAAAGGGTTTTGTCACTATTAAGCAAGTATTTGAAGACATTTTCAATAACGTGGATCAAAAAACAGAGTGCCGTAATAAAGCTTACGGACTATTTTCAACGATGAATAAGTTAGAAACGGAACTAAGGACAATTACGTGGAATGAAGTCCTAGAACGCTTGTAAGCGACTAGTGCTTCGCTGCAGTCGCCTGTACAAGACCTTAATAAAGGCATACGCCCTTTATGAATCATTATATGGCTACGTCCAAGCAATGCGATCCACTTTTTCAGATATTGAGGTAAGAGTCAAAGATCTGACCTACTGTGAAGAATACCAGCAACAGACATCACGACGAATCAAGCGAAATACAAACTACGACCATTTCAGCGGCTCTACTACACTTGACGACTTTGTTGAAAATCAAACACCTGGACAACGTTTCGAATTTGAGGTGTTTATTGTCATTATTGATAACGTACTGTCCGCTTTAACTAAACATATGTATGAAAGCATATCAAAAAATTACTAGTGTTTTTGAAGTCTTTCGACAGCTAAAATCTCTTACAACAGAAGGGATTTTGGAAAAATCCTTTGTATGGTCAGTGCTTACGAAGATGATTTGGAGAACAGCCTAGACGGCGAATTAGTGCAGTTCGCAGAGCTGCTGAAAACAGATGTGCCTAATGTTTTTGACAGCAAGAAACAGGAGCCTCTGGAACAGCAATATTATAAACTTTTAATAAATAATTCTTTAGAATCGTGTGTCCCAAACATAGAAATTGCTTTGCGAATTTACTTATTTCTCATGATCACTAACTGCAGTGGCGAACGTTCTTTTTTAACAATAAACATGAATTAAGGAACACGATGGGCAAAGAACGTCTTAATCATCTCACTTTGAATATAGAGCATGACTTGCTTAAAGATGTCGATATTTAAAGTATGATCTCTAAATTTGACTACAATAAATCCACAAAAGTTCATTTATAACAATTTTGTTTTATTTAGTACCCTAAACTTGAGAACCTATAGCAAACCAAGGTATTTGCTACAGGCCCCGCGCTAGTTTAATCCGGCACAATGTAGAATACAGCTCATTTTTATGAAATTTTGTATGAAAAGGTTAAAAAACTATTTTCGAAAACCGATGGCATTTGAAGAATACTCTGTTCAATTGCTTGGTGGTGGGTCATCTGAAATCAAAAATATAAAAAAATTATATTGTTAGATATCGCGTTGCATACTGTTAGTATGCAAAAAAAAAGCGATTTTCCAGATTTTTTTCTCATAAAATTTTCAAAATTTATTGATCCAAAAATTTGTACACATATTATTGTATCTTTTAACTGTATTTTAAGACTAAGTATTAATAAAACTATTTATTTGAAATGGAACTACAGCTGATCTCCGGGAGTTCCTCTCAAAAAAGACGTTTTGCGGTGACCAATATACAACATATCTTAGAACTGGATCCTCTGAAATTAAAAAAAAAACCAAACAGATTTCGTTAAGGGGGTATTCTAGTCTAGAAGCATGAATTTCAGGTAATTTTTAAAGTGTCGTAAAAAAAAGCAATTAATATTTTTACCATCCATTTTATCTTAGTTATTTATTAATTTTTGAAGAGTACAGCAAAAAATTAAAAAATTTCAAAAATTATGAGCTGACGAAGTGGGGGTCTCTAAAAATTTCCACGTGACCAGGCCCATGATTTCAACCCTCCTAGTTAGCTGAAACCAAAAAAAAAAAGATTATTTATCTAGAATAATGTCGCAATAGTCGGAACTACGGAAAAGTGGGAAACATTTTTTTTTCACAAATTGGTGACAACCTGAAAAAAATTTTTTTTTTATCACTTTTTCTGACTATTTCGAATTTTTTAAAAATAATAAAAATAAAAATTTTGGGATGGGGCTAGTTCCAACCATAGACAAGCCTACAAAGAAGACTCTATAAAATTTTCATGTAAATCGGTCGAGTAAAACCTGAGAAATCGTGGGCATCGTTCCGAAAAAGTCAGTTTTGAGAAAAAAGCGTTTAAAGTTTCGTGTTCCGGCCGAACCAGTTTAGATGCCGGGTCAGAAAAATGCCTATATCTCCGAAAATAATTTGAGTTTTGAAAAATCCTCTTGTACACATATTCTTGAATAGTTAAACTTTGTAAATATAAAAAAAAATTCGATTTTTTTTAAATTTCTTGGCTAGAATACCCCCTTAAATGTATAATATTGTATATTTTTTACCAAAATTTCGGCTTTAAATAGTTTTTAAAAATAATTAATCGGTTAGAAAAAATCGTCGATCAATTGCTAACAAATATATTCAAGAAGCTCATGTTAAAATTTGAGCCTAATCCGTTAAGCCGTTTTCGAGCAATGTAGTTCAACGACTTTGAAAACACCATTTTGAGAAAAAACGCATTCAAACTTTGGAATGCACTTCCAAGCACTTTGAAACGACTTTTCGAATTTGCGTGTAACCGTGTAACTTCGAAAGTATTCATCGGAAAGATATGAAATAATCTGTGCTTGTTCTATGTACACAAAGAAAATAAAATAAAAATTAAAAAATTACCCGAAATTTTGGAGAGTCTTCTTTATAGATTTGTATATGTCTGCAGCTGTCCATAACCTTAAATTTAAATTTTTACTATTTTAAAAAAATTCTAAACAGTCAAAAAAGTGATACAAAAATTGTTCCTCTTTCAGACACCCATTTCCCAAAAAAAATTTCAACTTTTTCGTAGAACCAGATATTGCAAAATTATTCTTGATTAATATTTTTTGTTTTTGGTTTCAGATTTTTTGAAAACCCCTTCCTCAACAGCTGCTAATTTGAAAATGTGTCACTTTTTTATTTTTAGATTTTTTCCTTATAATGTTAATAAATATTTTAGAAAAAATGAATAGCAAAAATACTTACTTACATTTTTTACTAAATTTCAAAAATTATCTGAAACTCATGCTTCTACTTAAGAATGTACACTTAAAATCTGAAATCAAATCAATTAAAAAAATGCATAAAAGTAATGGTAACTTCGTCAATTGCGTTCCCATCGAGGAATTACAATTTTCCTAATATTTAACATTTCGTTTAAGACAAAAAAATTCACTGCTTTAATTAAGTTTTCGGTACAGAGAAGTTAAAAAAGATGTAAATGGATTCAATCCCATCACAGACAGGTCTAAGCATATAATCGAAATGCACTCAAATTTCTAATTAATTTTACACTCCAAATCCAGTCTTTTTTTCTTATTGTTTTTGCCTCTCTAATAAATTTATTAATTTTCCGTAAAACAAATGCCCATTTATAATAAGTTCATTGTAAGAGAACAAAAATATGTACCGTACTTTCTATTGGGTTATACTTCATTTCATTATTATCAAATTCCATTTCATTAATATTAAGTTGACAAACTTCAAAAAAGAAATATTCCAAATGTTTGCCTCTAACGTTAATATAAAATAATTTAATAAAAAATATAAATAATGTCAAAATTTTGTGGTGTAATTTCCAAACGCATAAATTCCGAAGAATTGGAACCACTGCGCTTCAGTCACTTGGAAATGCTAACCAAATGGTTAGCGAGTGAAACTGAATCGCTTCAGTCCGATTTCGCCACTAAAAGTGAAGCGGTGCAGGATATGCAAAAGCAAGTCATACAGAATGAGCAAAAAGTAAACAAAATGCAACAAATTATATAATACATATGTAGAAAAAATCTAAAAGCACCTCAACCTTTGCAGCTTATCGAAATCAATGATATCATGGAAGTGCTTAAAGAAAAAGTAATCGCCACCGAACATGAAGTGGCGGTGAATGACGCGAACATAAGACTGCTTGAGCGCAATATCACAGCGCTGGAAGATTATGCGAATCGGCCGCTAACAGCCGCCGGCATAACCTGCGGTTGCCCAATTGTACATGAGCAACAGGAACAACGACGTATGCTCAATCTGTTGCAGAACACAGATCACACTATGGCACAGCTCTATCTGTTGATGAATGAGTTTCAGGAATTGCAGCCATACGTGCAGCGTATGAGTAGTCCGTACTACACGGTGCGTTCTGCATAATTTTTTGCTTGCTGTTTTTTTTTTTAGTCTAAAAGTCAGTGACAGCTTATTTATAATTTAGATTAGCAGCATATTGGATTGTCATGTGAGTACTTTGAAGCAAACCGAAAATAATCTGGACCGTTTAGTTGAAAAAATGCATGCGGTCGATGGGATGTTACGACTGGCTTTGCGTGAGTGTGTTCATTGTGTTGTTATTGCATTCATAATATTATATTTGTCATAGTACACCTAGCTGTTTCGCGTCAACAAAGATCACAATCTGCGCCGCCGGCTTTCTGCAAACCAATCGGTGATGGTCCAGCAAATATGCGAACTTAAATTTATGATAAAGAAAATATTTCAAAATTGTTATAGAATATTTGAGTTAAAACGTATTGATTTTCAAAAATCTCCAATAACGCGCCAGATAAGAAATTACGGTCTCTACCAACAAAAAAATTCAAAGCTTTCAGCAGAGTTGTATTACTGCAACATTTCAAACAACACTTTCCACTGTTCCAACAAATTTATTATTATAATAAAAAATGACGAATAAATGACTTCTTTTAACCATTTTGTTGTGATGATGTTTAAATGTATGAACTTCTATTACTAGGTGAAACTTTTCGATTTTTGACACTTTAATCATTAAACTTAGCATATGTAACATTTACATAAGAATTAATGTTTTTAAATGCTTAAAAATTAGTTGAACAAATTGATTATGCGTGATCACGAGTCGGTACGGAAGAAAATTACATCATCAGCAATTATGCTGGTAGTGGTCTTTTGATTACCTTGCTGATCGGTAATCTCGCCATATGTGATTTTTCCCTGCACCATGGTGCGTTGACCTTTCTTCAGATGTTCCATAACCGTATCGCGCAAATTTGGCTTAAAAACTACAACGCGATGCCAGTCTGTACGTTGAGCCCAGTCGCCACTCTCATATCTGCAAGCATAATACAAAATTGTTTTAAAACACTTTCTAAATTCAACCGAAGCATAATAATTTATAAGTATGTAAACATTAGTATAAGCTCTCTAGTATGTAGTTTTATCAATTAAAATGTCAATAACCTGTAATTAGTATGCGTTGCTACCGAAAACATAACAACCGGGTGCTCGACGGAACCGCGCAATTGTGGATCTGCACCGACACGCCCCAGTATGGTTACATTATTGACAGCTGAAATAAAAAGTAGTTATTATTTTATTGTTTCAACAAGTTTTCAAACAAAAATACATACTTTTTTCCACACGAACCGGCGCGGACTCACTGGAGCTGCAACGTGCTACTTGCCTCAACGCCATGCGTAGCGGTGATATCAACTAAAAATTAAAAGGAAACTTCTAATAATAATTTATAATTAGTGTAATAATTGTTTTACTTACTGTACGTGCACTTTGGGAGAGCATTTTTATCCAAAATACTTAGAAACGTGTAAAGAAAAAAAACAAACCGTATCAAAATATAAATCTCGAATGAATTGGAATTGCGCCGGTAAACAGCTGTTTGAGAATGGCTGAAGCTGCAGTGGCGACATCTGCCATTAAATTTGAAAAACAATAACATTTGCGCCAGCAGATGTGACAACGGCAAGCAAGCCCAAAGGTTTAAGGCGGAACTGCGGCGTTATAAAGAATTTATAAATAATTTATGAAAGTGTAGCATTTTATATTAAAGTAATTAAATGTAAATTAAAAATATTGGACTCTGCATTTATAGTGAAGACAAAAATATTTTTGCTTCAAGGTTTAAAAAAAAATGTTATAGGAAATATATTCTATTATGCCGCTATTTACCATAAATTACAGGGTACCACTAATGAAAAAAAAATATTGTGAATTTTTCAACATTTCCATTGCTTTGCTAACTTAACACTAACCTCACAGGTAACTTTACCCTTAGATGTCGCTGTGCAGTATTTACTAAATTTTATGCGAAAAGCAAAAGTTCCATTGATAACTTCTCATCCACTCATCATTAAAAACGCTAACTTCAGTTCAAAAGCTAAAAATCCTTTTGTTGGTGTTTTAGCGACATAAAAGAGCTGTGAGTGTTGGATGAATGCGGTTGAATTGAAAGTTTCTGTGAAATAAAATTTCTGTAGCTGTAGAGCGATTGGTTAGTGTATTCGTCTTGGCTACTTGAAAACAAACGATCGTGGATCACCTCTGCACAGTGCTTTGTCAATACAGAAGCTGAAATTCTGGTGACTTTTTCATTATGACAAACTCTACAGGCACTAAGTGGTCCTTAATAAGAATTCTTAGTATTAATGGAAGTCGAAACTGTCCTAGTCATCAAATGTACCAAATGATTTGCGACAGAGCTATCGAAGCTAGATGACAGTATGTTTCAAGTTGAAGTCACTGCTATTGTGAAAGTCGCGAAACTGGCCTCTAATGCAATGTGTTGGGACGCATAACAGCAATGGAAAGTATTGCCAGCAGCAAGCAACTCCATTTCTACTGGGTGCCAGGTCACAAATGCATCGAGGGCAATGAAATAATGGATCTACGACGATCTGGATAGAAGCATGGTAATAGAAACCAAAACCCGATGTAACGAGCTACCTGAGTGCAAAACTGAAAAATTCATGTGTAAAATGATAGATCGGTAGAGACTGTAGTAGCATGATTGGAATACTAGCTGGTCACTGCCTGATGGCGACACACGCCCACCGATTTTGGCGTATCGAGAAGACTGCAGGTAACGTTTATAGCAAGACACGAGGGAAGCAATGGAGCTTCTCTTATGCATTTATCCCGCATTGGCAGGACTACGCTGTAATCATCTGGGCTCCCCACGGTATGATACACTCGAAGAGGTATCAATAGTGAGGCCAGAGTTTGCTGAAATTTGCGTGAAATGCAGGATTCATAAAGGATGACTACCGCTCATGAAACTAGGACCAAAACTGCTCTATTCGTGGCTCATTTAGCTACCAGAGTAAACCAACCTAACATTTATGCTATCTAAGGACACTGATATCGCTTGCCAATGCTACCGTTGTTCGCTCAGATACTTAGAATAGGAGAAAGATTCATTCGAAAATTTAATATTACGCAGAAAGTAAAAATTTCTTACAAATTGTATATATGTAAATATAATTTCGGGAAATTTTCCTTTAACTTCAAACCCACAAACCAACAATGTCAGCCATGCCCTCCCACGTCGTAAATAAAATGAAAATGTTAAATGTTGGCGTATTACGCACAATTTCTTACCCTTGAAATCTATTTTTGTTCCTTTTCACATTCATTTTCTGCGTTTGCGATTGTGAACTCGCATCGACCGGCCCTTTTTTCAACATCAGTTTGTATGCGTGTACTTTTTCTTTCCACTTTTATCCGCATGATTGTGTTGAGCTGCTGCTTTGGCTTCGCCATCAATCATCCCTGAGCTTGCGCTAGAAAAGCCCACTCCAGTTTTCGTATTAGCTAAAGTGGTACAGGAGCGGTTCAGGCGCGCTGCACCCTTGGTTCTTATATTTGTTACTCATTTATGTGAATTTTCAAAATCTTTTCATGATCTTCTTTTGACAGACGAAAGAGTGGAGGGTGTTAAAGTGACGAAGGATGAGAGTAATGCTCACGTTATATCTTTACTTATTCTTAAGGTTTAAAATTTAGTCATAATCTAAAAAATTTTCATGGATGTTCACTCTAGCAAAATACGTTTTCGAAGAAGTTCCTCCAAAAGAAATTATTTTGCTTAACAATCTCCTTAGGGGCTTATAAGCTATGGTTCAGAGATTAACTTCGTTAAGGGGTTATTCTACTCTAGAATTTTGAAAAATTCGATTTTTTTCATACATTTAAAGTTTAGACTTTCAAAAATATGTCCTTAGAAGGATTTTTCAATATTCGACTTATTTTCGCAGATACAGCCGCTTGTGTGAGGTGGCGTCCGTGTTCACTAGAATTGTCTCCTAAACTTTAAATGCGTTTTTCTCGAAACTACTTTTTTCCACACGATACCGGCATTATCTCAAGTTCTATACAACCGATTTAATTGAAATTTTGTGTGAACCTTCTATATATAATCCTTTATCGTTCCTACCTGCATCGTGTCAAAATTTTTGTTTTTAATATTTAAAAAAAAATTCAGAGATTTAAAAATTTTAATTTATTTAATTTTTAATTAATTTAATTTTTTTTTTTTTTTTACTTTAAAGTGATACAATTTTTTTTGTAATTTTTTTTCTGTATTCTTAAGATATAAATAAAAACACCATAAAAAAATGTATAATAAAAATATTTTTGGTTTTTTTTAAATAAAATTCAAAAAACTGTCCAAAAATTGATTTCTAGAGTAGAATACCCCCTTAAGCCTATAATGAGGAATTTCATATGAGCGGTTTCTAAATATCAAATTTTCAACAATTTTGTGTGAACCTTCTTTATATAATTCTTTATCGTTCCTACCTGCATCGTGTCAAAATTTTTGTTTTTAATATTTTAAACAATTCAGAGATTTAAAAATAAGCGTAAAAAATTATTTTTATTTTCAGGCAGTCGCCATTTTTCAAAAAAAAAAAAAAAAAAAAGTGTTCCCGCAAACAGCATCCTTACTGATTAAGAATTTCTTCTGATTTTTTTTCAGACCACCAGAAGAGTCAAGATCAATGTCATCAGGATGCGCCATTTTTTTTTTTTTAAATTAATTATTATATTTATATTTATATTATATTAATATTAAAAATTAAAAAAAAAAGTTGTAATATTTCAAAAATTGTATTTTTTTTTTTACTTTAAAGAGATACAAATTTTTTTGTAATTTTTTTTTTTTTTTTCTGTATTCTTAAGATATCAATAAAAGCCCCAAAAAAATGGATAGTAAAAATATGTTTGGTTTTTTTTTAAATAAAATTCAAAAAAACTGCCCAAAATTTGATTTCTAGAGTAGCATACCCCCTTAAGCCTATAATGAGGAATTGCCTATGAGCGGTTTCTAAATATCAAATTTTCAACAATTGGAGTGATCACTTTCTTCACTAAGAATCCCAATACTTTAAAGATATACAAAACTCTATAAATATAACAGATATCTGCGGGAACCTATGGAAATCGGAAACAGTTCAATAGCACTTTGGGTAGCTTTTTCTTGAAGACGCTTTTTCTCTTCAGGTCCCAAATGTGACAGTTTTGCTTGTTTACATAACCAGAAATTGGTCTCTTCGCTAAACAAAATTTGGCTCCAAAACGACCGATCTTCTTGGAAGTTTTCGAGAGCCCATAGAACGAAGCGTTGGCGGCTGGGAGGGTCGGATGGGTCTTCTTGCACAAACTGCATGTTGTAAGCTTTCAATTTAAGAACTCAACGTAAACTAGGCCAAGTCGTTCCATACATCAGTCCAAATTGCTGCGAATGGTGCCGAATCAACATGCCGCGCTCTTCGTGTACACTCTCTGCTACGGCTGGTATATTTTATTCACAGCGTGATGGTCCAATATTATCCAATAATGAATTCTGGTTCTAAAGATGGTTGTTGGTTTTACGAATAGTAAGCTCAATAGGACGATTATATTGAACATGAATTGAGCGAAGTGCGCGAAACACATTTTTTGTAGAACTTGAAATTTCGTAATAAAATTGAAGTTTTTCAGGCGTAAGCCTTTCCATGATGAAAGGCCAAACAATACTGAGCAAAATTAACATAACAGCTTGACACCACTCAAGCGTGATCTGCCAAAAAAAACATATACTTCGATCAACCGTTATTTCAAAACAGCTCAAAGTACCGAATCCGCCACCGTTTTCCAAATAAAAACAACTACTAACATACATCCACACATATACATATCACATACAGAAAATATATACAAACACATTAACACATCAAGCTTTCATTCCGTAAGGCGGCTACTTTTCTTGGCGTAGAAGAAGGTGCCATCTGCTCCAACCAGCTTCCGTGCGGTTTTTTGCCGCTACACTCATTTCCACGAGAACTTAAATAGAAATAATTCTTCGCTGTACGTATGTATGTATGTACGAGACGCCTTGTATGACAGCAGCTTTTCCAGCCTGCCACTGCAGCGCGCTCGAGGCAGATTTATGTGCGCATGTGTGTGTGTGTATGTGACTACGTCGTATTGGGAATTGTGCTCAAGTCTCAACGCGTCGTTCAACTGGCATTACAGCTGCCACCGCCACCAATACCAATGACGTTGTAGCTGGGCTGCACGTGTACCACGAAAGTTCGCCATTTCTTTTCCTTCGAATGCACAGTGACACAAGCGCAATTATTTTGGAATAGGTTTACGTTTTTGACTTAAACCATAGATTCCATGGAAGACTAACCTGTATAATGTCGTAGAATTTTATAAAATGCAAAATTATAAATAGACTAAGAAGCCCTAAACTCAAATTAACGTGACTGCTATCTTTAACTAGGTACGGTAGATTAGAAAACATTTGAAAGAATGTTGCAAGCTTGAACTTCCTCTAAAGGTATGCATAGTCCTCCGATTTGGGGTACTGCTGCGAAGTGCGCTCTAAAGCTCAGGGGAGCTTTATGAGATTTATATGAAGGGGTTCAAACGAGGACACTCCGCAATGAGCTTTTGGACGAAGTGGGAGTTTTCTGTAAAGAGCTCTCCGTCAATCTCTAAAAGCTCAGGGAAGCTTTATGAGATTTATATGAAGGGGTTAGAACGAGGAGACTCCGCAATGAGCTTTTGGACGAAGTGGGAGTTTTCTGTAAAGAGCTCTCCGTCAATCTCTAAAAGCTCAGGGAAGCTTTATGAGGACACTCCGCAATGATCTTTTGGACGAAGTGTGAGTTTTCTGTAAAGAGCTCTCCGCCAATCTCTAAAAGCTCAGGGAAGCTTTATGAGATTTATATAAAGGGGTTCGAACGAGGAGACTCCGCAATGAGCTTTTGGACGAAGTGGGAGTTTTCTGTAAAGAGCTCTCCGTCGATCTCTAAAAGCTCAGGGAAGCTTTATGAGATTTATATGAAGGGACTCGAACGAGGAGACTCCGCAATGAGCTTTTGAACCAAGTGGGAGTTTTCTGTAAAGAACTCTCCGTCAATCTTAGCCTTAGGCTACCGTATAATTGTAGTGTTTTTCGAGTAAAAGCGGCAGTAGACGTACTACTACGAAGTGCAGCCTCTTTCAAGTGAGCATTCACTCCGACAAAAGAGCGCTAAGCCTACTAACTGTGGAATCAAAACTAGTCAAGGAGCGACTGCACTCACTATAAAAAGCATCAAGCTACTTCATCACAAGATTCATTAGGCTGACTGCAAAGCCGATGAAACTACTACAAAGCCGATGAGTCTATCAGAAGAGTCATCCTTGCCCCGCGCCCTTCTGAATTGCAATGAACCTCACGAGTGCTTAGCAGGCGCTGTTCAGGGGCCGACTCTTGTGCGACTGAGCACTTGACTTAGTGTAGAACGCTGTATATGTTCTGGACTAATTGGCCTTAACAAAGTTCATCTTGCCGAAATTGTAGGGGTTCTTACTGTACACTGTCCAATATGCATTCATGCGGTAAGATTTAACATGGGCGCTGTTGTCAAAGGTGTAGGGAAGAGAGTGAGCTGGAAACATCGAAGCAGTTTCTTCTCCATTGTCTAGCCCTAACAAGACTGAGATTGAAACCTCTCGGCAGCCTTATCTTCGGCGAAACAGGAGACAGCCGAAATGGACATCAGTCGTCTTAATAAAATGTGTACTTCGTCCTCTGCCTCCTGCCTATGATGGTTTTGAATCTAAAATCTTCAAAACTGGAATATTCTCTCGTGTATAAAACTTTATACTACTTGCCTGGCGAGGTTGTGTGCTGGATTTGAGACCCGCTATGTAGAAACCACTCCCAATGAAAAATAGAAACAATACCAAGAGATTTCAAAATGGCATTACACTGTAATACCATACTGAGAGAACATAGAACTGATCTCTACCAAAGCCTTTTTCAGATTGCATCAGAGCTTTTTGAGGAATGCGTTCTCAAAAGTAAACTGTGCCATATGCATAGTAAAAATACCGTTAGATGGCCTCAATCTTTATAACTGCGGTATGGGAATTGGTAAGAGCTCCGTTAACTTCTTGCGATTTCTTACTGGAATGGTGGGCCTCAGATCAACTCAGCAAAGATCTGGTGAACTGCTATCACTTGTGCAGTCGCAAGCTATTTCGGGACCAGGATAAATCGTAAGAGGTCTAGTGAACTCTTTGATCTCAACAAAGTCCAACTGTCGATAGTTGGAGGAGTTCTAACTGGACACTTTCCGAACCGAAAATTATTATTTATTTTACCGCACATAGCAGTCTAAGTGTGGTCCCCCACCATGTTGAGCGATTAGCCATCCAACCTAACCGTTATATCACAGGTGAGCCGATCTCCAAAAATTTACGCTGAGAAGTTAAAAAAAACCTACTGTACAAGACGTAGTCATTGTCTTCATTGGCACTTTTTGTGGTTAAGGCTGAACGAAAAAGCGCAAAGCGTATTTTCACCACCACCAAACCGTTCCTGTGCAACATTTCGGCGCGCCCTTCAACGCCATCACACCGTTCCTTCACATTTATTCCTCCATACGTACATATGTATTTGTATTTGCCTTCTTCATTTATGCTGAAGTTTTCCATTTTTTTCCAATGGCGCAAGTTTCGTTGCTGCCACTACACATGCAACGGCCACGGTTTTTTAGGTCAAAGAAAAGTAAAAGTTATCAAAAATTAAAGGAATTCCGTTAAGCAGCCGAAGCAGGAATTCCAAGCATGCGGCGTTTTGTTGGCATGCTGCGAAGAGCCGGCGCGCTGATGACGATTGCGGGCACGACACGCAACGAACAACGAGCACCGAATACCGTTAAGGGGTTACGATGCAGCATCATAGGCGGCAGGATATGCTGGTCTGCCGACAGTGTAAGCAGGCATAGCTTAACGTTTGCAGTTTCCACATAGTCGAACTAATAGGCATCCTTTCTGATGTGAATACGAACCCGCCCAACGCTACACTATGAGCACGGAGCTTTCTTATCGCTGTCGGTGAAGTACGAGTAAATGTGCAGCCAATTTTAACTTTCCTTTCGTTTTCAACTTCATGCGTTTGGCGGCGTCGCGTCATGTGACTGTGATAAGAGGCAGCCATTCATGCATTCGTATGTGTGTGGGTGCTACTTCGACATAACGGTACTCATATACAATACACCATAAGTATGAGCCGGGGGTTGGCCGTGGCGTGCTAAATTGGCGAACTGTCGAATGGGTTGCGTTGCGTGGCCTTGAAATTTCATTATAATTGCTTTCGCTGCCATGCGAAGGCCATTTAAATGTGTCGAAAATGGTATGCCAGTCATACGAGTGAGTACGAGTAGGCATATTGCGTCCTTTGGTCGGCGCTTTCTGTTGTGCCTTTTCCACTGAATTCCTTCGATATATTTGGGTGCAATTACCGACCTTAATTTTCATTTCATTATTGTTTTCATTGCGCGTTCTTTGTTTGTTTTTACAAAGTTTTTATAACCGCATAGTGGTGATGTGTACGTATGTATTTAAGAATGTACTTATGTACATATATAAAATATTTTGGGCGCCAAAAAGTTTGACCCGGCTTTTCGCCGGCTGTCAGCTAGGGTCGTTGAAATACAAGTGTGTGTAAATATATACATACAATCATTTTTGATGAACGACTCTCGTGAAAAATTAGTTTAAGTAGGTCAGTAAAGCGCTGATTTCAGTTGAATCATTCCAGG
Source organism: Bactrocera correcta (assembly GCA_027475135.1). Classification (NCBI taxonomy): domain Eukaryota; kingdom Metazoa; phylum Arthropoda; class Insecta; order Diptera; family Tephritidae; genus Bactrocera; species Bactrocera correcta. The sequence goes on along the minus strand of CM050325.1, from coordinate 43,134,047 downwards.
TACACAAGGAGTGAGTGAGTTTTTACTAATACTTACATTTTTAAATTCGTGATATCTTTCGAATGAAACGTCCGAATCTAATAATTCGAAAAGTTATATAAAGATATTGAATCCCGGACTCGAATATGTAGTAATTCATTTTGGGAAGAGATTTTACAAAGTCGTCATTTTAATTATTATTTTTAGATAAAAACGAAAATATGACAGTGTCACCAATATTTTGCAGATGAGTAAAGGGTGATTCATTTCGAGGTTCCCTACTTTTTCAAAGGAAAGACACAGAAAATTCAAATTTAATGGGGTATGTTTATTATAATTCGAAAGAACATCGTTTGGCATTTATTTTTTGAGGATTCTGTCTCTCAAATATTATTCGCGGCTACGTCTTAGATGGTTCAACCTTTGGGTACAATTTTCGCTGACTGGTAACTGGCGAATGACACGCGTTTTTTCTTCCAAGGCCTGAATCAAAGCGGGATTGTCGCATATTAACATATCTCTACAGGAAAAAGTCTAACAGTGTGATATCACACGATCTTGGTGACCAATCGACCGGCCCAAGACGTGGAATTATCTGCTCACCGAAGTGCTCTCCAAAGAAATCCATAGATTGATGCGATGTGTGGCAAGTGGCGCCGCTTGTTGAAACCAAATGTCATCGAAGTTACGAGCTTCAATTTAAGGCATCAATTAGTCGGCTATCATAGCCCGAAAACAATAGCCATTGACGGTTACGTTCTCTAGGGCATTATTTTTGAAGAAATTTGGACCGATTATTCCAGCAGGTCGCAAACTACACCAAACGTTATTTTTCTGGATGAAATAGCAGCTCTTGAATCTCTCTTCAAGTTTCTCGTCGTTCCAAATGCGGGAATTTTGCTTGTTTACAAATTGAGACTGAAATGGGCCTCATCGCTGAACAAAATTTGGCTCGAAAACGTCAGATCTTCTTGGAGCTTTTCAAGAACCCATAGCAGGAAACGATGTCGCGTGGGAAGGTCGAGCGGCTTCAGTTTAAGATCTCGACGCAAAATGTGCCAAATCATTCCAATATCATACGTCAGTCCGAGTCCAAAGTCTCTATACACTTTCAATTACGTCGACCATAAGTTAAGTGAAGCTCGCGAAACATATTCTTTACAGAACATGAATTTTCGTGATAAAGTTGAACGATTTCTAAACATTGTTCAAGCATAAGTCTTTCCATGATGAAATGCCGAACAATACTGAACAGAAATAACATGACACTTTGATACGACTCACGCGTGATCTGTCAAAAAAAGGCTATTGAAGAAAGTACCTCTACTTGGACCACCCATTATATGTTCTACATAATCGTAAAACATTATTTTGTTCTCTAATCTAAAAGTATTGATTCGCTGCGCAGAATTTTTTAGGTACTTTTTTACACCTTCGGTTACAGAATGGGCTTTTTAATAAGGCTCCCTAACTATTTTGGAAATATATTATATCCTATGTTTACCGGAGATAGTGTAGCCTCTCAGCGTTGGTAGAATTTTCCAAATTCGTCAAGTAGTTTTGGAGCCTAATCAGTTCAATGAAATCCATCCACCTTATAATTTAGTATATGGTAGACATAGATCAAAGGGGATGCCCGAGCTAAATGAATATACTTTTTATCCAACTACTAGCTGACCCCGCAGCCGTTGTCCTGCGTGAATATATATGTTTTGAAGTGAAAAGAAAGTTAAATTTATCATTTAATTTTTTTTTTCAATACAACACAGCTTGATAAACAAAATTTTTTGGTTTCTGTTCCGGTGTACAGAAAAGATGGTTTTCCAACTCGTGACCGTGTGAAAAACATAGCATTTCCAAATTCAAATTTTCCTGTCATCTCAAATGCAATTTTCACTGGAAACGGAGTACGTTTAAACTGAAATGGCGAATCGATAGAACTCAAAGGAATTCGTAGAATCAAGCATTCTGCTCCTTCTATTCGATAGGTGCGTCACAATCAGTCAGCTTCCATTACACAGTTTCGGCGCATGACGATTGCGAAACATAATAACGACTGATCCAACTTTGAGACGCAAATGCTGCGGTGACATAACATACCTCTCCAAAGACTTTAGAAATTCCACTGAATAATTCATTCATTGTCAAGACGAACCATCGATTTGTATGAGCGCAAGTCTCCCGGAATTTGACTTTAAATCTTGCGCCGGATCAGCGGGTTTTGCTATTTTAATGGTTGCCAAGGAGGATGGAGTAATGTGTAGAAGTTCACGCAAGTGAGGAAAGTTCTCGGAGCGCCATTCACTTAGGAGTGGTGAACAGAAGCGATTCTTTCACTTATGGTTCAAGTAGCTCACGACATCCGACCTTAAGCCAAGTATCCTCTGGTTAGCCAAAAAATATCCATTTGAAGGCGAGCCAAAGTCAGAAGGCGGAACATATCACAGCTGTGCGCTGGGTTTGAGCCATACTTCTTAAGGCCAATATATTGGGTTAGCTGAAATATTGTGCAAACCTGACTATGTGCGGTTAAGATCGAATTCTATGAGACAGCGAGCAAATTCATTACTCGACTTTCGCTTTTGCTTCTTAAACCCAAAAATCAACGAATCAGTAGGTTGTGTTGCAAACGCATTCCTCACTCTGTTACTACATAGTTAGAGCGGTAGGAACTGTATTCCTATACAGTCTCGTAAAAAATAAGAAGTAAAAATAGAGAGGAACCTACATATCTCTTTATATATAAATGTGCTACTTAAAGTAAAATCTAACACAATTGTAATTTCATAATAGCATCGCATATGTACAAACATACATACCAACATACCTATGTACATATGTGCATATGTGTCTCTATTTCGATGAACATGTTGCTTACGTGCTTGGTAGCACATTTCTTAAATACACGCACACCATACACTATGGCACGTAGCTTAAAACGAAGGTGGACCAAAAATTATTGAACATACCCTAATATGCCCATTAGAAGCGAATCGAATAATTTAAATCTTTTGACAAGAGAACAGTGCCCGGAGCTGGTCGCCAGAGAAACGGAAATGATGAACGGAAGATGGCTGTTGCAACCGCTGCATGTGAGTCATTCGAATTTGACCGTACAGAAGTCTGCTCAAAAAGTCGATTTCGGAGTGGTAATAAAATTTCCTTAGAAAATACTTTCTTAAACACCACAGAGAAATGATTCACACTCTTTGTGCCTGGAAAGTGGAGATCAAAGATGATCCATTTAAATAGCTGGTGGCGGACATTTTACACGACTAGACTTACCAACTGAGCAATACCAAAAGACCCAGCAGGATCGGGAAGAACCTTTTCGACCCGCTTGAAACTAAACGAGGTTTCAGACAAGCCGAGTCTCTATCGCGCGATTTCTTAAATTTACTTCTGGAGAAAATAGTTCGAGCTGCAGATCTGAATAGAGTATAGAACTGCTGGCGAATGCGTTTTTAGTAGGTCTTCGTGTTGTAAACTTGGCTATAACTGCCTAAGCATTGCCTACGTTGAGAGAGAAGAAGAATAAGATTAAACAAAATTTAACTGCATGTTGTTGAGAACCCATATTTCGGTATAAGGAGGTTACATGTAGAGTGGGTCCCAACAAACACTGGCAAAAAAACACATATGGGAATCTTTCCAAAGCCAATTGCCAATTGTTAGCTCAAATCCGTTAAGATGACGATTCACACACGAGCACACGTGCCAGATGACCTCTTTTGAATTTCTTCAACTCAAATTAAGCTTTTTCTGGAACAAAAGAATAACAGCCCCTCGAAGCAAAACATTGAGTTTACGCAACAAAACAAACAGCTGACAGCTGAGCGATCAACCGGACGAACGTTGCACAGATCGCTTGCTCGCTAAGTTAATGAACATCAAAGCTCGAAGTGCCGAGTGAAAGAAGTGCTGCCGATGGCGTTGACGTTGGGATGAACAGCGCGAATGTGCAGAAGCAGACAGAGTCATAACAGCTGTAGAAGAATTATTGCCGATGCAGCTGTGCGCGAGCAAAATAGAGACATAGAAAACTTGCGAAGAAAGTGGCAAGCCAGAAGACCAAAAAAGAAAGTATAGCTTTTGGATTGCTGCTTATTTTCGCTCCAACTTCCACCTACCATTATTTAAGAGTTCACAGCACAGCAAATGAAAGCTCAATAGACAATGTCTAACCGGCGGCTGTCGTATGATACAGTTATTGCAACACCGGCTGGACTGTAGGGCGGACAGGCGATTTAATGAGCACACTGCACGCTCACTAAACAAATGCCCGAAGCGAAGCTTATCACAGCACTATGTGTTTAGTGTTGGGAAGCTGGCGTCTAAGAAGCGGTAGCCATTTCTCCTACTGCGTTCTTACGAAAAGGCGAGTCTATAAGGATTAAATGCACGTGTGCCGGTCAACGATAATGCGTGCGTTCTACGTTGCTCGAAAAAAAAAAATATTTTTCGTGCTTGAAAAATTCCGATGATGCTGAGTGTCGTCATCGTGCCACCGGCCCAACCGACTCGACCAACCAACAGACAGTCCGCCGTCCACGGGATGAACCCAAACGCAATCACAGCTAACGCAAAAAGCCTTTTCAATCTTGTAACACGTTTTTCTTTGACTTTTTTCCTACGCATTTATACAATTTGGTTTCTCCATGAATATTGCCATATTTTTTGTTTTCCTTTTTTTTGCACCATAAATGCATGGCACAACACAAATGGCGGCAGCTGAGACTCGGTAGCCTGAGACCAGTGCTGGTTGGTTCGTGCCTCTGTGCGAGTATCTGCTAGCAGTCGTTGTGTTGGTGCTGGCGAAGGTGATGCCGTTGTTGATGTGCCCATTAATTTATTGTTGTTTTTGTTATTATTATTTTTGCATTGTTATTGTTGCTCTTTGTTCGTAAAGCTGTTGATTATACTTATAGGTTGTATGCATATTTGTATGTATGTGTGTGTATAACTTTTATGCAGTCACTGTACAGTGGACCGATTCAGCATTTTACGTCGAGTAAAACATAAAATTGTATGCGAGTGAAAAAAAAGAAAAACTGCATCGAAGCTATAATACCCTTCGTACATAAACAATATTCCATTCAAGCATATGATTTTGTTCGGTCAGTTTGTATGGCAGATATATGCTATAGTGCTCCGATCTGAAAAATTATTCGGAGATTACACCATTGATTTAGAGAAGATACCTCGTCAAACGCAAGTACTTGTTTCCGATCGTGGTCCGATATCAGCGGTTCCAATAAATCAGCCGCTTCTTGGGGTGAAAAAGACGTGTGTAAAATTTCAGATCGATATCTCAAAAAATAGGCAGCCGGACATAGCTAAATCGTATCAGCTCGTCGTCCTGATTCTTCGTGGCTTTCTGTCTCTGTTCGGGATATAAAAATTGAATTTTTAAAATTTTTTTACGAAAATAAAAAGGTCTTGGTCGAAAACCTAACCGAATTAAATGTCCAAGTAGGGGTCCCAATGGAACGAGGTTCAGAGGTCCCTAATATAAAATATTATTTAGCAGATTAGCCAACGATCTTTAACTATATTTTTTCAAGACAGATATTTTTGGTTGGTTTTTATTTTTCATTGGTGGCTTTTTTTACGTGTCGAATCCAGTGCAGAACCCTGGAGAGGCCTTCCCACTTCAGCTGGCCTTCAAACGGATGTTCTTTGGCCTGGCCGAGGACCAAAAGTCGTGACCTGCTTGAGCCATAAGTAAAAGACTCGTTTCTGGCCACTCCAAAGTGAATGGCGTTCAGAGAACTTTCCTCAATTGCGTGAACTTCTACACATGATTTCGTCCTCCGAGGGCAAGAGGAAATATCTCCTGTTATCAAACAAACAGTTATCGCATTCCCGACTTGACTCCCACGTCACTGTTGATAGTCGAAGTCGTAGATAATTTTACGAACAAAGACCAAACTCTATAAATCACTCATTATTCCCGTCCTGCTATATAGTGCAGAGCCATGGACGATGACAAGGAGGAGGAAGGTTCTGCGGAAGATTAATGTTCCTTTGCGCATTGGAAACGCTAATATCTGGCTAGGTCATGTCATTCGTATAGATGAAAACACTTCAGCTCTGATTGTAGACCTCCATTTTGTTGGAGAGATCAGGTTGAGAAGGACCTGGCTACACTTGGAATCTCCACCTTGCTGAAAATTACCAATATTTGAGTGATTTTTAATGCGTCTTGAAGAAAGGGAATCTTATGAAACTAGTTCTTTATATCTAAAAGCTTTTCAAAATATATATATGTATTTCCACTCTTCGAGATATAATAACAGCTCGGTTAGGTTCCGTTTTTACCACAGATACGTTAAATTAACACTAAGATCCTTAGGAGTAGGTAAAAGAGAAGTTTCGTTTGAAAATATTACAAGATCAAGGTAGTCCCCATGGCGTCAGACCAATTAAGAGTTAATTTTTGTCCACTTTTCATAAGCCATCATTCAATAGTGGGATCATGATCCATGGTTGATATTGTTCAGAAAATACTTTTATTTCTACGTAACTTTTGATGAAAGTAATTCATAATTATAAAATTCTGAGCTTCTTGTCTAAGCCTAAGCCCTGTCATTCAATCGGGTTAATCCATAATTTTTTCATACTTCATCCTTCGTTATCCGGAGGAATTAGCTGAAAATAATATGAACCACCTCAACTAATTTTTAATACTTCATCTCAAAGTGTTTCATGAATTTATGAGGATCTCTTGTTCTATATTTCTTTTGGCATCCAAAATCTCTACTATTCGAGAGGGAGCACCTGACCCAAACTAAGTTCGTTTGAGCTTTGAACTCCCTTGTAGCTTCAAACCTCGTGAATTCCGACAAACATAAGTATACCTAGAGGCTTCGAGATTTATTAGAACTTCACCAGCTACAAAACCACTGTCGACATAAAGCAAAGTGCGCACATTGCTGCTTCGCATCAGCCAAGCCACTTCAGCCCAGTCCTAGTCACACGGCATTGCGATGCTAACGAAGCAAGCATTTATACCAACAACAAGCCAGTCAGCCTTATGGCAACAAACACTGAACATCACAGCGCAGCAGAGTTTCAAACGGCGTTGTTGTGTACTGGTGCTTTGGCTCCGACTCAGTCGAGCTACAGTGGCATCGATTATAGCTGGCTCTTACCATTGCCACCATGGTCGCAGTCGCTGGGCTGGTTGCTGCTGTTGCGTTTGTTATTACTGTTGTTTGCCTGAGCCATCGTTATTGCTCGATGGCTTGTTTGTTATTGTTGCCGCCGGTGCTTTGTATACACTGGGTTTCGTTCGAGGACGTTCCAGCAGCGAAAAAGCGATTCGACCAACGAGAAGGCGACGGCAGAGTGCGAGCGAATATGTGACTCCGTAAATACATAAATGTATAGCTGTTGGTATGTAAGTATGTATGCATATATGTTTTCTACTTTACTTCTTTCTTACGTTTTATGAGTGGCAGTAGCATTGCCGTGTGTTGTGTACCACGCGCGCCAAAGTGAAACTCGCAACGACTTAACGGCCCTTGCCGGCAAGCAGCCGCACCGGCAACAACTCCACCTCTGTGCAATGGCAAAGTTTTTGTTGTCGGTCTTGGTTACGAAAATTTCATAAAGCAATGGTTTAACTCTTTAAGTCGTGTAACTTGAAAACTTTGATTTTGAGAATTGTTTTTTTTTTTGTGTTTTTTTTGGGGGGTTTGATAGAGAGTTTCACTACAACTCTCGAGAGTATTGGTTTTAGGTGGCTTCTTACAGTTAGATTGGATTAGGTTTCGTGCTGGACCACCTGGGCTGTGGAAAAATCGGTCGGATAATGCTAGAAACTCTTAGTTATGGATCCTGATTGTGTCTTCCTGTATGGGCGAATCTGTTAAAGTAGTTAATTCTCGATTCTAAAGAGTAAAGAACTTGGAGAAAATAATTCGAGCTGCAGAACTAAATAGAGAAGGAACCATCTTCTATAAAAGCGTACAACCGCTGTCGGGCGCTGATGATGTTGATATCATTGGTCTCAACAATCGTGCCGTTAGTTCTGCTTTATCCTGAATGGATAAGGAAGCGAAGCTAATGGGTCTGTAGTGAACGAGGGCAAGACGAAATATCAGATCAAGTCGTCCGAATGGCCGAAAACACTCCAGCTCTGAAAGTATTCGACACAGTACCCGCCAGGGAAAGCAGAGCAAGAGGAAGACCTCCACTCCGTTGGAAAGACCAGGTGGATAAGGACCTGGCTCTGCTTGGAATCTCCAATAAACGCCAAGCAGCGAAAAGCGGTGTCTACGCCAATAAAAAAGAGAAGAAGAAGTCTTACATATGTATATAAAGATCGTTCCTTAACTTTGATTTTTATCCAGCTTAGACGGGTTTTTTAATAAAAACTGCTGTTTGAAATGTAATTTGTGTTTCACGAAATTTTCAAAATTTTTGAAAGTCAACTTAAGCACTTTTCAAAGTGGTGCTTTTTCAATGGCTCTACGTAGCAAAGTATATTTCGAAATTCAGCTGCTAACCGATGAACGCCAAACAAAAAGTAAAGTTTAATACATACATACATACATACACATATGCATGCTGTATGTATATACATAAACTGAAACCAACAACAAACAAAGAAAATAGAAAACAACAATAAAGTTGAGCTGAAATTACGACAAGCAACAACCACTGTACCATATGTTAGTACGACAACGACGGCAACGACGAGAAGGAAACCAAGAAACTCCGCACTGGCAAAATGTCTGCCGCAACGCCGTGCTCTGTACCAAGCCGCTCCGAACCGAACCGGGCCACATCACAACGACGACCAACCAGCCAATATGAACCAAGCTGACTTGAGTTGCAGCTGAGTTGAATGGTGTGCGCCGTCGTTAGCTGGCTGACTGACTCGATGTCTCTGCTTGCCTAACTGGCTGAGCAAGCAATGTACGGACGAGCTAAAATGCCGATAAGGGTGTGGTATGGACACCCGAGCGGGGTTAGCGCGCCGGCGGGTGCTACGCGGCGTTGAAGGTGAAGCATGCTATGGCAACGACAGTGCCGACCAACAGCCCAAGCACCAAACAAATGCACATTTCCAGAGATATACTATAAATATATGTACATAGATGTGTACATATGTGTGTATATGGGCTTGCGCAAAATAACAAACAGAAATGTGTAATAAAAGCAGCTATAGCAGCAATGTTGAATTAATGACAGCAAAAAACAACAACAACAGCAACGGCAACAACGGCAATGGTAAATATCAACACAGCATTTATAGTATAGCAGCAAACGAGTGAGCATAAGCACTATGGGCATCACCGAGTGATTAGCGAAGAAACCGATTCCAACTGGAGTGGTCGAATCTGGTGCCCGTTGTTTCAATTACACCTACCCTGGACATCTCATCTAACCATCTTTCCCGACCAAGTAAGCTCCGGAGACTTCGATTCTTGATTAACCAGGAAATGGATTTATGTAATTGAATGCGACACATTCCTTTTACTCCACTTCGAAGGGCTTGGAAAGCTATTTAGATGAAACCTAGTACCTGTAGGTCTCAAATCATTTTCTTATATAATTTCATTTAGGGCTTATCGAGTGTTAATCTCACACTCAATCTTCTCGTATTATCAAACCAAGGTAAGCTTCGAAGACTATGGCTAGACTAAAGAATAATTTGTAGGCGATAACTAACTTCATAAATAGTAAGGTGATTACTATCTTTAAAAAGTGGCCGATATCAACTCAAGTGCAATCATTTTCGAAGATGTTAAACAAGAACCTAATATTTCGAAAAAAAGCTAAGTTTTTGGAGAGATTTATAGGCGCGTCAGTGCACGAATACGTGTGAATATAAGGCCACGAGTTAAGATTTTCAGTGAAAAAGCGGATATTTCCATGGCCGGCCGTCATAGCAAAATATAATTGAAGGAAATTTTGTTTCTTTTGAGGGGATCTTGAGTTCCCATTTCAGTTTCAGCCAGGTGCAAATTAAAACCAAACCATTTTCAGATAGTGGTCTAAACCAAAGGAGTTATTCGATAATACAGACAACACAAGCCATTACAAATTTATGAAAAGAACAAGCTTATATTCGACATTTAGTCCGAAAGGATCCGCATTTGTATTCGGTCAGGAACCATAAAATCGCCAACTCCTTAAAAAAAAAAATATTTTTAGAAAACTGTATGTCACTATAGCAATATCATATTGTTATACATTATTTTTCAGAATCCAATTTTGTTAACAAGCTTCTTGCAACGGTTTTGTATGCATTACGAACTCATTTAAATGAGGTCACCAATATAACCCGAATTCATCATTGATGATCCCACTGTTTCACTGCAACACAACATCAACGAAGCGAACGTACTGGCACTTGAGAGCTTACAGTTTTGTTCGGTCCAGTCCAATTCGGTCCACACGACTCATCCCGCTGCAGTGGCCATCAAGCTAGCTAGCAATCAGCCATCCGTATGCGCCAGCCAGTCCGGCCAGTTCAACACTCAGCAAGACTCGCAGGCTAGCAGGCAGACAGGCAATCAGCCAAGCAGCACCACAAACTGCCAGCAGCCGGCAGCAAAGGCGCATTAAAGTTATAGCAGTAAAGTTGAAATTCCTTTTTTTGTTTTGGCTATTTTTGATTTTTTTTTTTTGTATTTTTTGTAAGCAAAATAAAAGAGAACTTGCTCAAGAATTTTTACAGTGTTCACAGTGCGATTAAATTATTAATTAGGAGTCATCAGATGAACTTCGAAGTGTTGATATTGACTCCGGTTCTAGCATAGGGCCAAAATAAAAACATTAAAGTATTTTCAAGATTCTTTCAAGTCGGTAGCTATCATACGCCATGACGTTTCTTAACACTTGTGGATTCCAACAAAATGGATTTTTGCGTAGTGTATGCTCTAGCCAGCTGCAGATAGTTCGTTGATTTTCTCAAGTAGACCTTGATTGGAGGTTGATACAAGGCCACCAGATTTAGGAGTACAGTTTCCGTATCAACGTATTTGTTAAGAACCTGGATTTCCAACCGTGTCTGAAGTGTCTGAAGATTCCAGTATCTAATTCGAGTAACCTGTTTCACGCCAAATATGATTGTCATCATTGTTTCTGGGTTTTTCTTATTTCAATTCTAATTGGTTTCAGTAATCCAATACTTTTAAAGGAATGGTTGCTTTGCCCAGGTTCTCTAGTTCGTTGGTTGGGTAACTTTGGCCTACGCCCTGGCTAACTTCATCCAAAACAGATGCTCGCTGTAGTCGTCGCTATAATATAAATAGACGCTATGACTTTCCCCTCGCAAAAGGATTGTATTATGTGGATTGTTTTGGCTTCGGTACTGAACCGACCAGAAATTCACTTTCTGTTTTAATAAAACTTTCGATATATTGCTCTGAATTGGAAAAGTAAAGCTAGAAGCCAGATAGACGATTTTAAACCGTAAGATACAATTCGATTTCTAATTTATCTATGTGACAATAAACAATGAACAGAAGAACGTATATCTGAGAACTAACACCGATTTGTCGATAACATCACAATTAGAGACCGATTACGGGCGTAATCTTCTAGGAAATACATTTTACGAAAATGTGTATGTTTAGGTTATTGTAAATCACATTTCCTCATATCATTTTCTTATCCCGAAACATATCAGATTTTCGCTCTAGCCGCAAATGGTTGTATTCATCCCACTGTGTCGCAACAGCAAAGCGCAAATGTCAAGACGAATAAGAACCGTAAAGTGAGTTGATTGTCAGAATCTACACACATACACATATAAACATACGTATGTATATATTGAGCGAATAAAGGCAAGAACCCATGAAAGAACGGACGTCGGAACATACAAGTCACCTCACTGCTTGGTCTGAAATATTCCCCATTTTATGTGATAAAGGAAATACCATTCTGCTATACTGATTGCTACGAAAATACATTTTATGGAGCCAGCCAGTCAGCACACCGGCACCGGCACCAGTAACAGCAACACCAACAGCGCAATAGCAACGTTGACGATGACTAAAGCGGATGATGGTGCCCAGTGCTAGAGCACGGAGCTGCTATTGTCTCAATGCCAACGTATTGGTGTCGGTGTGCTGCAGTCAAAGTAAAATTTGAACTAAGCATGGCACCGACCAGCTCGACATGGAAACGCCACGGCACACTTCTCAGGCGAATGTGCTGACTGACAGACGGGCTGGTCTGTTGGCTGGCTCGTTGGCTGGTTGACTGGATAGAGCAGCTGTGCGAATGGGTCGCAACGTACGGTGTCGGCGTTGAATTGCTCGAGACACGCGGTGCGGTGTTGAAGTGTCGGTGTGGCAGGCGAAGTGAAGCATTTTGGTATAGAATTTTGTTTTCCTTACGTTCTTCTATTTTCAGTGGATGAAATGTTGATGTTGATAGTCGGACGGGCGACGTTCGTCGGTCGTTTTGTGTGTCGGTTGCTCAGTTGCTGATAGTGTTGCTGTTGCTTGGGTCGGATACGGTGCGGTAGAGTATTAGGTTGCATGGTGCGATAGGATGGGGTGGCTGAGGCGCCGTTGGAGCTCAAGGAAATGTTGTGGACAGTGGGATTTTTGGAAACTTAATGCAAAATAAAGAAATATATTAATATAAGTAATTAACATATTAAAATATTTATGTATATGAAATAGCATAGGTCTCCAAAGCAGGTCCTAAAAGTCTAGTGTTTTTCTACAAAAAATGTTACTTCGTAAGATTCGCATCCAAACTATAGTAAATTAACATTGGACTCCTTAAAGTAATTTGACTCCGCGAATTTGTCTAAAATATAGGTTTCTCAAGATTAAAGATAAGATTTTTGTAAAGAAGTTTCTGTTAAAAAGTGTAGAAATCGAGCGTACGAGGTATGAAAATTAAGTAATGAGACTGATTCCATAAAAACCGTATATTTGAAAATTATTCTACAACTCTGCCATCCCCTTCAAAGTAGTCCCCTTGGGCAGCTATACAGTAATTCCAGCGCGTTTTCCATGCTTCGTAACATTTCTGGAACGCTTCGACTGAGATGTCCGCGAGTACCCTCGTCACGGCCGCCTGGATGTCCGTAATCGACTCAATTGGGTTCCTTTGACCACCGATTTTGTTTTAGGAAACCAAAAAAAGTCACAGGGTGACATGTCGGGCGAATAAGGCGGCTGTTGCAACACGGCGATCCTTTAGAGGCCAAATACTGGGACACGCTGAGGGCGGTGTGGCACGGCGCGTTGTCGTGATGAAGGATCCAGTTACGAGCGATGTCTGGGCGCACCCTGTTGACTCGTTTTCGCATCTTTCGAGTACTTGGCAATAGTAGACTTGATTCACAGTTTTCCCCGTGGAACGAATTCTTTGTGGACGATTCCACGGCTATCAAAAAAGGCAATAATCATCGTTTTCACCTTCAACTTGCTCATGCGAGCTTTTTTCGGGCGGGGGCCGCGCGGAGACAACCTTTGTGAGCTTTGGCGTTTGGTTTCCCGGCCTAAGAGCACTATCACCATACACTCTAACAATTTTAGCGTACGTTTCCGCCCAATCTGGCGCAAAATTTTATCGTGACCGTTGTTCTTGATTTCGTTTTTCCATTTTCGTGACGAGCACTAAAACACACGTCTACTCAACTTGACGCAGCAGGCGAACTAAACAAGCTAGAGCGATGGTACATCATATCAATGGAGAAGGGAGGGATGCCGAAAAAAGAGAAAGGGAATTTCAAGGTCACAGGTTTACCACAAGCGTGGCAATAAAATCAGTCTCAATACTTAATTGTCAAACCTCGTAGTTATTGGAGAGATGAAGTAGCCTTTGTTTCTTTAGTTATTTTGTTGGATACGATTGACCAAATGATAGATTCAGTCAGAGATCAAAACAATTGTATTACCTACTACCTTAGATACAGAAGATCTCTGGGAAATAATATCAGGACCACAAAATTTAACAAAATTGGCTCAATAATTGATCCATACAAACTGAAAACCCAACTCTTTCTAAAGGACCTTATTCCACAATGCGATGCGTTGCAGCTCCTTTTCTGCAAAAATCTTGTAACTTTCCCCACACCTGCAAATTTGAGTCGATTCTGTGTTGAGTACACAGATCCTGCCGATGCCATAAAGAATAGGTCTATGTACCAAAATATTCATAAAATTTAACCAAGTTTTCCACTCCTTCGACTACTGTACATAATACTGATACTTCTTAGTCCGCTTGTTCACCACTGCCGATTTAAGTTTATATGTAGTAGTAAATGTGTGGCAACTTCCCACCATCACCAGCGCCAAATATAATGCTCGAGTGCTAGCATTACCCTCCGTCGAACTAGAGTTTTAGTTGTCGGTAAACAAAACTGCACAGTATTTTACGCCAAAGCTGCAAAAAAAGAGTAAAAGACAAAATAGAAATTTCCATCGATCGAAAGAAGGTAGAAGTGCTCCGTTGCCGCGTTGTTCAGTTGCTTGGTAGCTTTTTGCTTTGCCTGACAACCAGCGCCAACTCGAGCAACCGACATACGGGCGAACCGACGCAACTGACTGACTACTAAGTCGCTACTAGCACTTGGCAACTATTCAAAGTTGTTGGTTGGTTGTGCTGGTACCACTTCGCATGCTTGGCCGTGTCTTCGTTGCCATGGCGCGCCAGTGCTATGGACGGAACCTCGCAGTCACAGCAATGGCGGCAGTGTTGGTCGCATATCTGACACGAAAATTCCACTTTGGAATGGGAAAACACCAACTAGCAAGCATTGCAACAGCAACAACAACTGTAATAATAACAACAACAATAGTAACAAATGCCATTACGTCCACGACGTAATTTAGAATTCTGATGTTCACATGAAGCTACCATGGTCCGGCCACGGGAAAGCACAAGTAGCAGCAGCAGCAGGAATAGCAACAAAGCCCAGGCATTAAGCGAAGCACCAGCTCCACTCGTCTCGCAGCGGCAACGACACCAGCGCTGGCACCGGCACTAGCACCGATTCGAGCGCACAATCTCCTAATGCCACTGCCTGAATAGCAAGAATAAAAATGAGAGAAAAAAGTAGGTATGCAACAACAATGGCTGCAATTGTTGTTCGGTTCCCTTAGCTTTTTCCGTTCTTATTTTCATGATTTGAAATAATTTTCTTTCATTTTCCTTGTTGTCCGTGCGACGGTCGTCTTTTTCATTTCGTTGATGGGATTTTATTAAAATCCACCGACAACCGACCGAACCAAGCAGCTAACGCATACATACATATGCGCTCATAAATATTGCATGTGGATATGTGTGTGTGTGTTGTTTATGTATGTATGTTTAGAGTCGTGCAACGACATCTCGCCGAACAATTTAAGTTTGAATGAATGAATAGCAAAGCACGTGGTAAGTGAGTGTGCGGCATTGACAGAGTATTTAATAATAAAAAGTAAAGCAATGTATTGAAATTCAAATACGATTCGATTTATTGTTGTTTTTGTTGCTTTTTTTTTGGGGGGGATTTGAACGATTTGCTGATAAGGTGGCATTGACAAGATCGCAAGGTCGTTCATTGAGCAGCTGATGGGTGTGACTTGCGGGGGAAGAGTGAGGTAAGGTGTGGGAGAAATAAAAGGAGAGAGAGCAAAACAAAACGAGAGAGGAAGAGACAGAAGTGGTAATTGAGCACGTGGCAGGCTATATGAAAATATATATGTATGTACATTGACATACAAACACACACATTTATACAATAGGGGACAATTGACCATTTTAATATCAACAGGAATCATTTAATGGCATGCCACTGTAGCTCAAACAATGTAAATTTAAAAGACTGGTGCGAAAAATTTGACATCGCATGAGAACAAGGTATTTTTAGTATAAAAAAAAATTAAAAGAGAGAATGAAAATTCTCTCAGAGGACATAATTTTGCAATAAAAAAATTTCAAATTATGGATTTTTGTCGACTTCCTTTGATATCGAATAATAAATCTGCTTAAAGCTTTTCAGATACCACATTTATTGCATAATACGTGGATTGATATACATAAATATTCCAGATCTAATAGTGGAAAAGTGAGCATTGCTGGATGAAGACGGGGTAATTGGCTGGTTGGTTGAAAAGGAGGCATGTGAGCGCCAGACTGCAGATGGCCGCGCTTAAGCCATCATTAGGCCCATTGCGCTTCCGATGGCAACCAACTTAAGCCTTAATCAAGCAACTCAGTAGATTTGGTAAAAATACTGATTTTTCCACCCCTGCTCTCCAATGTCTCTTAATTTGGAGTAATGGGAGCCATGGAATATGACCTGTCTGATCCGGCTGAAGACTGGGTATTCACAAAAATCATGTTCCAGCATCTCATGCTCTGTATTCCGCCGACTCCACTTTTCCCCATTTTCTGATGACCCCAGTAATGTTATTAATCTCCTTTTGGCCTAAAGGAGGGCTTTTTGGTCTGTCCATCATCAACTCTACCCAAAAGTAACTTTGTGGTATTGGGCATAGGTATGGCCTATGTACCAAGATCTGAGGAATTTCTCTAGGCTCCATTGCTTCAACAACACTTAAAGGTGATGAGTGGTATGAGGTAGCTCTGGGAATTGTTTCTCTAGCTGCTCCCGAGAGAGCTGGCTCGTCTGCCATTTTATTTTCTTCTAACGAATTATCTGTTAAGAGTCTATTTATTCCCTGCTTGCAAAACATAACGCAGTAAGGCTTACTTTTGGTCCTACGGATAGCATTTATTGGCACTTGGCTATACACTAGAATGTTTGTGGACTTGCTGGTTAGAGCAGAATCCTGTTTTATGGCAAGCCCACAATTTTGGCGTGAAAGGCTAAATTGAAGCCATTTAGTTTGAAGCCACCTTCCGTGTATGAATTATCAGAGAAGAAGCCCGCTCCTGTTTCTATTTAACTTTTTGATCCGTCGATGAATTTCGCTTTGGAACTGTCGATCACAGAACCATTGGTTCATTCTTCTCTTTCGGGGAGTGAAAACGTTGTGTGTAGGTTTCTCTTCCCCGGTCGCATTGTCAATTTAGTCATAGTTCGTTAACAAGGTCGAGTATGCCTGTTGAGCCACCAACTCTCCCCCCAATGCTCTAAAATCAGTAGCTCATTGCCATAAGCATTTTCTCATACTTCACTTGTATACACTATATTAGTATATTGGTCGGTCCTTGACGGATACCTCCAAATTCTTTTCCGAAAATGCTGTAGCGAATGACACTTCCAGGTTAATTAGTGTTCTGGATATCATATCTAAATGCTGTTGAATTTATTTGAATAATTTTATATAATAGTTCCGGCGCCATAATTCTTGGTTTTTGATGTGAAACATCAAAAAGTCATTAAGCGACTGGACTGTTGAAGGGATCGCACTTGAATTCTATACTTTGGTCTTTGGAAAACCTTTTGTCAGTGACGATTGTAAGAGTTAATATTGTCCTGGTGAAGGAATTACCTGTCTCATATTTTCTTTTAACGAATTCTAAACAAAATTAGTCACACAAATTCCTATCTTCCATTATTTCAGAAAGACGTTTCAGAAAACCACTTGTCATATGATAAGCTATAATATGTACTAAGGACTTATATAGTTGCAAAAAATGCCACTGAGTTGAAGGTTTTTACTGCTTCTTTTGTTTATGCTACAAGAAGATCCCTAAATAACTTAAATGGAACCCGATAGATATTCGAGTAGGGATTGTCAACTGACCAAAGCTTCCAATAAGAAAGCTTCTGGTAAATGGTAGTTCCTGCTAAATTTTCTTGATTAATTTCCGCTTCCGACATTTTGAGTTTTATAGCAATCCCTTCATGCAGCTTAAACTTTCAACGATGTTTTTTTCCTTTATATCATCTTGAACATTTTGTAGATGGTTAGGTTAGGTTAAATGGCTGATAGATTAGCATGTCAGAAGAATCACACAAGTACTGTTATGTTCAGTCTTTTGTGGAACAAGAAGGTGATAGTTAGAAAATGCATTTTCCTATCAGTACCCTTAAGAGCTAGCAAGAGCATTTTATGAAAGGCCTTCTCTACTTAAAGTCACGAGTTATATTTTTGTACTTTTGAGTGAAACAAAAGAAGGTTCTGTGGTATATTGCTACAAATAAATTATGTGGTTTTATTTTACAACGGGAACCCAGCAGCTCGATGCCCAAAAATTCAATTTTCAAATTCAAAATTGACTTATACTATAAAACATCTATTGCTCTCTAAGCTTTCAGATTCTAACGTTTCTAGGAAAACAGCAAGAAACCAATCTAAAACTGTTCCAGGGGCTTTACCAACATTTTCAATATTAATTTTTGATTCTTTTTTACATTGTACGATCAATATGACAGTAAATATTCTAGCAAATTGCAAAACCGGTGGCACTACACATGCAACAACATAAAATCGCTATGAGCACACTTACACAACCAAACCGCTTAATGCACTTGTTGTTGTGTAAGTTGAAACCAGTCATGTAGGAACCGGAAATAAACGCCAACTTTAACGTCATCATCACCATTGCAGTTAATAATCGTTCACAGCAACAGATACGGTAAGACACAGCAATACAACAACCCATACAACAACTGCAATGGCTGTGTGTGTTATGTGCATGTGTGCGCTCAGATAAATGGCCAACCGAAGCAACAGCGTTTCGCGCTAAAAATTTAAATTCGTAAGTCGCTTCGTGTGTGTGTTTAAGAGGTTGTAGTTTGACTAAAGTTGAATTGACTTGACTTGCTTGACAAGTTAGCTGCGCGTTCTGCTTGAAACTCGAAACCATTGACTAGCATTATAAGATTCGAATATTTGGGTGCAAAATTTTTGTGTTTTCTAAAAATGTTCACAAATTTTTTTTAGTAAATAGACAGGGGAGCAATGGATACAGAACTGATTGGACCTTATTGCTGGAGCAAATAATTCGAGCTGCAAAGCTTAATCGAGCTGATACAATCTTCTATAAGAGTGTAAAGCTGCTGGCGTGCGCCGATGATATTTATATCATAGACTTGAAGACCCGAACTGTTAGTTCTGCCTTCTCCGGCATAGAAAAGGAAGCGAAGCAAATGGGTCTGGTAGTAAACGAGGACTACAAGGACAAGACATAATATCTCCTATCATCAAACAAACAGTCGTTGTACTCGCGGCTAGGTTCTCACATCACTGTTGACAGTTATAACTTCGAAGTCGTAAATAATTTCGTCTATCTTGGAATCAGTATCAACAGCAACAACAATGTAAGCCTCGAAATCAAACGCAGAATAGGTCTTGCCAATAGGGTCTACTTCGGACTGAGTAGGCAAATAAGTAGTATAGTTCTCTCTCGACGAACAAAGACCAAATTCTAAAAGACACTCATCATCCCCTTCCTGCTATATAGTGGAATATACCACGCCATTGACATAGTCCAACGAATTAAAAGACAGCAGCTATGCTGTTTAGGTTATGTCATCCGAATGGACGAAAATACCCCATCTCTGAAAGTATTCGACACAGTACGCGCCAGGGGAAGTAGAGGAAGAAGAAGGTCTACTCTCCGTTGGAAAGACTAGTGATTTAGTACGCCAATATATAAATATAAGGAGACAGACCTTTAAAGAACTGCGCTGTAGATGCCATGTTTCAATTTCTTTTCGTTTCCTTATATAAAAGTATCCAACAAGAAGAAAGAGTAGCTAAGGCTTAAAAAGATCAACTAAGGATTGATGAGCTCACTATTCAGGCTACCAAAACTACGCAAAAGCCACTGATACTGCAGTAGAAATCATCAAAGTGAATCCTCTCTGGAGCACCTTTTGAAGCATCTACGGTAATTGTTGTTGAATGTTCAACAGCTGTTTTAGGCATTTGTAGAGCTGTCAAAAAGATAAAGCCCGAATGTGACCAAACAAGAAATACAGAAACATTCACGGTATTGCGACTATATAGAGAGCACGGTGCAAAAATACTACTGTGATATAGAAACTATGTAACGGATCAGGTTACGACAGATATTAACATATTCATCATATATGCAGTTCAGTAGGTAAAAAAATAAATCTTAATACACATCACAAAAGCAAGGTCAATCTAGTCAGTCTCTTAAGAAGAGCCGAAATGAATTAGCCCAGACCTAGACGGAGAGAAATGGCTCCATTTTACATTACATCACACTGTATTGTAAATAGGCGCTAAATAGTCTGTGATATTTTTTTAGACCGCTATAAGACTCATAACGGTAATTATTTTAACGTTGTATAATAATATATAACATTTATTTATTACGATGAGTGAAACTTGCATCGTTTTCCGTATGCTACAAGCAGAATTTAAACATTTGGAGAACCAAAAGTGCGCAAAATCGTCTGAAATTTAAAGAACTTACATATAGTATATGTACATAATATGTACGAGGCATGACAATTAAGTAATGAGACTGATTCCATAAAAACCGTATATTTGAAAATTATTCTACAACTCTGCCATTCCTTTCAAAGTAGTCCTCTTGGGCAGCTATACAGCGATTCCAGCACGTCTTCCATGCTTCGTAACATTTCTTGAACGTTTCGACTGGGATGTCCGCGAGTACCCTCGTCACGGCCGCCTGTATGTCCGTAACCGACTCAAAATGGGTTCCTTTAACGACCGATTTTGTTTTAGGAAACAAAGAAATCACAGGGTGACATGTCGGGCGAATAAGGCGCTGAGGGCGGTGTGGCACGGCGCGTCGTCGTAATGAAGGATCCAGTTACGAGCGATGCCTGGGCGCACCCTGTTGGCTCGTTTTCGCAATCTTTCGAGTACTTGGCAATAGTAGACTTGATTCACAGTTTTCCCCGTGGAACGAATTCTTTATAGACGATTCCACGGCTATCAAAAGAGGCAATAATCATCGTTTTCACCTTCGAATTGATCATGCGAGATTTTTTCGGGCGGGGAGCGCGCGGAGACAACCATTGTGGGCTTTGGCGTTTGGTTTCCGGGTCGTATAGGAAAAACCAGCTCTCTTCGCCTGTAACAATTCGATCAAGCAGCGTGGGATCGTTTTCCACTTGTTCCAAACAGACTTCTGCGACGGTCATTCGATGCTGCGACGCGTTTGTTGATTTCATTTTTTCGTTTTCGTGACGAGCACTACAAACACACGTCTACTCAACTCGACGCAGCAGGCGAAATAAACAAGCTAGAGCGATGCTACATATATCAATGGAGAGGAGAGAGAAGCCGAAAAAAGAGAAAGGGAATTTCAAGGTCACAGGTTTACTACAAGCGCAGCAATAAAATCAGTCTCATTACTTAATTGTCAAACCTCGATTTTAATGAGAAAGACATAACTGACACAGTTTTCATATCAAATTATCGTCGATAATGTTTTAGTAATTACTGTGACGTCCTAGCGAATTTTCACAAAGAAACAGGACGGTGCATTATCGTAGTGCAAAGACCAAAAGTTGTCTAATTGCGGCCTCTTTTTACGAATAGCTTCGCGTAAATGACGCATAACACCCAACAAATTCCTTTTTGACAGTTTGGCCGGTGGAGTGGAATTGGGAGTGCAACACACTTCATTAATCGAAAAAAACTGTCGGCACAACCCTGATTTTTGACCTGCTTTGAAGTTTTTTTTTCGGTTTCGACTCACCTTTGCCACGATATTCGGCGGACTGATCGTCTGTAAGCATAGATCCAAGACTCAGCGCCAGTAATAATAGACGTTGACGCCACGCTGTTTTTTGAAAAAAAAAAAGTGATTTTGGAACCAATCATGCTTTCAGATTTCTTATGTCCAAATGATATTTCAAAATGGTTCTCTCTGATCCTTTCGATATTAAAACGATGCCAGTAAGATCATTGATTGTTAATCGTTGATTCGCATGCAACAAATTCCTTTATTTTAATGGCGTGTTGATCATCAGTTGATGTTGATGGATTTTCTTTGAATAATTTGTAATAATCAAACACTTACTCGCGTCTATGTACTATACATACAGACGCCGGACGGGCAGACGAACATAGCAAAATTTACTTAGATCGTCACTCCGATCATTCAAAGTGTATATGTACATAAGGTCTTCGACGTTTTCTGTTGGATGCTACAAACATTGTGCCAAACTTAATATACGCTGTTTATGGTAAAAAAATAATTGTTGAATTTTTTTTTTATTCAACACAGTTCTCTTCCACGGCAAACTAGGTTTATTCATTTGAAGAAAATTTCTTCTCAGCGAGCATTTTTTTTGGATATCTCAGAACAAAAATAGTCGCTAGAAGCTTGATCTGGAAAATACGGTGGGTTCGGAAGCAATTTATGAATTTTTCCAACGTTTTCACTGACTCTATTTTTCTTAAAATGGGCGCGTTCATCTGCAGTCCATACGGATGAGTGTCGATTGTTCTTCGGAGTGAAATGTTGGATCCATGTTTCATCCTTTGTTACAAATCGACGCAAACATACGGGTTTATTACACTTGTACATCTCCAAACACTGCTTTCAATCTTCAACTCATCGTTGAGTTTTGTTTTTAATCAAAACTGAGCTCGCGCGGCACCCACTTTGTACAGAGCTTTCTCATACCCTAATATTCGGGAATGATATGATATACAGATTCAGTTGATATCCTTAAAGTGCCTGCTATCTTGAACAACTTCACTTTACGGTCATCAAAAATTATTTTATAGACTTTTTTGATGTTTTCGTCGATAACAATCTCTTTTGAGCGTCTACTGCGTTTATCGTCCTCGGTGCTCATTTCAAGACGTCTAAGCTTAGCATACCAATCAACCTGTTGGTTCATTTTCCTGAGGCTGAGTCCGGAAACTCATCATCAAGCCAAGTTTTTGCTACAACTGTATTTTTTCCCTTCAAAAAGCAATATTTTATGAACACACGAAATTCTTTTTTATCTATTTTTTTAACAAAAGTTGCCTCACTCAAAATGATATAATTCACAAAATAATTATCGCCCTATTAGCAACCGGATACCCGGGTACCCACAGTGGAAATCATAAGAAATAAACTGTATATAATTTCTATTAATGCATGCAACTAAATTTTATAATAATAAATAAATAAATTTTACACTTTTTTTATAATTAATGACATTGAACACATGGTACACGATTAACTGATTGCTCGTCACAAACAGGTTGGTGACAATTGGCACAGGCCTGTCTTTCGCCGTTTTTTTTTTTGGTAAAGCATTGCAGACATGACAAGATCCTGTTACTCTTTCCTTCCGGTTTTATCTTTTGGAGTCTCTGGAATAAGATTTATCACGACTGTTCCTGTCAGTGTATGGCCTAATACACTTTCAATGGCAATCTTTGTAGAGAAGTGGCGTATTACTTGTGTTTCGCCGTGCGATGTTCAGTCATCGGCAATGCTTAATTTACGCATAAATTGACGACGTTCTATCTTTTTTTTTGACAATCATTTTATTATTTTCATAATAAGTTATACATATATGCCGCACGTGAAGAAATATCTAGCATATTGAAGAACATTGCCATTGGCCATCTCGAAGATCGTCGTTGACTGGTGTATCTCCGCACCATTTGGTCCATTGTGTCAACTCTAGCTTTATGTTTATTATAAAAATTTATTATTTCTGGTTTTTGTTTAGCGTCATCACCAACTAATATATAAGAATGCATTGTCGATATCAGAATGAGAGCTTTATTTTTTTAGGAACGTAGGAACACATGGTAACCTTTTCGCGTAATCCAAAAACTGTCGAATACTGCTCCCGTGTCTTATTCGCTTCCATAACAATAGGGATGCAAGGTTTATTCTTTTTAAGACAATGGTAATATTCCACGACAACAAATGTTTAGCAACTGGTACAGCAGTAAATAAGTTACCCATGCAGATGTTTCTACCACTAACTCGGTACGGAGCCGCCAATTCTTTCACTACTCTTTCACCCTGTTTCACGATTCTACGTTGTTATTTTTTTCTTTCTTAAAATTGTCACTGACAATTAATGTTCGAAGAACAAAATTTTTTAAAAAAAATTTAGAAAAATTTTGTAAAACAAACAAAATTTTTAATACTCAGATCGTGGGCACCCCGGTACCCGGTTGCTAAAAGACGTCGGTAAAGTTGGTTACTAACAAAAGGGTTAAACAATTGCCTCTTGAAGTTTTAGGCTAACTAGAAATCATATGGGTTTAAATGTTGTAGCGCCATCTATGTGTCAGGCCGCGTATTTTTCAATTGACCTGTTAGTACTTATTGTAAAAGCCTATTTTTTAATAAGCCGTGCACTTTCAACTTTTAGTTTCACAGAAGATTTAGCTATTTCTATTTCATATCAATTAGCTATTCAAAAGCAATATGAAAAAAAAAGTTCAAAAAGTTGTCGATGGTGCATCCTCGACTATTTACAGTTATTAAATTTTATTAAAAATCCAAATTTTAAATTTAAAGCGAATTCGCATAGGCAATAGTTTTTCCCCTTTAACTGCGGCCAATAAATAAGTATGTATGTATGTTCAATACAACACCTGAAAGTTGGCAACCTCCAGAAAATATTGCGCAGTTTTTTTTCTTTTTTGTTTGCAAGCGAATGCATGACAAGCGGAATTAAATATTGAACAGCAAAAAAGTGCAATCACACATAAGTGTTTTTTCCATCCAGCTGAGTTTTTGTTAAAGTTTAAATATAATAAAATAAAATACATGAGCACGCATGAGTGTGTGTGTGTGTGTGCGATGAACGTAGGTGGCTAAAAAAATTAATGTTGGAAATTCGCAAAAGTCAAAGTGCGCGCAACAAAAACGCACACATCACTACAAAAAAGCACAACACACTCACACATATATATGAAAAAACATGCGCCATTTGCGCACACTTACACACACAGCGGCAAAAAAAAAGCAACAAATAAACAACAATTGTGAGCGATGCGACAGTGAAACCCAACAAAAAGGTGAATGCAATGAAAAAACGCGCAGAAAAAAGCACTCATGTACATATACACATACACATATGTATGTATGTATATATAAGTATACATATATACATATATACGCATGAGTATGTATAAATAATTTTGGGTGTGGGTGGACATTGTGCGCAAACACAGCGTCAACATATGAAATAAACAACAGCTACAACAATGCCAACAACGTGGCAGAGCCGTTAACGCATAAGCGGCCACCATGCGAAGCTTTCGAGCCACAATCAAAGCAGCGCACAGCATGGCGCGCAGCAGCAATAGTTAGTACGCGTTGAATTTAGTCATTTGGCGCGGCGCGACCCGATTTCAACACAGCGCTGACAGTGTTGCCGTTGTGTCATCAACAGCAGCAAGCCGGCAGTGTGCGACACACAACGGCACATTTCCAGCGAATTCATAAAAAACATTAAAAATAGCTTAATAAGTAAGTAATAAGAAGTAAAATATAAAATAAATAAAAACATGAAAAATTCAAGTTAGAATACCCTTCACAAATGAAAAATTTTCCATGTTAGATACGTTTTGTATGAGACTTAAATCATTATTCTTCTTCTTTAGAATCCGCTATTTTTATCGGTTGTCCAACGAGAATTTCATGACATTTCATTGGTTGGAAGTGAAGTTATTGCTTTTTAAAATGTAGTTTTTGTTTATCGGTGCGAAAATGAGCTTTGAACAAAGATCCAACTTTTAAATTTTTTTTGGTTTTTCCAAATGGGATGAAACAAGTTTATGGCGATGATTGTCTATCCCGTAGTAGAGTGCACGAGTGGTTTCAACGTTTTCATAGTGGTCGTGAGGACATAAAGGACGATCAACATGTGGGCCAATCAAAATCCGTGATCACCGAAAATTCCATCGAAATTGTGCGTGAATTCATCAAAAATCAGCCGAAATCATTATAGAAATTCATGGAAATGGAATTGAACATCTCCAAAACATTGATTTATCGCATTTTGACCGAATATTTGGGCTTACGAAAGGTGTGTGCACGGTTTGTTCCGCACAAATTAACTGACAACCAAAAATTGCTCAGAATCCAACATTCGAAGGATGATTATTTGCCCAAAAATCACATTTTAACCATTACCCACTCTCCGTATTCACATGATATGGCAACGTGCGACTTCTTCCTTTTCGGAAAAATGCATTTGCCCTTGGAAGGAAAGCGTTATGCAGTTGTAGAGGCCATTCAAAAGGCTTGCGCCGGCATACTATCGGCCATACCGGCCAACGAGCTAAAACACTCATTCGAAATGCTTTTGGACCGTGCAAAAAGCTGTATTGAAACAGAAGGAGATTATTTTGAATAAAATTTTGCCGAAAAAAACTGGAACTCACCTTGTATAACTCATAGGGTTCATGGTTCCATCGACTGCGGTATTTGCCGTTGCCAATGCGCAAAGGATCATACATCTTCCGCAGAACCTTACTCTCGAAAACTCGTAACTTTGACTCATCAGATGTTGTCATCGTCCATGGCTCTGCAACATATGGTAGGGCGCGGAGTGAGTTATAGAGTTTGGGTTTTATTCTTCGAGAGAGGACTTTACTTCTTAATTGCCTACTCAGTCCGAAATAGCATTTGTTGGGAAGAGTTATTCTGCGTTGGATTTCGAGGATGACATTATTGTTTGTGTTAATACTGGTTTGGATTGACAAAATTATCTAAGACTTCAAAGTTATTACTGCCAACATTGACGTGAGAGCCAAAACGCCAGTGCGACGACTGTTTGTTTGATGACAGGAGATATTTCGTCTTGTCCTCGTTCACTGCCAGACCCATTTGCTTTGCTTCCTTGTCCAGTCTGGAAAAAAGCAGAACTAACGGCGCGGGTGTTGAGACCGATGATATCAATATCATCGGCATACGCCAGCAGCTGTACACTCTTATAAATATTGTACCTGCTCGATTAAGCTCTGCAGCTCGAATTATTTTCGCCCGTAGTAGATTGAAGAAGGTGCAAAATAGGGGGACGCCTTATCTGAAACCTCTTTTGATATCGGCTGGGAGTGGTCCTTCTCGATGCTGACGGAGCTTTTGGTATTGCTCAACATCGGTTTACACAGCCGAATTAGTTTTGCGGGGATACCAAATTCATACATAATAAATTCAGCTCTCTTCTTACTGTCAAAAGCTTCGAAATCGGCGACGAAGTGGTGCGTGACGATCTTCTTTTCACGAGTCTTTTCCAAAATTTGGCGCATGGTGACTATTGAGACATCTTGTTGATTCCAGTCTTTCGTCAAAGTATTCTCGACAGAGCCTTGTAGACTATTGAGCGGGCTTATTTGTAGCTTGGAAAGGAAACCACGTATGGTTTCTTCGGACATGCTTTTTGAACAATATTCTCAAAGAAGCTGTGCATGCTCTTTGGGGGTCAGTTTTCGCCGCCGTATTTGAATTTAGCTTGGCCGGCAATCCATACCCATTTCTTCTAATACTTTAGGACATCAGTCACTAGATCATCTCCGGGGGATTCCAATAACAATGAGCGAGTTTTAGTGCTATTTTATGAGGCATATGACGGTCAGGAGAAAACATTTTCACACTGTGAATTTTTTTTTGGAGTTATGTATATATAATTTATTAGGAAGCGGAACCCAACCCATTTCTAAATATATTTTTTGACACAAACGGGAGCTTTTCTCAGTTATAGCAATTTATAGATTTTGAAAAAACATTTTTTGTGGGCGTAGCACTGTTTGGATTTACTCGTCTTCAATACTAACCTCCTCTGCCAGAAAATGCGGGTACCAAGTCGCATTAAAATACCTAGGCTTTAGCACACGCTTACGTAAAACCAAGTGGAGGCATTTATTGTTGTAATGGAATGCGTCATTTGCGCCGAAATATCACAGCGCGAGTCACAGCGGAGTGCCCCTTCGCAGTGGCTACTATACTAAGTAGCAACAAGCTGACTAAGACTCTATCGAGTGCTTACAGCGAGTTGACGGCTCGCATGACGACTTCTTGGCTTGGCTTTGTTGACTGACCCAACTATTTTCCGCTGAGTTATGGACACTAGCCGCTTCGAAGACGCTATGAAAGTGTTCTGCATACCAGCTTAATGTCGGTGGCACCATTACTGGCTGCGTTTAGCTTTTCCTTGTCAACATATGTATGTATATATGCGTGAAAGCACGCAATCACGCACGCACGAGTCACGCAATGTTTACCTGCTACCTTCCACTTGGCTATAGTTGTCTCAAGCAGGCACAAGAGTACATTGCACGTAGGTCGCACTGGGTGGGCGGACGATTAGGGCCAAGTTAGCGCATATATTTGTGAAATTTTGCTGCTGGATCGATAACTGTCCACATCAGAAAAGAAGTAACAAAATGTTATAATGATTTAAATATAAAATAATACAGTAAAACCTCGATACAATGTAGCACTGAAGGAGCTACGTGCGATATTATTTATTGAAACAGAATTGTGAATGAATGTCACGGTCAAATAAGTAATAATGCAGGCAATTAAGATATTACGGCGAGATCTTAAATTGAGAGCATACAAAATATTGTACAAAAACTGAAGTTACTCGAAACTACTCGACCTTCCTAAGCGACATCGCTTCGCTTTATGGGCTCTTGAAAAGTTCCAGGAAGATACCACGTTTTCGAGCCGGGAAGTTTGTTCAGTTTGTAAACAAGCAAAATTGCCACATTTGGGACCTGAAGAGACGCAAGAGCTGTCATTTTACCCAGAAAATAACAACGTTTTGGTGTGGTTTTTGGGCCGGTGGAATCATGGTCCAAATGGTGACCGGAATCGCGGCATGCTAACCGACGATTGGAAGCCTGAAACTGAAGCTCGAGATCTCGGCGATATTTGATTTCAACAAGACGGCGTCACTTACCACACATCGCATTAATCTATGGATTTAAGAACACTTCGGTGAACAGATAATTTCACATTTTGGGTCGGTCGATCGACCACCAAGATCGTTTATATCACACCGTTAGACAATTTCCTGTGGGGATATGTAAAGTCTAAAATCTAAAGTCTATGCGTATAATCCTGCTTCGGTTCCGAACTTGGAGCAAAACATCACGCGTATCATTCGCCAGTTACCAGTCGAAATGCTCGAACGGGTCATTGAAAATTGGCCTCAACGGATGGATTCTCTGAGATGAAGCTGCGTCAAAACACTTGAATTTGAAAAAATAAATACCAAAAAAAGTTCTTTTTAATGATAATAAAGATTACCCATTAATTTGAAGTTTCTGTGTTTTTTTTTTAAAACCTCGAAATGGATCACCCTTTATATATATGTGCAACATGACAACCTGACTCGATTTAGCCATGTCCGTCTGTCCGTCTGTAGTATATAACGGAATTGGTTCCTTAGTTTTTGAGACATCCTTTTGTCGATTGAAAGCCCCTTTTTCTCCAAGAAGCTGCTCATTTGTCGGAACCGCCGAGACTGAACGAGCGGAATAACGTGCTTGTATGTAAAGCTTTTTGATTTGACAAGATATCTTCCAGAAATTCAGTACGGGTTATTATCTAAGAAAATATCGTAGTCTCCGAAAAATTTGTTCAGATCGGATCCCTATGGTATAAGCTGCCATACAAACTGACTGATCAAAATCAAGTTCTTCTAAGTGGTCTTTTGTATTTGTGACAGATATTATACCTTCAATGTCAGAAAAGTAAAATTTTTTTTTTTTTTGTTTTTTGTTTTTGTCTTTTTCTATATCTAAAGACAATAGCTGTGACATGAGATTTTTTTTACTGCTATTTAAATAAGTTTTACCTAACTGAATACTTTCAATATGCAAACGGAACACTTACACGTTTGTAACGGCTATTTGCTAGAATAATCTGTACAGATTATAGACGAGCGTACGCGTAAAGATCGTTAGTTTAAATTTAAATTCAATACTACAAGGATATCCTTGGTTTGGCGCGCATTGTCCTCCATGCTTGGTCGCTCGGCTCTTAGCCGGCCCTATGGAAAGCCGGTCTGCATGATAAAATACTAGTTTCTGCGTATGTGTATATGTGTGTGCTTCATTTTCTCTCTATAAATGTGCTATAAATGCGTAAAACTGTGTACGTGTGTGTAAATGCTTCTGCGCTTGTATGCGCTATCCTTCACCTCCAGTGCGCCGAGTTGGCTGTGAGCTGCTGAATGTCTGTGGTAATATAGCTAACGTAGTTGTTGTTAATGTTAGTAGCAACTGACTTGTATGTGTGTCATCCTTATAGTCATCCTGCTGAAATTGGAATTCCTTGCACACACATATAAGTAAGTATATGTACTCGTACAATAATGACTAAGTCAGCAGCACCGATGTTTATAGCACTAACAACAATAATAACGAACATTTCAGTATATTCAACGAAAGCTTTGTTGTATTTACAGCTGCAGCACAGTGTGGAGATATAACTGTGTAATCATCAACCAATGTTATATACTCGTATATACACATCCATATATACATATATATCTACATATCGTATGTATGCTTATGTATATAGACCATAAACGAGCTTGATGGCAGCAAAACTGCAGGGCGGTGAGTAATTGAGATTTACAGGGTACAACTTCTATCAAAAGCACTTGTCTTCCATTTGCCACTGACTTTGCAGAGTGATGAAACGAACAAGCAACTGGTATAAAATTAACCGACTGGCATAATGAAATAGAGCTAGAATATGAAGCTATTTTGACAATTTAATGGCGCACACTAGTATTGAATTGCAGTTGCAAACGTTGTTGTTGCTTTTATATGATCAGATACTCGTAGTTCGTCTACCTTGGAACCAGCATTAACAACAGCAACGCCAGCCTCGAATTCCAAAGCAGAAGGTGCTACTTATGTAAGACTAAGTAGGCAATTGAGAAGTTAAGTCTTCTCTCGACGAACAAAGACCAAATTCTATAAGTCAGTCATCATCACCTTCCTGCTACATGGTAAAGAAACGTGGATGATGACAACATCTGATGAGTCGGTGTTACGAGTTTTCGAGAGAAAGGTTCTGCAAATGATTATTGGTCACGTCCTCCGAATGAATGAAAACACTGCAGTTCTGGAGTATTCGACGTAGTACCCGCCGCGGCAAGCAGAGGAAGAGGAAGATCTTCACTCCTTTGGACAGACCAGGTACGGAGAAAGGTCTGGATACAATCTCCAATTTGCACTCTGTTGTAAATTCGGCTATAACCGCGTAAGCCTTGTTTACTTCAATAAAGAAAAAGAAGAAGATACTCGTATTACAGCTCAAACTTAGCGAGCAGAGAAGTGATGAGTCAAAACAAGCTAGTTTCAAAGGCCAAGTTTTGGTGTATACAAATAGAATTAACTCGTGGGATACCTCTGCTTTGGCGAAGTTGCTCGTTGTTTGTAAAATAAGGACACTAAGAACTTTAGGTTTTATAGTCAACATATTTAGGCGAAGACTAGCGAGCTTGCAGTTGTCGTTAATGATTATGCGCTTTCAATATCTATGAAAAGTGAGTTGGGCTAATGTATGTCAACAACACTCTTTGTACTTGGTCTAATGCAGTGTTTTTTTTTAGGAGGTTTTCTCTCTAAGAATGCATTATTAATAATTAATTATTAATAATTAAAAACTACACTACAGTTGTGGTTTTTATGCTGGCTTTCTAAGGCAATTCTTAAATCGTATTCTAATCGAAAGACCCACAGTTTCTTAGATTAGAATGACAGTTTTAAAATTGACCATTGAATCACTCAACACTCAATTATTTTGTAGTGTATCGGCAAATCAGTGAGAAAGTGTTTTCTTGTGTACCTGTTTGTGGGATCTCGAAGTGAGACTTCATTCGCGCTCCAAGTACGTAAAGTAAACACCAACACAGCTGTCTATCGCTATCACTTTAACATTTGTACGACTGTCTTCATAACATACCATGTAACTTGAGTATATTTTTTCTGGAATTCATATTTTTGGTTTGGTAAATATTTTGAACAAAATGTCGGTCAAATGGCCACAATGGCTCCGTTTGCGTATCTCCACCTCTTTACCTGTTGTAGCATTTCGCATGTGGCGACCATTTGACTGGGTCATTTCTCGAAATTTACGAGTCACTAACCTTTGCACGCAATGTATCCATGTTTAGACGTGAAACATAAGGCGACGCACTATCATATTTCGAGGTTCCCTACTTTTTTAAATAAAAAACACAGACTTCAAATTTTTTGGAAAGAAAGAACATTCTCGAAGATTATTTCTTTCAAATGATGGCCGCGGCTATGTCTCAGAAGGTCCATCCGTTGAGTCCCATTTTCGATGACTCGTTCGACCATTTCGATTGTGATAATGATCGAAATGACACGCGTCATTTTTTGATCCAAGGCCATATTCTCACAGAAAGAAGTCTAACGGTATCACACGATCTTGGTGGCCAATCGACCGACCCAAAACGTAAAATTATTTGCTTACCGAAGTATTCTCTCAAAAAATCCATTGATTGATGTGATGTGGGCTAAGTGGCGCCTTCTTGTTGATGTCCAATGTCGCCGAGATAACGAGCTTCAATTTCAGACATCAAATAGACCGGTCTCACGCTGAACAAAATTTGTCTCGAAATCGTCGAATCTTCTTGGAGCTTTTCGAAAGCCCATGGAGTGAAGTGATGTCGCTTGGGAAGGTCGAGTGGCTTCACTTCTTGACCAAGATATATTTAGTACGCTTTCAATTTAAGATCTCGACGCAAAATGGACCAAATAGTTGGAGTTGCATACGTCAATCCGAGTTACTGCGTACGTCGTCGAATCGACTTTCCACGGTCTTCGTGTACACCTATCAGCTACGGCTGCTATATTTTCTTCACTGTGCGCTGGACTTGGTCTATTAGGTCGAATATTATTCAATAATGAATGCCAAACAATACTGAATAAAAATAACATGACAGCTTGACACTACTCATACGTGATCTGTCAAAAAGGCTATTGAGAAAAATACCTTTACTTGAACCAATGACAAACTCTATGAACACACCGCCAAAATTGGACAGAAATCCGTAGGCAAACATGGCCCTTAAGTAGACATATCGAAAGCTTACTGAAATCGATGTTCAACATTTTTAAATTTAGTTCACATCTTCGAAAGCAAATCCAACTTATTATTAAAATGATTATATTTAGAGGAAGTTTTCATTGCGCACCCTATATGGCTTTTTATTCATGTATAGTACATACAATTCTACATAATACCACACTAATACCCCACACATGCACATATACACTTATATGCGAACAGTTACATATGTATAGTATATATATGTAAAACCCAATAATCAGCTGTAAGAATACTTGTAAAAGAGCTTTTATGTTTGTGCATTAGGGCATACCATATTTGAAAAATATATCTATGGTATACTTATGTTATATACGGCTAAGCTGGCTGGGTCATGTCGTCCGTATGTCGTCCTGCCAGGGGAAGCAGAAGAAGAGGAAAGACCTGGCTACACTTGGTATCTCGAATTGGCCAAATTGCGAAAGGAAAAAATTAAATACATGAGATAGAATGAAAACCTCGAAAAAGTCGTATAAGCACTTGTACCAGTTGCTTGTTTCATTCAGCACTCTCTAAGTACTCAAAAATTGATAGATGAAGCTACCCTATAGATACAGATACCATACTTTAAGAGATCTACTATTATTAGTTTAGAGTATATCTAATGGAGATTTCCACAAACTTTTTTCTGCAAATCAGCGACCTGATAATCTGTCATACTATTGGTAATAATACCGGTTCAAATATTTTCAAAGTAACTAATGAAAAATAATACTTCAGCATGAACATTCTCCAGAAAGTTGTACGGGTTTCTCATAGAATTTTTGAAGAATAAATCTGCCTTCTAACATTTAGATTCATACCAAGAGTGCTCTTTCGCGTAAATTCTTTTAGCTCCTTTTCGGAAAACAATAAGTAGAGACCGTGTTTGTAAAGCAACGAATCACCCTAATAAAGATGGTGTATTTTTCGCTTCGTAAATTTTGTCTATCTCATGCTGCTTCTTTCTTGCATAGTAAATGGCAACTAGCTATACCATATATTACATACAAAAACCAAAACTGGAATGGAATATACATAGATTCGTGCGTATTTACAACCCTCACCAACATTGCAAACATTAAAAACAAAAACAACAAGCTTGGAAAAGATAAGCCACCAATGTTATAACGTCAACTGCAAACACCCTTTATCACATGCCACCCACCGACCAAACAACCCAAAAGCTCACCCAGCGATCAATTCGACCTAGTATTCGCAAGTCAAGCTATATAGACATAGTACATATGTATGTATGTAGAAAATATATATACTAAGGCATATATGTACATATATAGAATTTGATTTTATTTACATGTTCAAGTGCTACACAGCCTGTCGGAAATTTTTGATTTCGGTTCGTTGTTTTCTTCCATTTTGAGGATTGTTAAGTGTTTTGCAAATCAAATTCATCAAACCCATCTCTCATCGGCAGTTATAATGCTCTCCATGAATGTGGGATCGGAGTTCGCACCATCAAGCATATCCAGAGAGACCTGTTTACGAAAAAAAATCTGCATTTTTTGAAAAACAAAAATCGGCTTTATCAGAAAGAGTCGTGTAGGAACGAATCAAACATAAAATATCCGATGCCGAGCTCTCTTGTCTTCTCTCTGACACTTTCCTAAGGATTCTTAAGCACCATATCCTTCACTTTTTTAATATTTTCATCAGTTGAAGAGGTCGAAGGTCGTCCAGAGCGAGGCATGTCTTCAATGATCTCTCGACCATTTTGTAGGCTTTGTACCACTCGTGGACTTGTGTTTTTGATAAAACTGGCCGTAAGTTTCTTCCAACATTCGCCACGATTTCATTCAGCATGAATACTTCCCGGCTTATCTGCGGTCGTCCTAATATATCTTATTTTGAAAACAATTTTATCGATTTATTGCTTCGAACCCAAGCAGCATATATAGTTTTCACAACAGTGCTATAGAATCTAAAGTTAATTTACCTTTAGCAGTAAGATAATTGTTGCATACCGCCGTGGGAGAGTAGATGCATTTGAAAGTTTATTGTACTTGAGCTCTGCAGTTATCGTTCCCTCTCACTTATGGTTGGGTCACATAAATTAAATTCCATTGTCTACGGTTAGGAATTGGATTTCAAACAATTTTCCGATCGAACCAATTATTTCCGGTAAGCTGAATGGATATCTCTGGTATAGTCCTTTAATTAGGCATAGTCTATAGAGCTCAAGCACAGTGCTTTTTCTTAGAAAATTGTATCTCCATCTTGAAACTTATAGCAAGTTGTGAATGGTGTTGTAGAAATATCGAAAGCTTTCATAAACTGTCGGCAGCTGATGATTTCATACTTCTATATATCCTTGTTCAAGAAATGCCCATTACTCTTTTCTCAGTTCTTCTTTGTAGATCATTGCTTTAAATAGATGATGCTTCCGGCAACCCATTCTATATACACCTAATAGTTTCCTGCCAGGGACATACAAAAAATTATTCCACCACATACACTTACACCTAACTAGACATACATAAATATATTTCAGTCCCCACAACAAGCACACCCCAAAACAGTGTGGGCGCATTTGTGAATCATATCTACGGCCATGATGGCTACGCAGTCAGTACCGCGGGTGGAAAGGCAGTCAGTACTGGTAGCCTGTCAAACGGGCAGAGTTGATGGTGAGTAAGGGTAAAGGTTCTGCTCAACACTCGTTCCGCACAAGTGGGTTGCTAACGATATTGTGGCCCACAGAATCTCACAGCAATTGATGCCATGGTGGTAAGTAGCATTCAGGCAGACAAGCAGATAGGCAGTTAGTCAGCTTCAACCCCCACCATCACCAGCAGGAATGGTGGTACAATAGAATCTGAACCAACAAGCAGGCGGCACTGAAATAATAAACTCACACCAAACTCATTTGGCATTAGGAACTAAGCAGGGTGGTAGAATAGCAAAAAAGAGATGGGATTTATTGATGCGTAGACAAACATATGTATGTACATACGTCGTGCAAAACCCAGAGTATCAAGAATATTCTATGGAACCAAGCGGGAAATGAGACTGCTATAGATAAACAGCTTTTTGGTTTTATAATCGAGGATTATAGATAATTTCGATCTCATTTTTGCACATGATAGCATCTATAACTTTTTACGTAAATTCTCATTAGAGTTCTCTAAGTAGCTTAAAGCTACAGGTTTGCAAGCCTTCATTCTTAGGTTAACAATACATTGCAAAACGATAGTTCTAACCTCTCTTGGAAGACATATGAACATAATTGGTTTCCTTCAAAAGATATTGACTTAAATTAATAAACAAGTTAAGGGTAAGTTAAAGCTTTTAAGCTGCGTCCGAATGACTGTTGGTTGATACTTTTTGATACAGAAAAAAAAAACTCCAAGATTTACATGAATCTGCTGGTCACAAGCTTATACTCCTGCACCATCCAGCCTTCAAGCCATCTATAAATTA
Organism: Bactrocera correcta; assembly: GCA_027475135.1. Taxonomy (NCBI): domain Eukaryota; kingdom Metazoa; phylum Arthropoda; class Insecta; order Diptera; family Tephritidae; genus Bactrocera; species Bactrocera correcta. The sequence goes on along the minus strand of CM050325.1, from coordinate 43,097,690 downwards.
CGAAATAATGGATAATAAAAGACGCGTTTGCATAAAAAAAATTGTTCAGAAGAATAACTTCGGCTGCTAAGATATGAACGCCTTCAGATTCTTGGTAAAATTTTAGATAGACTTTTCTTCGACCACAATTTGTACTAAAAACCTTTCAAATAATCACGCAGTCAACTAAATTGTTTTTGATAGTAACCAAGTGTAGATTAAGATCATCAATGTAGCTCTCTCATTTCTGGTAATTTGTGCCAAAAATAATCAACCCTTCAGTTCACTTGTTTCTGCTTTCTTCACATGAAGCCATTTTCCTATTTGGTTCTCAAATAATTCTCTAATATTTTTGAGCTTTCAAATAAAAGTAGCATGACAGATGCAAGGAAGATTGCGACGCAGCGATTATACAAACATTCTTCATGGCACGTCTGAGGGGTTGTGGAGAAATCAAAAGAAGCATGTACATACATATTCATGTATAGAAAATGGAAGATTATGCAGACCCAATTGCAGAGCAACGACGACGGCGTTGAGCTTTGAATATGAAACAAGGAAACAACAGAAGCAAGAAATAATGAAGCAGTCTGAATTCAGGAATAACCACAACAGGAGGTAAGCAGACTGAGCATAAGGTGGTAGCCAGCAAGCTGGATGATGACAGCAATAGCAGTCAGAAGGATCCAAGGAAGAATGCGTAGCAAACGTCGAAGCTTGGCATATAAGTTTAGATACATACATACATATATAAGTATGTATGCTCAGCACAGGCAAGCTGGTTGGTGGCTTTAACATAACAGTAGTGAAATAAGAGAACGCATTAAACTTAAGAAGGTGTAGCAGCAGCAGAGGTGTGGAGTGTGGTGTTGGCAAAATGTTGGGAATTACGGCATGAATAAAAACGAAGTGTGTTGAATACGAGTATAAGCGAACGAACGGGGAGGCTAACGTAAGCGGCGAGTATGAATGGTAATGCCAAGTTAGAAGTGTAAGGATGGCTGAGGGAAACATTTTCGTTAGTATTTGTGGCGCTAAGGACGAAGAAAGTAATGAACGTTATAGTAAGAACGGTTGGTTACCCAAAAGGGTGCGTTCCACATGCAAGTTTCCCGGAAAAAATTCCTAGAAACGAAATGGATGAATAAACTGGATTATATAGTATTGTATTAGTATCAAAAGCTCAAACTCAAATCTGTGCAATACTTTTCTCTATTATACTCAATCCATATTTTTTCAGAAGTAGAGGAACAAGTCTAAAAGCTTTAAATATTTTAAAGATTTCCATGACAAATGAAAGCTCATTAAATGAAGCTTAAGCATAGCATCAAGGAGGTTTCCTTTGCAGTCCTATAAGGTGTTATTAGTCGATCTTTAAAATTAATTCTCGATGCTAAGAATTTTTTCTTAGTAGACTTTCGGATGTCGCGAGGAAGTTTCAAAAAGAGTAACTATTCCATCTTAAATCTCCTAAATAGCAGTAAACATGTATAACTGTCCCGTTATTTCTAGATTGGGATATATTAAGTTGGTCACGAAGTTTCTAACACCTAGGGAGAAAATTCCGAGACCCTAACAAAAAGAATACAAATGATCAGCATGTCCAGCTGAGTAGATTTAGCCATGTACATCTGTATGTCCGTTAGTCCGTTTGTCTGTATATACGCGAAGCTTTTAAGATATTGGTCTAAAATTTTGAAAAAGGCTTTTTTCACCAAAAAGCTGCTCACGGAACCTCGGACCTCTATAGCAAATAGCTCCCATACAAACTGGACGATCAGAATCAAAAGTTTGTACGAAAACCTTTTCCACGACGAGATTTCTTCACAAATTATGACAAACAGTCCAAAAATCAGGTTCTTGTAAGGAATCTCTCGTATTTATTGAAGGATATATCACACGTATGTAGCTTAGATGTAACCGAAGTTAACGACAGCAAAGTCAAGCAACCGGCAGCATTTCTGCCATGAACGAGAGGCTCATAAATACTAGCACTCGGTTGAAGGAAGCTTCAAATAAAAGCAGGGGTATGGCCACAAATAGGGGTAGAGGTACGATTAAGCATCTAGAAAATGTGTGAGCTCCAATTCTATAGTTTCTAGTAGACCTTTTACTGAGTAGTCACGCTTTCTTTGGAGTACACCCTGTACATAATATAAGTCGGAAATGGTTCCTACGTTACCAACTTGCTGCTCGTTATTGCTCGCCCTACACTGAACAACTCTCTAAACAACAAACCAACCAACCACCCATCCGCACGCCTGCAAGGCAGTGACTTAGTATGCCCGAAGAGGTCGGCCGCTTTAGGTTTGGTCTTTGTCGAAAGTCGGTCGGTGCACACACACACACAAAGCTAAAAGTATATGTATGTATGTTGGCGTTGAAACCGTTGCTTCAGCTGTTGCTGCTGCTGCCTGATGCAGACCGACTGACAGGCTGTTGATGCCGGATAGTGATGCTGTCGACCTCGCTTGCTGTGCCATGATTTAGCTCTATACTTAAGACTCAACGTAAGCATCAGCTTGTTTGCTTTTTTCCTTTTCTTGTTATTTCGCATTTCATTTTGTGCTTGTCTCGATTTTTTTTCTTGTTTCTTATTTTACTTTCTTCAACCACTGTACCCTGGCATAACCTCAAAATGGGTGGTGACTCGACTACGTATGTGTATCTGTGTGTGTGTGTGTATTAATGCTTTCATACGCTTAGGGTTCGTTCGTTCGAGCGTTCTTTCGAGGCACACAACATAGTAAATGCGTAGAAACGTTGCCGTTATAACAAGAGGGGGTTCGCCTCTCTCTCAGTTCGTATTATATTCGAAAAAAAGACAAAAAAAACGGTAAAATGTACGATGGGAAAACGAAAATTAGAACTTGTACTCGTAGAGGGTGGCAATGTTGATTAAATTTCTTCTTACATCTAGTAAGGTGCTGTACACTAAAACAACAACAAAAGCAAATAAAGAAAGCTTACATTTCGAGTTGCAAGACCATGAGATCAACAAGCAGCACTACACTTAAATGAAACGAATGAAATGGAAGTACCAGCAGCAGCAACAACAAAAACACAGATAATAACCAGAGAAATGGTGAAAGCTCGACTATGAACAGGAAGAAGAAGAATAAAACCATAGAACATGGATTCTATCAGTTGATGATAAACATTGCCACCAACACCGACAACGAAGTTTGTACAATCACAGCGCTGCGGCAAGACTCAGCAACGAGTGGCATTGCTGAAGCACACAAGCACACCTAAAGCTCTCAAGCATGGGCCTGCGTTCACTGGTGCATTCGCTGAAGTGCTACAGCGGATTATTAATAGAAAATAACGTTGAAGCATTCGTGCTACCAACTCTATGCTGTATGATAACGAACATTGAAATGCATACTCACCCGCCAACTTAGGCGAAAACGAAACACCAGCGCGGTGAGTAGCCGACGCACACACTAATTTGTGCGAAAGCTCGCAAATGGCGCGTAAATCGCAGATCACACACGAACACGCACAGACTTGCTCGCCGCTCCTTGGGCGCATAGAAAGTGAAACTTTAATGCGATTTAAGCTGTTGTGGGGCAAAGTTCCAAGTGTGTGGATTTTGGCTGCAATATTCTGCTCGTGCGTAGGCAACGATGGCATATGAATTTTAGGAAACCGTAACGGCGGTTTTTAGTGTGAACAATTTAGCTAACTCCGAAAGCTCATTTGGAGAGAAATCTTAGAAATTAATTATACCCTGAACAAGATATACATATTTAGTTTGTCAAGAAGTTTGTAACACCCAGAAGGAAGCGTCGGAGACCCTATAAAGTATCGGAATCCAGTTCTTGTATGGAAAATGTTAATTTAGCTATGTCCGTCTTCTGGTCCGTCTGTCTGTATATATACGAACTAGTCCCTCAGGTTTTAAGATATCGTTTTGAAATTTTGCAAACGTCATTTTCTCTTCAAGAAGCTGCTCATTTGTCGGAACTACCGACATAGGACCACTATAGCATAAAGCTACCATACAAACCGAACGATCGGAATCAAGGGCTTGTATGAAAAACTTTCGCATTTGACGTGGTATCTTTACGAAATTTGGTATAGATTGTTTTCTTAGGCCACAATGTAATCTCCGAAGAAATTGTTCAGATCGGCTTACTATAGCATATAGCTACCAAATAAACCGAACGATCGGAATCAAGGGCTTGTATGAAAAACTTTTACATTTGACAAGATATATTCACGAAATGTGGTATAGATTATTTTCTACGGCAAAAATGCAATTTCCAAAAAAAAAAAAATTATTCAGATCGGCTTACTATAGCATATAGCTGCCATATAAATCAAATTAAGGGCTTGTATGGAAAACTTTCGCATTTGACGTGGTATCTTCACGAAATTTGACATGGATTACTCCGAAAAAATTGTTCAGATCGCATTACTATAACTTATAGCTTTTATATAAATTAAACACATGCATACATAGTTACTAAAATAAATGCACCTGTGAAGGGTATATTAGCTTTGGTGTAGCCGAAGTTAGCGTTTTTTTCTTGTTTTTTGGATTCGTTTGAAATTAAAATATTATGTACATTTGTTAGTATTTATGTATGTATGTACATAGTATGTATGTACATTATTTATGCTGTTACGCTGTTGCGTTAGGATCGCTTTTCTGCTCTCTCAGTCGTTCAAAAGGAAAAACGCTTTTTTTTTTAACGCAAAGATCGTCACTATTTGACGAGTTAAATTAGAGAATTCTTGGTCAAGTTTAAGTTAACTTCGGTTGTACTGATAATAATCATAGTTTCAAGTTTTGCTTTCAAGATCTTGATTTCGAATGGTCAGTTTGTATGACAGCTATATGCCATAGTGATCTAATCTGAACAATTTCTTCGGAAATTGTACGGTTGCTTTTGGCAATGATCCTCGCCAAATTTCATGAAGTTATCTCGACAAATAGAAAACTCTTTTTTATGCAAGGACACAATTTTGAACGTTCAGTTTGTAACGGGGTTTTCAACAGGAACGCTACAAAAGTAGATCAATAGGGACAGCCAAGTTTGGTGAACGATGCCATATTTTTTTTCCGCTCTTTTTACATTTCTTTTCCGAAAGGTTTTCCATTTCATCATGGAAAGATATACGAGCCAACAACGAGTCGAAATTTTTAAAATTTACAACCGAAATTCGGAGTCAGTGGCCTCAACTTTAAGAGCGCTACGTCCAATTTACGGTCGTCATAATAGTCCTGTCAGATCAAGAATTAAGCGTCTAGTGAAAAAATTTGATTCCACGGGCACAGTACAAAATATTCCGTGCCAGTGAGATAAAGAAGTGTCCGAAGTGTCGATAATATTGCTGGCGTTAGCGCATCAATTGAGGAAGACCCAAATCAGTCGCTCACACGTCCGTGCGTTCTCAAGCGTGTTCTCAAGCGTTGGGCATTTCTGTGACGTCGTTGTGGCGAATTTTGCGAACACATCTCGGCCTACATTCGTACAAGCTCAAACTGAACACCAGAATCGTCGTATGTTCGTGAATGGGGCTGGGCAACAATTTCAAAATGATCCGGATTTTCATCGAAAAATCATCTTCAGCGATGAGGCTTATAACTGTCTGAATGGCTTCGTCATTAAGCAAAATATGCATTATTGGTCAGGCAGCAATCCACACGGACTCCATGAGTCATCATTGCATCCCGAAAATATATGGTTTGGAGCGGTTTATGGACCGGCGGCATCATTGGGCCGTATTTCTTCCGTGTTGATCAAGACCGACACGTTACTTTGAATGGGAATTGCCACCGCTCAATGATAACCGAATATTTTTGGCCCCAATTGGATGATATGGACTTGGACAACATGTGGTCTCAACAGGATGGCGACATAAGCCAGACAGCCAATGTCACAATCGATTTATTGAGAAGCAAGTTTTATTTTATTTTACGAATTGGCCCAGTCAATTGACCGTCTCAGTCATGCGATTTGATGCCGTTAGACTATTTCCTGTAGGGCTACGTCAAGTCTAAGATCTATGCCAACAAGCAAGCGACGATTGATGAACTTCGTGCGAATATCGAACGTGAAATTGCAGCAATATCAGCCGATTTACGGTTGTAAACCCGCGAAATATGGGTTCAGCATCTGGACTTCTGCAACCGTTTGCACCATTTGCATTAAATTTTGTTTACATAATCAATTTTTTGCTGTGGATACGTTGAGGATGGTCTAAAAAAAATGTTTACAAGTGGTATAGTGAGTTCCAAGCCGGCCGTGAACGTGTCGAAGACAAAGAGCGTACAGGGCGACCATCAACCTCAACCGACGAAGCTCACGTTCAACAAATCAAAGATTTGGTGTTGAAAAAACGTCGATTAACAATTAGAGACCTTGCTGATGAAGTTGGCATATCGAAAAGCTCAGCCAATACCATTTTGAACGATGTTTTGGGCCACAAGCGCGTCAAATCTCGACTGGTACCGAAAACATTGCATTTTTTGGAAAAAAGGCGTCGCGTTGAAGTGTGTGAAACGATGCTTTCCAACTATCAGGGTGTCATGAAATGCATTATGACTGGCGATGAGACTTGGATCTATGCTTACGACCCCGAAACAACCGATCAATCGAGCGAATATCGTGCCAAAAGAGAGCCGAGACCAAAAAAATCGCGCCAAAGTCGCTTAAAAATCAAGGTCATGTTGACCGTTTTCTTCGATTATCGTGGTGTTGTGCATTATGAATTCCTTCCAACCAGTGATACAGTCAACGAGGAATATTATTTGAACGTTATGCATCGTTTTCGTAACGCTATCCGCCTAGAAAGGCCGGAATTGTGGAAAGATTATGGGTTTTTACACCACGATAATGCACCATCCCATACTGCTCTCGTGATTCGTGATCATTTCGCCAAAAACTCAACCCGTATCGTTCCGCAACCAACGTATTCACCTGGTCTGGCACCGTGCGACTTCTGGCTGTTCACCAAGCTCAAAAGACCGCTCCGGGGATACCGTTTTTATACGATAGAGCAGATTCAAACCGCAGCGAAGAGGGAGCTGAAGGCCATCCCGGAAAGTGACTAAAACCAGTGTTTTGAAGTTTGGAAAATCCGTTGGCATAAGTGCATTGCATCGGGATGGGAATGCTTTGAAGGGGATGAAATTGATTTGGAAGAAAAAATAAAATAAATACAATGTCACCTTATTTTTTGAGCACAGTAGTATGTATAGCTCAGCTCGTTATGCTATGAATTTTATAAGGTCTCCAACGTTTCCTTCTGTGAACTTCATGACAAACTTAATAAACCTTGCTCAGGATATAAAGTTCACAAAGAATTTGGCTTTTAAAATATATTGGTGATCATGCCAAAACCACATCTCTTGCTTCCTTATTTCTCTTTGATTTTATGCTGATGAAACTGAGCGAACATCAAATGATACATATTGTCTTTTCTAAAATAAAACAATTTTATTAAGTGGCTGCATTATTACGACTATCGATGTGCATATAATAAATTCTACCCTTTTTATGAAGTTATAACCATAATAGTTGTAAAAATTTGTCCGCTTGAAGTAAGTATATGTATGTATATTTATGTCAGTTTGTGCACTTTCCATAAGTTAATAATGGATTGGGTACTTTGGCTGACAGAATTGAAAGGCTGCACTGTAGGAATATATTAGATGACGGGAACCTGAAAAAACACGCAGTGATTTTTAGGTTAGGGTAGCTTGCAGAGGTTGGTCTCAAATATAAATAAGTGATTATGTGTCTCTGAAGGATTAGAAAAACTTTAAGGAGCCTTATTGGAGTTCTTCGCCAGAGAGTGTAGCTAATATGGGTAAACGCGGAACACTGAAGATTAATGAAAGATCTAGGAATTATTGTTAATTCATTCTACAAAATTAAAGAACCGATTAGAGGACAGCTTCTGCCACAGGTCTTGAGCACATTTAAATTGAAACTACAAAAACTCTCTAATAATACAAAATGTAAGTCTGTAATTGTAAGTCTGTCCAGTACCAAGTTGTGCTAGTTATTTTATATTATGAAACTTTTAAATTTCGAAAGGAGACAGTTGATTTAGCAAGAAGTGGTGTGTTTCGGTGTCACCAGGCCTTTTTGGAGGGCCGGAAAGGGGTCACTGATGTGTTTATGTGCCTCTGAAGGAAACCCAAAGTGAAAATGATGCTCATTGTCTTTTTTGACATTAAAGGCATAGTCCATCATGAATTTGTTTCTCATGGACAAACCGTCAGCGCCAAGTTTTACGTGGAAGTCCTCAAGAGCCTCAAACGAAGGGTCAATCATGTCTGACAAGACATTGCAACCGATAGGTAGTTGCGCCACCACAACGCCCCGGCTCAAACCGGCTCTGCTGTGAACAGCTACCTAACCCAGGCCGGCATCCCAACGCTGCCGCAGCCACCCCACAGCCGAGATGTGGAGACGGTTCTCAAAGCTATTCCGGAGAATATCTTCCGTGAAGCCTTCAATGCTTGGAAATCGCGCTGGCAGAAGGAGCTTAGTTCGAAAGTTTTTAGAGAATCGTAAAGATTAATTCAATATTTTTTTTAAATCGACTCAGCCCTATTACTTTCCGGACAAACCCTGTACATACATTTACGGCACACTACTAACTTTATAAAAAACTGAAAGTAACTGGTCTCTCTTCTTTATTCAACCTTAATGATACAGTCGAATCTTACGATTTCCTACAGGGTTTATACTATTTTGGTACATATGCTTGCGACGATTAAATGCACTTACATAGATATTCGAAAAAATATGAACATGTGCACAATTTTCGGCAAATGAAAGCAAATGCGCAAACATGAAAGAAATTTGGGTAATCAAGAGGGAGGATAAAATGTTATTGCGTCGCAGGGTTAACTAAAATTCAATACTTGCATTCACGTTCAGTGGTCCAGCGTATAAATATACCTAGGGTATATATGGCGCTTTATTGTTATCTGAAGTCTTAAGGGTTGCATCGCACGGAGACTGCAGCGTGACAAAGCAAAAACCTGCAGACTGCGCCCAAAAGTCGGCAACAAGTCGCTCAGCAGACACATATTTATGGTACGTACATATGGATGTACATATACAAAGTCCAGCCTTGGCTTTGGCGCGCATTCACGCACGCACTGCTGAGTCATTAATCACGAACGCAAGTATTGTAGCCAACTTGGTGGTGTTGCCAAATAAGGGACCGGTGCGTTGATGAACCCGCCAGACGTGGCAAGACGGTCTGTATGGTAGTGGGGTGGAGCAGTGATGCTGGCGTCAAGATGTGTGGGTGACGAGCTGCATAAAATGCCTTGAAACATGGCGTTCATAGTTCGCAGCGCATGCTTAAAGCCACGTGCAGGTGTTTTTTAACAACAATGTAGAGACAAGAACTTATTTATATATATATAGATACATATGTACATACATACATATGTATATGTAAGTAATTATAAAAGTATTCATAACTGACCACTTTGCTGTAAATGGATTAAAAACTGGAGAGTTGAATTGAGGGGAATAGAGTATTTTAAGCTCTACAAATTTTACTCGAGAGTGAGGAAATAATTTGTTGAATGCTATATATATGTATTTACAGGGAGGACCATACAATTGCTTTTTGTGCGCAAAATCTAATTTATTTTGCCATTGACAATTGTTTTCCGTCGGAAACCATGCCACATAGTCCATGATTTAACGCCAGAAACTATTTTTAAAAATTCGGACCGCTCCAGCGGTTATATACACAACAAACCTAGTACCGTTGTCGTCCGATGGTTAGTACCTGCGACCGCAGTCAAAAATTCATATCCAAGTCAGTTGTAAATCGACTTGTCATGGAGCTCAAAAACTCAAGACTTCACCAATGAAGGTGAAGATATAAATGATCAGGATGAAGAGACGAGTTGAAATCCGGGTGACTGTCTGCTTGTCCGTCCATCCATGCAAGCTGTAACTTGAGTAAAAATTCAAATATCTTGTTGAAAGTTGGTACACATGTTTCTTGGCAAAAATGTAAATTTGTAGATGGACGTAATCGGATCACTGCCACGCCCACAAAGCCTCGAACGAAAACATTGAGAACATGAAGGCTCAAACGACTAAACGACTTCTCGCTCTTACAGTACTTCTTAGCTTAAAACTCGAAAGAGATAAAAATTTAGTTCGAAGATTTTTTTCATTTCGACTTTTTTTAAGTTGGTTGAACAAAGATCGCAGTATAAAGATATGTAAAGTATAAAGTCTATGCAGACGAATGCAGTCGAAATGCTCGAACGAGTCATTGAAAATTGCCGTCAAGGGGCCATCCATAAATTACGTCACCCCTTGAAGGGGGGGAGGGTATCACTCAGAAGTGATGGTGGTAGTTCAAAATGTGAAAACTTATGAAAAGGACGGGGGGAGGGGTTAAAAAGTCCTTAAATTCGTGTGACGTATGGATGGCCCCCAACGACGTCAAGTGATAATCTTCAAAAAATAAAAGCCAAAGATTTTCTTTCGAGTAGTAATAAATGTTTCCCATTCGATTTAAAATTTTTGCGCTTTTTCTTTAAAAATGTAGAAAACTTTGAAATGGATCACCTTTTATATTAGGTTGTCAAATATCTCCCTTCCGTTTTGCCTTTTATTCCATACTTTATAAAAAGGTGCGAAGAACTGGGACAGCCACTTTTCACAAGCCTCTTTTGAGTTCAACTTTACACCAACAAGAGCGTTCGCCATGGACAGGAACAGGTGGGAATCACTTGGCGCTATGTCCGGGCTATATGGTGGATGCGGTAAAACCTCCCATCCGAGCTCCCGTAGTTTCTAACGAGTCATCAGCGAAGTATGTGGTCTGGCATTGTCTTGGCGTAACACTACACCCTTCCTGTTGGCCAATTCTGCACGTTTCTGGTCTATCACCAGCTTCAAGCGGCCCAGTTGTTCGCAGAAGATGGTAGAATTAAGCGTCTGGCCGTATGGGAGCAGCTCATAGTGGATAATTCGCTTCCAATCCCACCAAACCAAAACAAAACCTTCCTGACCGTCAATCCCCGCTTGACCACTGTTTGGGACGATTCACCGGCCTTCGACCAAGACCGGTTTCGCTTGATCTTCTCGTATGTTATCCATTTTTCGCCGTCAATCATCATTCGCTTCAAAAATGGATCGAGTTTATTCCGTTTCAACAGCATATCGCAGGCGTTGATTTGGTCCAGAAGTTTTTTTTGCGTCAAATCATGCGGCACCCAAACATCAAGCTTTTCTGTGTATCCAGCCTTCTAAAGATGGTTTAAAATGGTTTAGTTACTAACTTCCATCTTCTGCGCGATGTCACGAGATGCCACATGCCGGTCTAATACGATGTTTTCCATGATTTGATGGGTATTCGTCGTCACAGGTCTTAAGTCGGGTGGCATATCCATGGTGTCGTTTTCACCCGCTCTGAATCGTCGAAACCATTCGTCCGCAGTTCGAAGTGACTGACCATCCCCAAAACAACTTTAATCTCACGGAACGTTTCTCTAGCGGATTTGTCTTTAACGAACTCCAACGAACTTAATGTACTCCATGTTTACACGTCTAAAACTGTTGAACGCAATATTCAAACTAGTTATGCATAGCGTCGTTTTGTAGTTTATGTAAAGAACTTTCAACGATGTATAGTATTGCCAGATACGAGCTCTGTAGCGCTTTATACATAGCCGCGAAATTCAAAAGACAAGGCGGAAGGTGCCATATGTCCGTATCTGTTTACTCTCTAGCATTATTTTTTATTCGGTCAAAAGGCCTTCACTTTCAATGATAACCTGTAGTCTATATACATACAGACACAGATACATAAGTAAAAGTGCGCTTAGTTCAAGTATGCGTGCTTACGTGCCTGACCTATTTACATTTCTATGCTTGGAATATATAGAAAAAAATCTAAATCAAAAATTTGAAGAATTTTCCGCCGTCGGATATGCCAAACTGAGCAGACAATAACATTCCCTTTCTGCACACATACTTCTATATGCAAATACTCCTCCACGATTACATGAATGTCCTCATGCGTTACCACATGTCCTTCACTCTGATACACGTGCAATAGAGTGTGCATACACATAGTACATACATATGTTAACTTTGGGTGCACTCAACTATGGTAAGCCTTCTCAGCCGGCGCGCCGAAAACCGTCTGGCATTTCGCGTACGCAAATGCGTCGATTTTTTTGTTTGTGTTCCCACACTTATTTCGCTTTTTCGCTTATTGGCAATCGCCAACTCTCGTGACCGCCAAACGAAGTAAGAGTAAGCGCGTATTGCACCTGAGTGGTGATGCAAAAGCGCCGTATGCTGGTAGCGTAGCCGAAATCTTCTGCAAGGCAGGCTGCTCCTTGTCTGGCCAGACAGTCATGCATGCATTTATGGTTGTTGGTGTATATATGCATACGTGTCGATGTGTTTGCATGTCAATACCTGTTGGTGCCATTATGTCAATTCCATGCAATAGAGAATCGCATACAGATTTCTTCCTGTTTTTTGCTCTCAAATATGAGGAGTCGATTCAGCTATTTATATGCACATAACATACATATATCTGGATGTACATATGTATGTATACGTATACTGTCTTTGTATATGGCTATGAGGAACATGGAGTGTTTTGTAGGTTAGGAATTTATAAAAATAAATGATTTTCAGTATATCACTTGTACCAGTAACTTAAGTACTCAACAAGAAAGTAGAAATAACCGTCAGAACATCAAAGTTTAGAAACCAGTTTTTTGCAGAAAGCTCAGAAGTCTAGAATTTTTTCGAAAGAAAAATTCTGCGAAAGATATATGGTCTTTTACGCATTGGCCACAGCGAATATCACATTCGATGGACAATGGCTATATGAGATATACGACGACGATAGCGCGCTGGTGTTTACTAGGCTATAATCGCGTAAGCGGCGTATACGCCAATTAAGAAGAAGAAGAATACAACGGGTTCAACGGATGCAAGAAAATGTTATGGAAATGGTGAATATGGTAGTTAATCGATAGTATTCATTGCGTTTTTAGTTTAAAATTTGGACCAATCGTGGCTCAATCTTCATGAATGAGCATCACCTTAATTTTTGAGCGTCTTTGGGGTGGGTTTTTTTAGTTTCAGCTAGTTTTTTCCTCTCCATTCCAATAATTGTTGACTTATTTGCGTGTCAAACTCATAAACTCATGTCTCATCGGCATTTGATCGGAATTCGCACGATCAAGCATGTCCAAAGAGACCGGAACGGACCAAGACGGTACTGCTTTTGAAGGACGAGTGGAAAAAATAAAAACACGTTTCACCAAAGTTATTCGAACGGTCTCATGCGACATGTCGAGATCTCTTGCCAACTCTCTAACACTTGCCTGACGATTTTCAAACAGCATATCTTTATCAGTATTTTTATCAGTTGATGAGGTTGAAGTTCGTCCAGAACAAGAACAAGGGATGTCTTCAACGACCTCTCGACCGTCTTTGACGTAAACCGTAAACCTTTTTCAATATTCGCAACGATTCCGCAAGCGAATTTTAGTTAGAAATCAAAATTTGAGAGAAATTCTTTATTCGATATTTTTATCAATTGTAAAAATATTAACTAGAATGAGACAGTACCGACTTAATCAGCTGCTGTAAACAAACTAGTTGACAGATCGTGTTCATATTTGGCATAGAAATTAATGACAGTTCTGCCGACTTAGAAAAATAGTCTCTTGACTTTTTAACAACTTTATCTATGGTTTTTTTTTTTTTATTTTTTAACAACTGTATCTATTGTCGAAGAAATAGTCAAACCTGGGAGAATGGCGAAACGAACAAATAACTGGCATAAATCAAATAGACTAGCGTGAAACTAGAAAGACAAAACGTTATCCTAACTTAACGATATGTGTATATACAAGATTTGGGCTTACGAAAGGTGTGTGCACGGTTTATTCCGCACAAATTGACTGACGACCAAAAATTGCTCAGAATACAAAGGACCAAAAATCCCATTTTAACCATTAACCACTACCGTATTCACCTGATATGGCACCGTGCGACTTCTTCCATTTGCCCATGAAAGGAAAGCGTTAAGCAGACGTAGAGGCCATTCAAAAGGCTTGCACCGGCATACTGGCGACCATACCGGCCAACGAGCTAAAACACTCGTTCGAAATGTTTTTGGACCGTGCAAAAAGCTGTATTGAAGCAGAAGGAGACTATTTTGAGTAAAATAAATTGATTTTGCCGAAAAAACCATTTGTTCTGTTTTGGAGTTTGCCTAAAAGTCCCGTTTACTTTGGAACGCTCCTCCATTTGATTGCTTTTTTCAGAAGAAAAACTAAGCGCGTTGAACAGTGACGAATCGAAGACAACTTCTTATAAGTAGATGCATCATCAAACAACTTTCACTGGGTAACGTTAACACGAAGGCTTCACAAATTGTGGGTTAAACGAGGTAAATATTGTATATTTACATACATATATATATGTATGTATATTTCCGAGCATGTGTATGAACATACAACACAAATTCCAACGAACACATGACGAATATCGAAATTGTATGAGTTTTTATTTATGCAGATTTCCGTGACGTAGTCACCGCAGACGAGTCATGGTCGCAGATTGCCAAGCAAACACGTAAAAATATATACAAATGTAGATATGTACCCGGACGAGCTCGATTGTATTGTTTATGCCACATTTTAGACTAAGCCAAATGCGCGCACCATGCAAACCAGCGGCTAAAAAAAAAAACCAAAACAATGCGGAACAACAACAACAAAATACAAACCCAATGGGTGACAACGGAATGCATACCATGGAGCAGGGAGCAGCTAGACAACCACCCAGTTGAAGGGTACACCACAGACACAACAACCACATGCGTACATACGTAATTATATCGGACCACAGGTGATGTCTGAGGCAGTGAAGCGGCGCAGCAGACCAGGCATGCCCCATGTGATTTATGACATGCAAAAGCGCTTCTAAGCACACACACAAACATATAAACCAAAAATAAAATATTAATGCATGTTAGAGTAAATGGTTTTTGAATATTTTGCAAGCGCTTTGTTGTTGTACTACATACATATATACATTTGTGTGTTATTATTGCAGCTCTTGTTGGCTTATTTGCCTTCATACGTGCTTGTATTTGTTTGTTTGTATGTCTTATTTATTTACATTTTTTACGCTTATTCATAGACTGGGAGGCTACTATAGCCCTCTCCTCCCTCAAAAGCCGATGCCAAACCTCATGCGCCAAGAAATGGTTGGAGACTTCGCAGTTCATAATATACATATGTATACGAACAACAACTATGGCGACGACCTTGAAAACTCCTTATTTTTATTTTTGCTACAGGCACTCACACACGCACAGGCATACACATACACAAAGGCATAGACGCACATGCATGTGTAGCGAGCCGTGTCCCCCACTTGCGACAGTCCATCAGCGCGCACATTTTTAATGTGTTTATAAAGCGTAGTTAAACTGTGCAGAAAGAGAGGCACAGAACACAAGAACACAAGAGAATAAGGCAGGTCCGGACAGACGTGCCGTGCCATCCATCATTAGTCAATGCGTCGTTTAAGTTGTGCTTTTTTCTGCATGTTTTTGCGTTTCCATGAAAGTGTGTGTCAGAGAGTTTATGCAAGTATGAGTGTGTGTGTGTGTGTGAGTGCCTTTTCGCAAACATACTTGTCTAAGAAAGTGTTATGGCCTTTTAACTGTTCTCGTCTCACATTACCGGCGTCTACTACAATATTTACATACACACAAACATACCAAAGTTTGAACATGTTGTTGTAGTGACGTCATTTTACCATTGAGACCTGTCGATTTGTCGTTTGTTTGCCTGTCACAAGTGTCTAACTTCCGGCCGTAATGACAGTTTGTCTGCCTAGATTTCTAACCTTTATTCGCTTGAGACAAAAAAAAGTTTGTTACAATATCAATAAAAAAAGGCAGTAGAGTTGCCAAGTTGGCGTGAAGCAAAAAATAGATATTTAAGTTGAGAGGTGTACACGAAAAGGTGATGTATGGAACGACTTGACGCATTTTACGCCGAGATCTTAAAATGAAAGCGTACGAAATGCAGCAAATGTGCAAAAAGTGAAGCCGCTTGACCTTCCCAAGCGACATCGCTTCGCTCTATGCGGTCTCGAAAAGTTCGAATGAATGTCCGACGTTTTCGAGCAAAATTTTGTTGGACAATGAGACCCATTTCTGGCTGAATGGGTATGCAAACAAGCATAATTGCCGCATTTGGGATGAAGAGATTCAAGAGCCGCAATTTCATCCAGAAAAATAATCAACACACCAATGGTTTGTGGGTCGGTGGAACCATCGACTATTTAATGCTTAGAATTGAAGCCCGTGATCTCCACGACATTTGCCTTCAACAAGACGGCGTCACTTCCAACACATTTCGTCAATCAATGAATTTATTGAGAGGACACTTCGATGAGTAGATATTTTCACCTCTTGGGCAAGTCGATAGCCCACCAAGATCCTGTAAAATCACACCGTTAGACTTTTTCCGGCTTCGATTCAGGCCTTGGAGCAAAACATCACGCATGTCATTCGGCAGTAACCAGTCGAAATGCTCGAACGAATAATCGAATCGGATAATTGGCCTCAACGGATGGACTATCTAAGACTTAGCGGCGATCAAAACTGTAAAGAGAAAATATTCAAAAAAAAAAAAAAAAAAAAAAAACAGGGAAAAGAAATTTTTTTCGAATGATAATAAACATAACCCATTAAATATGATAATATTCGAAATGGATTATTATTTAGTGTAACGCTAAGTTTTTTCTTGTTTTAAAATTTGAATTATTAGGAAAATAAATAATTCAGAGTAAATAATTCAGAATATCTATTTACATGGTACGATCTGTGAAACTTCCATACGTTTTTATAAATGTTCGTGAGTCCTCGGAAGGCGATCCAACTAGTTTGTGTAGATTCTGAAGTTGTATTTCCAAAAATATGAAGTCTTGTTTTTTTATTGCTCTGACGACTTTCGATGAGAAGGAAGAAGAGAGAACTCGTATTTTTAGTTCAATTACCGAATATGCCAAATTCGTTTGGATCTCTATTATGGAACACCTAAAGTTTTGTGAAATTTATTCTATTCGAAGTAACGAATTTTAAGCCAACTTAAAAAATAAATAAGTGAAGGTGTCAAAAAATCATTTTTTTTTTTATTTTTTCTTTTCAATTCTTTTTTTTTTATTGATTTTATCTCATAGATGTATGTTTATGTTCCTAAGTCATCAAAGTTTAAATTTTATCTTACTTTGCAACCCTTTAACTATGCTTTGTCTTCATTCCTTCTCATAAGCGGTGTAACTTACACCAGACTCCACTAGTTTAACTCTTCACTATCGGCATTCGTAACATGTCTGTAATTAGCTATTTCACTCGCATAAATTTACGCTGCACCGTTAATTTTTATACTCTGGCAACATGTTGCGTGAGAGAATAATAGTTTTGTTCATCTAATTGTGGTTTGTATCACTTAAAAATAGTCGAGTGAGATATAGAAAATAGAGGATGGTGAGAAGCCATATCACAGAACCTACCCGACCGATATCGCAGATATTTAGTAAATAATGTTACCTTGACTCCTATGTTTTAATATGAAACCGAGCAAAATCGAAAAAACAATCACGCCTACTTCCCATATAACACTATTTTTAATTCCATCTGATTCTTTTACTTTCCAGTAAACAAATTAAACTCCAATGAATATATCGGGATAAGACTTTGGCCGAGTGGTGCACTTAACTAATAACTATTCAAGTCGTCAGATACCGAATATGCGGACCAAAATTCCAATTACGACCTTTCTGTCGAAAATATCTGTCCATCTGTGAGATATACTATATTATAGAAACCGGAGAGAATTCTTTTTGTAACAACAACGTATGCCTGTACTTCAAAAATGAACTGAATCCGGTCAATAATATCTTTAGCCCCATAAAACGAATATAAAGATTTTCGAACTTCCAGTTGATTTTATATCGCATATAACGACAAATGTGTGAGCTATTGTAAAAAAAGTTGAGGGAACGTGTTTTTCTAATAACCATCCCTCCCTAAAAGGAATATAATCTGCTGAAGATTGTGCTTGACCCCATATAAATTACAAACTTTATTTCGCTGGTTTCGAATCTAGCAAATTGCAAGAGCATGAATTGTTAAACCCGAACTTAGTCCTTCCTTATTTACTCTTTAAAATGTTTTGCCATTCCGACGCGTAAACACGCCTCGTTCATAGCGCTAGCAGCGTTAATTTAAATAAAAGAGAAAGGATCTGCTGTTCAATGGCCACACATTTGCACGATTTGTTACTGCCGTTGCAGAGAATCACTGCTTTCGGGTAATTTTTCTGAATGGCTGGCTGGCCAGACGTGCCTCCTTTTCTCCATAACCTCTAACACACACATAAACATATCAACATTCGTACGTAGCCCTATACATAGTTATGCAACTAAATGTAGATTATCCGTTTCGCGGATGCTCGGAGTATTGTTGTCATAACAGCTGTTGTCTTCACTACTCGTAAGCATGTTGCCGGCGACCTACTCGCCGCTAATGGTATTTATACGCGACAGGGGGAATTTAACAGTACACACTTTAGAGCTTCACTCCTTTAGTGGCATTTTGAGTGGACGTACGAGTATAGCACATGTTTCTGAACACTTGTTGATTCGTCACAATGTCACAATGTGCCTTTGAATTTCTCGGTAAGGATTTGGGCATGTGCTGCTCTTTATCCGTACTTCGTAGACTGTCTTTGTTATTATAGCGCCAAACAAATAACTTTGAAGAATACTGCGAGCTCACAGTTCTTGACTGCATAAAAATCCGAAACCATGTCGATTATGAAAACCTGTCTGCCGTGGAAATGGAAGTCTAAGACTGAAAAGTCTTATATTTCACAGTGATGCGTTACTCCAAAATTAAAGGAGATTCAAAAGGTATCCGTTACTCTGATAGGACAATTCATAGATTTTACTATGCTGGTGCGGAATTCGTCTAGTCTGGAGTAAACAGAGAAAGACTAACTCAGTCAGAGGAGCTTATGATAAAGGCGTTTCCACCCACCAAAAAAAGTTCTAGAATCCAGGGCGACCATCAACCTCAACCGACGAAGCTCACTTTCAACAAATCAAAGATTTGGTATTGAACGGATTGAAAAACCGCCGATTAACATTTAGAGACCTTACTGATGAAGTTAGCATATCGAAAGGCTCAACCAATACCATTTTGAAGGATGTTTTGGGCCTCAAGCGCGTCAAATCTTGACTGGTACCGAAAACATTGAATTTTTCGGAAAAAAGGCTCCGCGTTGAAGTGTGTGAAACGGTGTTTTCCGACTACCAGGGTATAATGAAATGCATTATAACTGGCGATAAGACTTGGATCTAGGCTTACGACCCCGTTACAACCGCTCAATCGAGCGAATATCGTGCCAAAAGAGAGCCGAGACCAAAAAAATCCCGCCAAAGTCGCTCAAAAATCAAGGTCATATTGACTGTTTTCTTCGATTATCGTGGTGTTGTGCATTATGAATTCCTTTCAACTGGTCAAACAGTCAACAAGGAATATTATTTCAACGTTATGCGTCGTTTGCGTAACGCTATCCGCCTAAAAAGGCCGGAATTGTGGAAAGACAATTTTTGGTTTTTACACCACGATAATGCACCATCCTATACTGCCCTCGTAATTCGTGATCATTTCGCCAAATACTTAACCCATATCGTTCCGCAACCACAGTATTCACCTGATCTGGCGACGTCCGACTTTTGGCTGTTCACCAAGCTCAAAAGACCGCTCCGGGGACACCGGTTTTATACTATAGGGGAGATTCAAGCCGCAGCGAAGACGGAACTGAAGGCCATCCCGGAAAGTGACTACAATCGGTGTTTCGAAGATTGGAAAATCCGTTGGCATAAGTGCATTGCATCGGGAGGGGATTACTTTGAAGGGGATGAAATGGATTTAGAAGAATAAATAAAGAATTTTCTAAATAAATGCAATGTCACCTCATTTTTTGGGCACAGTAGTACATTTAATGTGGCTAGACGGACAATACCTTGTAGCTTCTACATGAAATATTCGATTCATTCAGATTGCTGGAAATTTAGTTTCCACAATTCTACGGAGCTGTAGTGTACCTTTTTGATAGCTAAGTAATGACTTGTCAGTTTTTGTTCCAGTATGAAATCCTTTGAAGTTTCAGACGCTAACTGATTATTCGATAGTGAGGTGGGCAACTTACTTTCTTGGCCAGACGATGACAGAATTTCCGTACTTACCGCATAAAATATCGATTGTGGCGTGGGTTAAGAGGTCCATATATGGTAACTGATTTCCGACCACAACCAATATTTATCAATATTTATGCTATGGAGTTAACTGTTGACGGCAAAGACAGGTTCGCCAGCGATTTCATTGAAATTTTAGCAAAACCACCTTTATTAAAGTACTCTTCGTCGAATATAATTTTTTCGATCGAAACCGAAGTACTCTTCGTCGAATAAAATTTTTTCGATCGAAACTGGAATTCTTTCTTACGACTCTTTATATACATTTTCCTAGTATAACCAGCCACAGTGTTTGGCCGAACTGTATTTACGGATACTTATGCGTACATTTTGCGCTTCTGAAAAGGTTTCACATTACATTCAATGCATTGACGCTAATATTAGGCTTTCAACATCATAATTGTCCTGACTGGCATACAAGCTTATTGGTAGGTGTAGAAACTTCAAGTGACCGTAGTTTGCTGTGTCAGCCCCCCAATTAAAATGGAGCGCCCATATACTTAACCGATTAATACCTTAATTGTGCTGGGTATGCTAACAGAAATGGTTTACAGTTTAAATTAGTGAGAGTTCGGAGAGGCAACGCATAATAACGTAGATTGTATTGTGACCGAAAGTAATGACACAGGAAGACTTTATTTGAAAAGTCACTAAGAAATAGTTAGCGAAAAATAGATAATAATAATAAATTTGCAGAAGTTATAGAAGACGGTGTTGTTGGATTTTGAGGTAACTTCACATCATATAAACGAGAATACGTTTCTTAAGAATTAAAGCGAAAGGAGTCAGCAGCATGTGTCTCGCGGCGGAACTTACAACACCTTTACTGAGGGATCGAAAATTACTAAAGGAGTTGGGAGCCGAAATCTATAGCTCGTCGCTGGATCGCAAGCTTTCGGCATACGGCGCTATCTTCCAGGCGGAAGTCTTTACGGTTACGAAAGTGGCTAAGATTGCTACCAACGCAGAAAACAACATAAAAGGGATAAATATATACGTCGATTGCCAGGCGGCAATTAAAGCAATAGCCTCACATCGCATTACGTCAGATAATGTCCTTAAAAGCAAGGAGGCTGAAGATGTCGTGGCTGCATATAGGTACATATGTACACTGTATAAGATATGCCAGGAAACGAAATAGCTGATGAGTTTGTCGAAAGCGCCATTCGTCTGACTAACGACTACTACAAGATATTCTATAATTGTCTAACTTGTCTATACGACAATTTAAACGATATACAATGAACATTCCGAAAGAGCTATGGCGAAAGGGAAAAATGAAAAGCCTTCGGGATCACCAAGATCAAGGGTAAGACCTGCGAAGAAAACTAGCTTGGTTTTTACTCACACTGTCTCGAAAGGACCATAAGACGGTTTTTGGCTTAAAAACAAGCCACAACCTACAAGCATTACTTATGAACCGGGCATAAGTAACGACGATATAAGTATGTATGCAAAAAAAGAAAACATCACAGCGACAGAAACATTTGCCGAACGTCAAAACAAGTTTCGTTTTCGTAATGTTTTACTTCTTATACCTAACCGTTTAACTTCAGAAGAGGGATGGCCTCAAATTGCTTTTCCAAAATGGGGACTAGAAATCTGACAAATGAAACCTGGAATAAACATTTTGGAGCTGAAGTGAAGAAAATTGACTGACTAAATAACGTTCCATTTTCACGACAGTCGGGTCGAAACGGTCCTGGAGATACAAATCTGAACAAAAGTTCTCAAAAGTGTATAAGAAATAAATCGCTTTAGCAACATCGGAACAAATAAATATATTTTTATCGACAGGTTTTCAATTGCTATCCCTACATATGTTCCATTGACGTTTATCAATAGGTTAATTAGGTTAAATAAGCCACACATGGACCAGTTTTTGTCCTTTGCAAAACCAGACGGAGTTCAGTACCAAAAAGAGTCGTCATCCTTCAGGATGCCTGCACTTTACGCGAATTTTAAGAGACTCTGCGGCCTCACTATCGATACCTTCTACAGTGTATTATAACGTGGGAACCCCAGATGCTTACAGCGTAGTCCAGTGCAGCGAAAATGCACAAGAGATGCTCTATTGTTTCCCTGGTGCCCTGCTTTAGATATTTCGTGCAGTCTTCTCGATCTGTCAGTTCCATCCTACGGGCGTATGTCGCCAGCAAATAGTGACCAGTTTTATTCCCATCATGTTCCTACAGTCTCTTCTATCGAGTGCCAATAGGCATTTGGTGTACTTCTGAGTTACCGTTTTGCACATGACTGTTGCAATTTTGTATCCAGCTAGCTCGTTTAATCGGGTTTTAATTTTCTTTATCATGCTTCTGTCGAGATCGCCGTATAGGCAATGCATGAGTTTCTCAATGTTGATCACGTTTTCGGCTGTTAGCCGTACACCATTATTGGCAGTCTCACCCCTTATTTCATTTCCCTCTATGCCTTTGTAGCCTGACACCCAGTAGAAGTACTTCTGGCAAGACTTTCCACAGCTACCCAGCTTCTCAAGACAATTCCGACCGATATGCGATACAAGTTTACTGCCTTGATTGCTGCTTGGATGTCTACAGAGTTGCATTTGCTGAGAGTTTTTGCCTGAACCATTGTGGATTCAATTTTTAACCAAAACAGCTGCTAAAATTGTTTCTAGTCATGCAAGAATAAAACTTGTATACTAATGTATATACCATACAGATATGTTTGGATATACTCTTGGCAATGTATACTTATACGAGTATGTACATACATACATATGTATAAATTAGTACTGTCGTTTGTTGCATTCATGAATCGCTGCTTTCATATATTATATAACATAGTTCATTTGCATATTATTGCCTCGTGGCCACGCCAACATAAAGCATTTTAGTTGCAACAGAAATGGCATTCAATCATTAAGTTACACATTTTATACGGTTCTGGAAATAAGAATTAAAAATTTTATAACAAATATAGCATAAATTTCAGTCAAGAAAACGGATAACATACTCGCATATGCGGAAGGTCTAAAGGGTCTAGAGGCCTGTGAATTTAGAACTCTACACACGTGCAAGAAACTGCCTTTGTTTGTTGCCATCGCGCAGAACCACAATTCATTTCGAAAAGCCATCTTAAATGACATTAGCCCTGTGGTTCCTTAAATCTTCCCAACTTCCTTTGAATAAGTTAAATAACTGTCTTTTAATAAGTTAAATAACTGTCTTTTGAGAGAGTAGATAGTGAAGTTCGGTCTTTGTTGATATCTGAACGGCTTTTGCGATGAATACTGAGTTTGTTTCTAGACCAGAGAGCTTTGCCGATTCTGTTGGAGATAATGTGGTAGTGAGTAGTTTCACTTAGCTCGCGTGGATGCTTGTGAATGTAATTTTCGGTGAGTTAGGAAATTCTGAAATTATTTCAGTCTCAACCTTAAGTTATAAGATATTTTATCCACATTTAACTAATCATTTTATAGAATAAATTGCATTTGAAATTATATTGAGATCTCTATTAACCTCAATCAATTTCAGAAAAGGTTGCCATCTAATCGTACTGTATTACAACTATTAGTAATAATAATTAACCCACAAATAACTTATCGCCTGCTTAGTCTTAAAGAAAGTTGAAATCCGGGAGTAAGTTTTTAAGCGTCAAAAACTAAATTAATGGTGGATACACTAGTTGAAATGTTAAACTAACTATAAAATCAGTTTTAAGTTAAAAAAAAAAATTGAAGTTTCTAAGTTTGAAGTTTCTTGCACTAACCGAGAAATATCTTACGTTTGAGCACTTTTTTCTTTGAAAACCATTCAAGTGTTAGTAGCCTAGCTGGGCATCGGATCGTTTTAACTATTTAAACTCATTTACTGTATGAACTAGCAGAATCTTCCTTTTGACATCATGCGTTGCCGGCCGATGTAGGAGTCACTCACGTCAAACATGATGAACGCTATGCAAGATTTATCTTGAGAGTATCATAGTACACCAACAAGGAGCCGGTCAACCACACTGCGGGTGAAAAAAACCACAAATCTCATCTTCTTAACCGAATATATTTTAAAGCGCTTAGATACATAAGTATATTTGCGTCAGTACTAAAATTAGTTAAGATATCAGCGTCAGCGCGGTCTTTTGAGCTTGGTGAACAGCCAGAAGTCGCACGGCGCCGGATCAAGTGAGTACGGTGGTTGCGGAACGATATGGGTTAAGTATTTGGCGAAATGATCACGAATTACGAGGGCAGTATGGGATGGTGCATTATCGTGGTGTAAAAACCAAGAATTGTCTTTCCACAATTCCGGCCTTTTTAGGCGGATAGCGTTACGCAAACGACGCATAACGTTCAAATAATATTCCTTGTTGACTGTTTGACCGGTTGGGAGGAATTCATAATGCACAACACCACGATAATCGAAGAAAACAGTCAACATGACCTTGATTTTTGAGGGACTTTGGCGCGATTTTTTTGGTCTCGGCTCTCTTTTGGCACGATATTCGCTCGATTGAGCGGTTATTTCGGGGTCGTAAGCATAGATCCAAGTCTCATCGACAGTTATAATGCATTTCATGACACCCTGGTAGTCGGAAAGCATCGTTTCACACACTTCAACGCGACGCCTTTTATCCAAAAAATTCCATGTTTTCGGCACCAGTCGAGATTTGACTCGCTTGAGGCCCAAACATCCTTCAAAATGGTATTGGCTGAGCTTTTCGATATGCCAAATTCATCAGCAAGGTCTCTAATTGTTAATCGACGGTTTTTCAACACTAAATCTTTGATTTGTTGAACGTGAGCTTCGTCGGTTGAGGTTGATGGTCGCCCTGGACGCTCTTCGTCTTCGACACGTTCACGGCCGGCTTGGAACTCACTATAGCCTCATCACGAAAGGCTTTCTGCACCATCCTCATCGTATCCACAGCAGAAAATTGATTCCGTAAACAAAATTTAATACAAATTCTTTGCTCAAAAAACTTCGACATCGCAAAAAATGAAGAACTCACTTTTAGCAGCTCACAAAACAACACGTATCTCAAACACTAATGAATATTTTGACATGAAATTTGACATAAATGTGACTGACAGTACTACAAACCTAAAATAATTCAAATGTCACCTTATTTTTTGGGCACAGTAGTACATACTTACATATGTATTTGGCAATTAGTTACATTTTTTCGGAATTGGCGATATCGGAGCGCTATAGCACATAGCTTACATACAAACTGAACGATCGGAACCAAGTGCTTGTAAGGAAAAATTTTTTCTATGACGAGATATCTTCAGGAAAATTACCGATAGTGCAAAGCTCAGATCGGACCACTATAGCATATAGCTGCCATACAAACTGGTTTATCAAAATTCAGCTGTTTAATGGAATACTTTTGTATATCACGAGATATCTGTACAAAATTGGCATGCGTTGTTGTTAAAGGCAACGAAGAATCTAGTGCTTGTATGGAAAACTTCTTCATTTGACGAGATATCTTCACGAAATTTGGTACAGATTATAACTTAAGATAATGGTGCAACCTCCGAAAAAATTGCTCAGATCGGCTGACTATAGCATATAGCTGCCATACAACTTAACTATCAAAATCAAGTTTTTGTATGGAATGTTTTGTACTTGTTATAGCTTCATTGTTAAGTTGAAGTTAACATACTTTATTTAAGCATTGAAGTCCTCATCAATATACATCGTTAGAACTCGGTTAAGTTCCAACAAAACTTCCAAATTTTTCATTCCATCGCTCTCAATCTTTCCATTGCAAATACAATTGTGCCGAGTAGAAAATTATAGCTCGAACTGCAGACTACCGTTTAATATCACTCCATCATACCAAAACACACTCGATAACAAGCCCAGCACACACATATGTACATACATACACACTTGCAAAGCTACAAATTCGAAATGAATGCGCCCCAACAGCAATACTACGTTCCTAGAAACATTTGAGTCCCTGCGTTTCACCTTTATAAACCGCTGCAAAACAGTTATATAGAAATCTGTATGCATACATACATATGTGTAATATATATATATGTATGTATATATAAACATGGCTATGTTTGTATGTTACATCTGCCATTATTAAAGTTGTTGTTGTTTCTATTATAATTATTGTTTGCTGCATGTCGTTGTTGTTACTATTATTATTATTGTGTTTAATTCGTGTTGTTGCTATTGTTGCCTGTTAAGGGTGTTGCAACCACGTTTCATTGTCATTGTAGCAACAACAATAGTAACAAATATACGCACCGAAATACGTACAACAGCACCGACAACAACTTAAGGCACACACACTCTCAAACATAGCGAGATATATGCGCACAAATTCAAAGCTACATTGCCATTATGTAGATATCTATACATATATATATTCATGTATGTATGTGCGTACGTATATATTTATTTACATGTATATATGTATATATATATTTACATGCATATATACACACACATTTATATGTGTAAGCGTATATGTATATATAAATGCCACACAAATATTCCATGCCACAAGCGACTTCAGTGGCAGCGACACGACGAATTGTTGGCTGACAGACGAAACGACAATTCGACGAAACGAAACGAACGGCAGAGTTAAAAATATTCCGACGTGGGGCATTAGTATTCGGATTTTATTCGTTTGAGTGAAAATGAAATTCTGGCATTTTGCATTTGTAGCGACATTGGGATGATTATAATTTTCGTTTTTTAATTTATTTTTAATTTTTATAAAATAACAAGAAAAAACGTTAATTTCGGCAGCACCGAATAATATCCTTCACAGGTACAAAATACAAATTTTTTTCTTACAAAAATTTATTGCCAATTGTTCAGTTTGTACGACAGCTATGTGCTATAGTGAGCCGATCTGAACAATTTTTTCGTAGATCACACCGTTGCCTTGAATAATAATTCTAACTAAATTTCGTGAAGATATCTCTTCAAATGAAAAAGTTTTCTATACAAGCACTTAACGCCGATGGTTCATTTTGTATGACAGCTCTATGCTATAATGCTCCGATATCGATAGTTTCGACAAATGTGCAGCTTCCTAGAGAAAGAAAAAGTGTGCGAAACTGAAGTTCGATATGTCAAAAACTGAGGTACTTGACTCTCTGCTCTTTGTAAATTGAAGACAAAAAAAAAATTAATAAAAATATTAATTATATATGTAAGCACTTAATGCTAGTGAACATCTATGATATACATATATGTATAATAAAGTATATTACAATATTGAAATAAATATTTTCTATTTCTTTTAATTTTGTAGGCCAACCCTAATATCGATTACTGCTTGGTGGTATGAGAAATACTCGTCCTACATGTCGTATACGTAATATTCAACTGTTCCATGCTGGATACTCATACACTTACATACAAGTATACACAACACATTCTCTCAACTAGACCTACCTTGTAGGAAATACTAAAAACTCCTTCACTAACAATATTTTATAGAACGTACATACGCACGTAATTGGTTTTATGGGAAACTTTTTAAAGCAAAATTTAATAATGATATTAATCGGATATGACAACCGAACTGGATTGGACGGCGTACTAAAATTAGCGACTGATCGTCCTTTATTAAAAAAGTCTTTTTACTTATTAATGAATTGGAAATAGAACCTGGATAAAATAAAATGTAGAAATATAGCGATTTCTCTGAAAGTCGTAGGCAATTTTAAGTTGCTTATATATTTGTTAATTTTTATACCCTGAACAGGGTATATTAAGTTTGTAACACCCAGAAGGAAGCTTCGGAGACCCTATAAAGTATATATATAAATGATCAGTATGTTGAGCTGAGTCGATTTAGTCATGTCCGTCTGTCTGTATATATACGAACTAGTCCGTAAGTTCTTAAGATATCCTTTTGAAATTTTGCAAACGTCATTTTCTCTTCAAGAAGCTGCTCATTTGTCGGAACGGCCGATATAGCTACCATACAAACTGAGCGATCGGAATCAAGTTCTTGTATGGAAAACTTTCATATTTGACAAGATATATTCACGAAATTTGATATATATTATTTTCTAAGACAACAATGTAATCTCCGAAGAAATTGTTCAGATCGGTTAACTATAACATATAGCTGCCATACAAACTGAATGATCGGAATCAAGTTCTTGTATGGACAACTTTCACATTTGACAAGATATATTCATGAAATTTGGTATAGATTATTTTCTAAGGTAACAATGTAATCTCTAAAAAACTTGTTCAGAACGGGTTACTATAGCATATAGCTTCCATGCAAACTGGACACATAGCTACTAACAGAAATGCACCTGAGAAGGGTATTTAGCTTCGGTGCAACCGAAGTTAACGTTTTTTCTTGTTCTTATTGTCTTCATCCATGAGAGCATATACGAACTAAGAAAAATTTTCAAAAGTCGAGCTTAAAATTTGTGGAAAATATGCCATTTGAAATTGGTTGACATCCAATTAGCCGACCCTAAACCGCAAACTTTGAACGTCGTTTTCTTGGTCCCTTTTTTCAAATTCGAGTAGGGAATTACGGAAAAAAGTAGTAAAGCTTTTTTTTTAAGACACAATAATGTAGTTTTTATACATTGCGGACACAAAGAAAAGGTTTTAGACCAGAAATAAGGAAAATAAACGAAATTTTCTGCAACAAAAGCCATTTTTTAATGTTTAACTTTAAAATTTCCTGAAGATCGAAGTCTTCTTTTTTTGGGCTGGCATTACAACCGTAGGTCGAATTGAGCCGAGAACACAAACCTTCACTAGTTGCCTCTATCATTTGCGAGCTCACGTCAGTTTTAGATACATCCAAAGTGCAGAAAGGGCGCTATGCACTTGGTCCTACCATTGAATGGGCGCTCATTTTAGATGGGAATGACATGGCCTAACCAACGCATTCGATAGATATTTACGAAAACAACAACATAGATATTTACGCGCTTCATATCTTCGATATTTATCAGCAACAACAACATAGATATTTATGCGCTTCATATCTTCGATATTTATCACACACGTTAACGACTCTAAAAACCTTGCAAGGAACAGTTCTCTTGAATGCTCCAAGTGCTTTCTCATCTCTGTTTGGTAGCGTTCATGTCTCTACAAAGTGCCGAAAATATTGTGAGTTTTATAGAGCGTAACTTTTTTTTCCGAGAGAGAGATTGTCTATCGACCACTCAGTAGCACCTGTTGGCAAGTTATTCTGCGTTCGATCACCAGTTTTAGATTTTTGGTGGAATTTATGCAGGTTCCGAACTTTCTATTGCAATGCACGTATACAATTAAGACTTATTTCACGATCTTTCCAATTAATTTTCCATCAAGGATAAAGTATTGTTGCCTTGCATCAACTCCAAAGTCGGTTTTCCTACAAATTCAACGAAGTAACTGGCTCATGCATAGTAACTCGCTGTATCCGAGTTCCTGCAGGGCCACTCCTCATCATCCATAGCGCACTCTCATTTGTTTGTACATACAATAAATAATACTTTCAATACAAAAGTGCTCAAGTCGATTTTGAATATAACTGACTTTTTAGTTTATACCCAAATACACCATTGAAAATTGTAACTCGATGTTTTTTATACATTTAATTAAAATGTAAAATATTTCTAACTAAGTATATGGCATTATTAAATAAAGCATTCTACTCCTCATTTTCATATTTTATTCAAAACCTCACAAAATGGATTTCAGTTATTATGCAAATCTGTACATATTTATGCCAACATACTTGGGTTTCGTCTAAATTTGGTATGGTGGGAGAAGCTATTCTATCAGCAACTTATACCTGAACCGAATTTGGTTCTCCATGTGGACTACGTACTTTGTATTGGAAAGTCTACATCGAAAATTTATATATTCGGTATAGTTCAAAAAAATATCATAAAGAAACTTACCACGAATCTTTATACATCGGATATAGATGAAGGTTTTGTATTCTAGAACTTGCCAGAATTAAAACCAGGGAAGTACAGTGACTCGCACGTCTAACCGGATGGATAGTGAACATCTTAAAAACGTTACATATGATACATCAAATTAAAGGAAAAATCTTCTTTTTAATTTTTGAAAACTTAAAAATAGTAATATTTTATTCACTGCGTAAAATGTAGAGAAATAACTCGAAACATACAAAATTCGTTCCACACAACTAACCGGAAAATTATAAGAAGTAACCTTCTACAAGTCACGGTACTTCTGATCGTTGTGGAATTCCACTAGAACAAACACTATTTTATTTTTTTTCTGCATATTAGTAGTTATCGCTAAGTCACACGACAATATGACGTCCCGCGTACTCATACTTGTACCGAAATTCGGAAGCTAATTATTCAGTTACAGGAAGAAGGAAAAATCTTTAAAGATATTTCGGAGATTGCAAAAAGGAGTACTTCAACTGTCTTCGATATTAAAAAAAAGTTTGAGAAGGAAAATAGGATCAATAATATTAGTTAGCTGGTCAAGGAAAGCAGCTAACACAAGCAGAAGAAAACTTTATACTCAAAATTGCTAAAAAAAATCCCTTTTCTTGGGCGGAAAATGTAAGAAACATATTGGAAAATGAAAAGGGAAGAAGGTTTCAGTCGAAACACTTCGCCGCACACTTAGAAGCTTCGATTTACATGGTAGAGCAGTTGTAAAAAAGGCGTGCATACGTAGGTTGCTATATATCTTTCTGGACTAGGCAACACTAAGTGTTGACAGATGCAATCTGACATTTCCATTAGAAAATTTGACTTTTTTGAGCATAACATCACTCAGAATGTTTTGTCATTTAATCGTGAATTGTTTTATTAAAAAATTCATCTCGGCCAAAAAATGGAATTTACTCATGAACATTTTCGTGCGATCATTTTTCACAACTTTCGACGTGAATTATCACAACAATAGTGCATCGATGAACTAAAGTTTTTGTATGGCTATGAAGCACCATCTCATAGCACTGTGAAAAACTGTTTCAACGAATTCAATCGTGGCCGACGCTCGCTCAACGACGAATTCCGTGAAGGTCGTCCAAAAACAGCCGTTGTGCCAGAAAACATCGATGCCGTACGTGAACTGATAATGCAAGACCGTCATGTAACATACCTTCAGATAGAGGCTTGCCTATGCATTTCTCCCACCAGCATACATATGATATTGCATGAACACCTGGCATTAAAAAAGGTTTTTTCTCGTTGGATCCCGCACAATTTGACAATCGCTCAAACAAAGGCTCGTGTGAATTGGTGTAAAGAAATGCTGAAAAAATACGATCGCGGTGCTTCAAAAGACGTTTATAAGATCGTCACTGGTGACGAATCATGGATCTATGCGTATGAGCCCGAAACAAAACAGCAATCGACCGTGTGGGTCTTCCAAGACGAGCCAAATCCCCCAAAAAAAAAAAAAAAAAAACATTTTCGTCGATAAATATGCCTATTTGCATTATTAGGCCATAAATAAATTTATTACTATTTGTAAGTTTCCAAAAATAAAATAGCAAAATTTTCCTTTAATTTGATGTATGATTTATATTATTCTTAAGATTTTTACTTTAGGTTTGGATGGTGCCATCATTGGCAATGCCCGCTTCCGGTTAGACGTGTGAGTTACTGTACCTTCAAATACATAAGGCTTGTTACTCGTTGTTATATAGCAACTACACTATCCGAGAAAAGTTTTTTCCTGATACATTAATTCATTCTTGATACAAGTATGTATGTATGTATATGCTGGACAGTGAAAATTTCAAATGGAATTTACAATTGTGTTATATAGGAAGTAGGCGTGGCTCTAGGCCGATTTCATCCATTTTTACACTGTTGGTAGGAGTTCTTATAATATTTGCGCTAAGACGGAATTGGTTGTTTTAGGTTTAGTGGTTTAGGAGATACATATATTATTATTAGAGGGAGGGGCCACGCCCACTTTTTCGATCCAATGTGCCAAATTAGGTTTTTTTCTAAATTTAGTGCTCAGTTATTGTACTTTATTCGTTTTCGGGTAATGGTGTTTTGTGGGCGTGGCGAGGTCCGATTACGCCAATCGAAGAACTCGTACTTTTTTGGCAAGGAACGAGCGTACTAAACATACTTTTGCAACACCATCCCCTATCTTGAGACCCATTGTACATTACTGGATAATGTTCGACCGAATAGACCACGTCCAGTACGCAGTGTAGAAAATATAACCACCGTAGCTGAGAGTCTACACTAAGACCGTGGAGAGTCGATTCGGCGCCGTTCGCAGCAACTCGGACTGACGTATGAAATGACTTGCGATTTTACGTCAAGATCTTGAATTGAAAGCGTACCAAATACAGCTAGTGCAAGAACAAATTTGGAAAGTTCCAAGAAGATCCGACGTTTTCGAGCAAAATTTTGTTCAGCGATGACGCCCATTTCTGGTACAATGTATATGCAAACAAGCAAAAAGGTCGCATTTGGGATGAAAAGAAACATCAAGAAACATGAAGCCGGTGAGAAAGTAACCTTCAATGGCGTGCGTTAGTTATCGCGCCATGATAACCAACTATTTGTAACCAATTGCAATTGTAGCTCGTGATCTCGACCATATTTGGCTTCAACAAGACGGTGTCACTTCCCACACAGCGCTTCAATCAATTGATTTATTGAGAGAACACTTCGGTGAGCAGATAATTTGACGGTTTGGGCCGGTCGATAGGCCACCAAGATCGTACGATATCACACCGTTAGATTTTTTTTCTGTGGGTATATGTAAAGTCTAAAGTCTATGTGCACAATCCCGTTTCAATTCATACCTTGGATCACAACATGACGCGCGTCATTCGCCAGTTACCAGTCTAAATGCTCGAACCAGTCATCGAAATTTGGACTCAACAGAAGAACCATCTGAGACGTAACCGCGGCCAACATTCGAAAGAGATAATCTTCAAAAAATAAATGCCAAAAAATGTTCTTTCGAATGACAATAAATATTTCCCATTAAATTTTAAGTTTCTGTGTTTTTTTGCTTTATACGCCTTTTATAAAAGTAGGGACCCTGAAATGGATCAAACTTTAGTGATAATCTCTGTTACAGCTCGATTAAAGAATTTGGAGCAAATACTGAAAATATTCCTAGTGTTTTTGAATAGTATATTCACGGTATAGTTTTCGTTTAAATAATAACTTTTTTTGCTATTGCTATGGAAAGTTTTGGTCATTTTTGGGCTTCGAATCCTTCGCTTGCAAGTCATTTAATCTAGAGTTCTCTGCCATTCATTCGTAAGCACAATTTTTGGTTACAAGTATTGGATTAACACTTTTCGCCTTTGTATGGTTCGGACAGTTTACCGCATAACGATTTGCCTTCTATATATAAATTTATTACAACATGTATAACAGTTATAGTTAGCCAGTTATCAAAAGAACACAAATCTGCTGGTAATATATTTATGTACATACAAATGTGCATATTAAGAAAATATAACTTATTTTTAGTAAAATCTTTGGCATTATAATTGCTATTGAAATGAATAGACAGTACATGGACTACAATAAATCTTACCTATACACTTATAAGTATAGTCATATAACTAGACTTATTTTAATACATATGTATGTATATAAATATGTAATAACGTTATTAAAGCAGCAAGGTTTTGACACTAAATTCTTTGTTTCATCATATGCTAATATGTATATACATATGTACATGTACACACGATTATACACTACGGATACGTGCATTTAAATTTCCCTTCCCTCCTTCCCTCTTTGAAAATTTGACAACACCTACATTGCATACCAACAACAATAATAGCAGAGACAATTTGACAATTTGGTGATTCGGTGAATTCGTGCGGGTGACGACTAACTGACTGATTTCCTGACTGTCACATTACCTGAATTGAATGTAGGCTTTTTAGTTAGCACAACAAAAATTCATTGGTCGATGTTGGAAAATAGTCGTGTGGTCAGTTTTATGAACGAGTGTATGTATATGTACATAGATGTGCACTGCATTGTAAATATGCTTATGTGCCACATATAGTATATGATAAATATGTGCGAGCGTATATGTATGTACTATGTATATATGTATGTATGTATATAAACACTTTTGTATGTCGACATGAACAATTTACATGATTTTAGTTGATTTAGTTTGTGGCGATGAGTGCGTATGTAGTGGTAAATATTGATGTGAATATATACAAATATTCACTGGCATCTATTTAT
Organism: Bactrocera correcta; assembly: GCA_027475135.1. Classification (NCBI taxonomy): domain Eukaryota; kingdom Metazoa; phylum Arthropoda; class Insecta; order Diptera; family Tephritidae; genus Bactrocera; species Bactrocera correcta. Next base: position 43,063,223 of record CM050325.1, on the reverse strand, counting down.
ATATGCATAAGTTGATACTTATACAAATTTTTTGTCCAGTACTTACTTACTGCTTATCTATTTCTTTCTTTAAAATCCATTGACCATTCCTCAGCCCTATGAAGTATGGCCATATTGTCAATTGAAGACTGACTATGAATACTAGGCATTCCGAATCCTTGCCGAAATAGCACTATAAGGTCGTACAGCATTTATGAAAAATAGCAGCATTCTAACTATAAGTCAAAGCAATTTTTATCAGAAACTTTTTGAGGAAATGGTTAGGAAGATTAAGGTGTTGCTTATAAAACAGATAATTAATGTTTATCTGGGGTTCATATGATATTATACTACAAGCGCTCACAGTGGGAGGCTTTTATATAACCTCATTTGTTTGGCTTGTTAAGGGGGTATTCTACTCTAGAAATCAAATTTTGGGCAGTTTTTTGAATTTTATTTAATAAAAAACCTAAAAATATTTTTACTATCCATTTTTTATGGTGTTTTTATTGATATCTAAGAATAAAAAAAAAAATTACAAAAAAATATTAAAAATTAAAATAATTAGGAGGGGGAGAGACAGGTGTAAAATAAAATGGCGCATTCTGGTGACATTGATCCTGACTCTTCTGGGGGTCTGAAAAAAAAAATTAAAAGAAATTTTTAATCAGAAGGATGCTGTTATAGTTCAAAAACACGATTTTTTTTTTTTTGTAAATGGCGACTGCCTAAAAATAAAATCATTTTTTACGCTTTTTTTTAAATTCCTAAATTTTTTTTAAAAATATTAAAAACAAAATAGTCATTTGACCGAGTTAAGTTGTTTTCGACCTAAGACATTATGATGTGGTATGGTTTCTGATATGCAACTACCAGTTCCTCGGGAAAACCCATATTCCCACTGTTCAAGCTTATGTTGTTCAAATTGGTGACGAGTGAGATTAAATTGCAGTTTTGTCACTTTTGTCGATGTGTTGGACTTTCAGTGCTCAGCTTAGTGTATATGAAAATATATATGTATATATTTATGTGAGTATAAACACTGTGACAAAAAAGCACACAGAAATTGTAATTAACTTCCCCGGGAAATGTCATTCCAAACAAATAAACTTATGTTGTTGGTAGGCTGGCCTTAAATTTCGTGTGCGAATTGTTGCGAATTTTGGAAAAGGCTTAGAATGATTAAGTTTTATAAAAAACCTTCAAAGAGATCATTGAAGACATGCCTCGTTCTGGACGACCTTCCACCTTTTCAACTGATGAAAATATTGAAAAGGTGAACGATATTCCCACCCTTTGTCTCAATTTCGGATACCATAAAGTTGGGACAGAAAAGGCAAAGGGGATGAAAAGCTCATAGTTATTAGTATGAGATTCCTTAAGCACTACCATCACATATAAGATGTCTACTGTCGAAACTTCTCATTTAGGATTTTATTGAAAATCGTCAGACATAGAGATGGCAAGAGAGCTCGACATCTCTCGCGAGTCCGTTTGAATGGTTTTGGTAGATATTTGGCCATATTGTAGATTTTCAACGATGATAAAGCACCATCGCATCGATCCACGTTTTTGACCGAATTCAAAGCCAAAAGCGCAATGAATACCATCGATTCACCAGATTTGGCTGCGTGTGATTTCTTCTTGTTCCCCTTACCGTTTCGTGGCACCTGTTTTCAGTCGAACGAAGAGATAAAACAACATTCCCTTTAAGAAGCTGAAAGCCATTCCAAAAAGTGCTTAAGAAAGTGGATTATTTTGAAGGCGACGAAAAAAAATAAATTAAATATTTGCCTTTTATTTAGAATTTCCGGGTACTCTTATGTCACAATGTATGTATTTGAAATTCACTTTTTACACACTTCACTTTGCACACACATACACACATAAGTACAAATAAATCAAATATGAGTACAACAAATACACGGATTATAAATATACATACAAATATTTATAAATATTTTATATATATATATATATATGTAATAATGTATACAATGTGTTTATGTACATATATACATACATACATGCAATCAGTAAAATAGTTATTATCAAAGCGAAATACATAGTGCATCCAGGCCAACTAACTACCTGCTGGTGTTAACTACAACAAAAACAAAAGCAAAACTTTTCAACCCGCAGTTACTTACAAATCGACAAATACTATGTAGACATATACATACATATATACATATGTATGTATGTATATACTGCTGTTTACCAAATACAGCGTTCACTCAATGGCCGCAAAAAATCAATGGGAGACTTTAGTGCATAACAACTCAAGTCAAAACAACAACAACAAACTTTTTTACTGCAAATTTACTATTCAACACTAAATGAGTACAGTGTTGCCAGATTTTACCAAAATGTATATATAAAATCTTTTGAAAACACCAAAGTGGCAACCTTGCGCGTGTTTGTTATAAAAAATCACAACAACTCAAGCGATCATAACAAAGTGATTTACAACAACAAAATTGTGCAGCACGGCTAAAACCAGCTGAACAACTACTAAGTATTTACCTACTATCCGGCAACAAACTAACAAGCAACCAGGAATGTTGGCAATAAATACCCACAAAAACAACAACAAATATCTAATACGCCAGTTGATTGAGAAAACTGGTATGTTGTTTCGCAGCAGTGTTGAAGACTTTGGATTGGTGGCAAGTGAGCAAGTTTGTACTGTTGCAAATGGCAATGCCCAGCCAAACAACGACAATGGAGGTGGTATTAGCGGAAAATTAGCTTAAAATCCTAATTGAGAAGTTTCGACAGTAGACATCTTATATGTGATGGTAGTGCTTAAGGAATCTCATACTAATAACTTTGAGCTTTTCATCCCCTTTGCCTTTTCTGTACCCAAATTTATGGTAACCGATCTTCTGACAGAGAGTGGGAATATAGTGGCGAATATAGAGCAAAAAAAGAATTTAGACAAAGCATTCATCTGTTTATGATTACTTTTGTCATATATCGTCCTTAGGTTAAGTTAGGTTAAATAGCTGATCCCCCAGCCTGGCAGGGGTAGCACATCTATACTGTTATATAGTATATTGTTCTTTGTCAAGCCAGACGAATAACTCCTGTAATTGGATATCAGCTTGAGTCTTGAGTGCGCAGTCAACGAAATCAACGCAAATATCGCGCCCTACTATGGGAGTGGATAGTCACTACTCTGAAGAAGGCTGCGCTCCGAAGCAGTAGATCTACTGCTACCTTTATATCAGTCATCTACGCCAGGAAGACGCTGCAGTGGTCAAGAAGACAAAAACTACAGTTAATGGAAAGCGAAAAGACAGGCAGGATTGGCTCGTCGATGTAGTAATCCTATTTTGTTAGGAAATCAAAGTGTGCGAAGATGCCAGAGAGCTCAAGCCCGCAGTCATCTCAGTACCGAGATTATCTGAGTTTGAGGGCAGCTTTCGCGGCATACTGATGAGAGCTGCCCGTTGAACACACCAATATTTTATCGAGAGTGTAGTTTATTCCAGCCCTTCCCAAATACAAAAATTGTGTATAACGTTATAGGCTTAACTATTGGTATATAAATTGTTGTTTCAAATTTTGGATAATACATCAGCTGACTCGTTTCATAAAAAATTTTGAGAACCTGTATCGTCTTTTTGACAGCACCACCACACCATAACACGAAGATTTTCGAAAACTGTTTTCATGAACTTTTTTGATGTTATCGACATTAACAAAAACACCCACAAGGCAGGTTCGCTAATTCCCTTCCTTAAAGATGCACATACACTGTATCTGATTTGAAAAATGTTCCTATATTACTGACATAGAGTCTACAGGGTATGTCGGGAAAGTAATAGGACTGAGTCGTTTTAAAACAATTTATTCGACCAATCGTTACAATTCTTAAAAAACCATCAAAATCGGCTTCTTCCGCGTCGATGCAGCGCTGCCAACATGATTTCCAAGCATTGGCACCACAGAAGGCATTCTCCGGAATAGCCTTGAGAGCCGAGGTGCATGCTGCTTGGATCCTCTCTGTGTGTGTGTGCCACTCGGAAGCTTGCTTTTTTTTTTTCGAAATCATACTCAAAGATCCATGATTACGTTATTCAAAATTGGGGGCACTTTTTCAAATGTTCAAAATTTTTGACACACTTCCACACTCCGCAATTTCTGGTCGCCAGTGAGCATTTTTTTGGGGCACACCTTGAGCATGTTTTAAGTGCTACTACACAATGTCATGAACCACAAATTTAGATAAATTTAACAACGGGGCAATTAAACGAATACTTAGTCGATGGTCTGAGTTCAAAACTTTGCGCACACGAGTCCCATTGTCGGTGTTTGTCGAAGTCGCAAGTCTCCCAGCACGGTCTTCATCAGCGATCTCTTTCTGGCCTTCCAAAAAGACCCGGTGCCATCGAAACACACTACTTCTTGCTAAAGCAACATTTGGGTAAGCCTGCTTGATCATATCAAACGTCTCTGTCGCAGATTTGCCGAGTTTCACACAGAATTTAATCGCCTACATCCGCTGTAAGTAATGCTGCTTTTTCGTTTTGCACCACTCACACGTCGCGCAAAAATATTGGTCCTGACTCTCCATTCGCTCGGAGACAACTGTACCGAATCTAGTCGATGCGCGCCCGCTCCGAATTACAGTCGCGGCGAAAGAAAATCAATCCTATTACTTTCCGAGCAAACCCTGTATCTTAATATTATCTGCTGAAATGAAGGCACCAGAAAGCTTCGGAAGAGAAACTTATGAATACATATTTTTCAAAGAAAAATATACCCAAAAGTTAGTTATTGCCTCATTAGCAAAAGCAAAAATTTTTATAATTATTGATTATAGTTGGACTTCAGAAAGATTTTTGAGAGTATTTCCGGAACTTTCAATTAACTTGAAAATTTGCCGATGGACGCTTAAAATCTACAAACAAAAGTCAGGCATTAATTCGTATATTTACTCACACTCACACGTATACATACATAAGTCTTTACTTCATCACAATATTCAAAAGTTCTAATTTAAAGCTTATGTAGTACATACGAGTATGTATGTCAGAGTTGCATTTTCCTAGTATATAAGGCTCAAACAAAAAACTCGCTTAATACATACGAGGGTAGTTTTATATGTCAGTGGTTCACACTCTCAAAAATACTTGATATTTTTGTAAATGAGAACGGTTCATCAACTCACTATAATATTCAAGAAACCAACCAACAACAAGTAAGGGAGCTAGTATGCCTGGCTAGACATATCTATCCATATCGGAAACAGTTAAAGCGATGTAATGAAAACAGTTGTCGGGAGAATGAGTGATTTACATCGCCTATTTTAAAGAAGCGGTGAAATTTCGAACTGTCGAAATAAAAAAGAACCTTCTTTGTTCCAAAACTCAAGAAAATGCTTTGAAGCTATTCTATCAGACTTTTCTCGTATTAATTTGGCCGCAAATATATTATATACCCCGCTTATTTTGTTCAATAGTCCATGTAAATATGCGCAGAGTATATAAGATTATACTTTTCTACATGCATATGTACTATAATATATTAATACTTACGAAACAGATAAATGACACATAATATTTTACACGAATGAGTACATAAATACATATGCAACATATCTATTTGCATTGGTATTGTGGATCTTTAATACCGAGTTCCATGATCCCGAATACAGAAACAATTTGAATATCAAGACTTCGCTACGAAGTTTTTATCAAGCTATTGCTATCGGTCGAGTCTTTGTTAATGGAACAGTTCCACTTTTTATGTCCGCAAGGACTGTCTACTCAAGGCTTTTCCTCAGAGTTACTTATTTGCAGATTGTTCTCTGTCGATAAAACAATAAAAGCACTCAAATTCAGCGAAGTCTGGTTGCTTGAAAGTCTTTAGATCGAAATTATTTAAAGCTTGGTCTACATTAACAGATTACTGGGACGCTGAGCTAGCTCCTAAAGATGTGAGGGTTGTTTTTTTTTTCGGTGGGGTAATCTTCAAAAGATACTGCCGAAAAGCAGCATGCGCGATTCCTATTGTCCGCTCAGGATGCATCATTTTCTGGATCACGCCAAACCTTACGCCTACGTAGTAAACCCTTGACTCTGGCTGCTTTAGCTTGTATTTGGACCTGCGAGACCGCCGTTACCGTTACTTCGTAGGACCAAGCTGGGCAAGAATGCCTCTTCACAAACTTCCTGCGGGATTATTCAGCGGGTCTTAAGCTTATCCGCTGCCGTTCTCTTATCCTGAGTTCTTGAATCGTTATTGCGACCCACATTTTCATTTTCGAGATATTAGATTACTTTTATGTGCGGAACGAGGCTTCTGGAGTAGAAAACAATAAACTTCTTCATTGTTGGTTCGAAACCCAATTGTAAGATTGGCAAAGAAAGCCTAGTAAAGATGTACTTATAATTACTACTTCCATCATTACCACTTTATTCGAAGTTACACTAAGTTCTCTTCATCTCTTATGATCCGCTGTGAGACATTTCAGCCTTACTTATTTCAGCAATCACAACCAGCTCTTACACGATTGCAAGAAGTTTTGTTCCGTCACAAAACACAATAAGAGTTCCATTCGTACGAGTTCACGTCTTCACTAAGTAAGTGTGAAAGCCCTTTTTTCCCCTCTTTTTTTTCAGGCCTGCGTGAGAATTATACGTATAAAGTTAATACCTGTAGAAGAACGTGGTTGATATTGACTGAGCTAATCTCTAGTTAAATGTCTAAAAAGTCACTCATTTGATGATCTCACATCGAGATCAATAAAACTTCGAGGCTGTCACGGCAATCAAGGCCAATGAATTATCTAATTGGATACCGCTTTATTTCTAGTTTTGAGAATTCGGGATTCAAACATGTTTCGGTATTGGATGTGTCAATGATGTAGAAAAACATATGTATGTATGTGAATATTTATTTAAGCATATATAATCGTATGTATACATATGTAGCTCAGCTGAAAGCACTTTTTCATAGTGTGAGTTATGCAACAAAGGCCTCAAAGTACAGCCGGTGAATTTAAAATTTAAATCTTTAATACTCGCTGCATGCGAACATGTTTTATTAAAGCGAAATTGTGAATGTGAAATTTCTTACAATTACCGTCTGCATTTAAGGCCAAAGCAAAAAGCTCTAATACGATAACAAATGGCCAGTAAATAAATATTATTCGAAATTCATTGCAAATTTTATTTTCACCATTTTGCCGTATTTATCTAAAATATTAATTTATTTTCTTTTGAGAAATCTATATATTCAATCATGAGCCGCCATCACACTAATGTACAAAATACGAGAATCTTATCGAATCCCTGAATAAATTACTTTTAGAATAGCGTTGTCGGCAAGGAATTAGAAGAAAGACCAAATAAGCAGACTCAGGCATTCACGTTGTAACGGTCCCCACTCAGAGCCGCTACCCACCCCTCGGTAAGGCAGCCGCCTAATAGTGCCAAGGTTATCTCAGTTACGGGGGCCCAAAACATGGGTTAGCACATGCCTTTATGAGACAGTGGTTTCGGAGCAAAGAAAAAAAAAATATCACCTTTCACCATCTTAATGATGACAGGAAGGAAACGTATTGCGAGCCTATCTGGGTTTCAATGGGACGAAGGTAGCCTTGATATTAACCCATCAACCATTTCCGCATAGTACTCTTCCTGCATGCTCAGGATAAAATAGGGTTCAAACCAATCCATCTAATATTCAATCGCAATGTACATTTCAAGCAAGTGTTAAATCCGAAGTAACCAAAGGTCGTGTAGGCCTCAATATTTTGCAAAATTCTCAAAGATGAGTTCGGGCTTCGTGTTTCAAAGCGAATCGATATCTAGTAGTTGTACCAATGATATGCTGGTATGTGTTTAATCTTTGACTAAAAGTACATTTCGGCGCTGATGATCTCTAACATCAGACGCATTGTTTCTAATATACAATAAGACTTAAATGAGCCTAAAAGAATAATTGATTCAGCGTTTATTTCTATTTCTACCTTCTTCCAATAGATATCGTTATGAGTTAGAGTTTAGAGTTACTCTCGACGGAGTAAAGTGATTCCACACTCGATCTGCTACTGAGTGGAAACAGCATCCAGTGGTACACTGATGGGTCGAAAACACCGGAAGATATTGGAGCAGGCATTACGGGAACGCATACCAAGCTGTTCATACCAATGAGACTTTTCTCGAGCATCTTTCAATCATAAGTCTTTGCTATAAGTCAGTGTACAGAAATTAATCTCCAACGCGACTGTCGTAATCAGCGTATCGCTATACTCAGAAATAGTCAAGTGGCAACAGTGTAAAGGAAAGCTGAACCCCTTTTCAGTTTGCCAACGTGTACAGCTGACTGGGTGTCGGGGCATAAAGGGGTAACGAGTTGGTCGTCGTCTCGCCGGCTCTGCTGCGATTTATAAGTTGATGGAGTCAGAGCCATGCATTTTGGTGGGGTCCCACACCATAAAGGAGCTGCTCCGCACAGAGGGTACTGGCATTAGACAATAGCAATGCGCCATGCCAAGCTGATATTGGGTCCTTACAATCTAACAAGGATATTAAAGATGTGTTTAACCTCCGGCGAGGCAAATTCCATCTCCTTGTCGTGTTCTATACAGAGTACTGCAGGCTCAAGAAACACCTGTCCAACATGGACATGACCTCCTCTAAAAACTTCCAGTTTTGCGACAGGGGTCTCATCACCTCCATGGCGCTCAGCAAGTTCTTGAAATTTATGTTATGTTATGAGTTCTGGAACTTTGTGACTATTGATAGAGGAGAGGGCAAAATATCATAGGTCGCGGTGTAAAACCTTCATTAATTTCTATTTCTAAACAAAAATGGCAACGGCCACCAAGGCAACATAAAATCACGTATTGACTCGTAATCCACGCGGAACAAGTACGAGGTTTGACAATTAAGTAATGATACTGATTTTGTTGACTCGCTTATGGTAAACCTGTGACCTTGAAAATTTCCCTTTTTCTTTTTTCCCGGGATCCCTCCCCCCTTCATTGATATATGTATGTACCATCGCTCTAGCTTGTTTATTTCGCCTGCTGCGTCGAGTTGAGTGGACGTGTGTTTGTAGTGCTCGTGACGAAAATGGAAAATCGAAATCAAGAGCAACGCGTCGCAACATCGAATGACCGTCGCAGAAGACTGTTTGGAACAAGTGGAAAACGATCCCACGCTCCTTAATCGAGTTATTACAGACGATGAGAGTTGGTTTTTCAATACCACCCGGAAACCAAACGTCAAAGCTCGAATACCGCCCGAAAAAAGCTCGCATGAGCAAGTCGAAGGTGAAAACGGTGATTTTTGCCTTTTTTGATAGCCGTAGAATCGTCCACGAAGAATTCGTTCCACCGGGGAAAACTGTGAATCAAGTCTACTATTGCCAAGTACTCGAAAGTTTTCGAAAACGAGTCAACAGGGTGCGCCCAGACATCGCTCGTAACTGGATCCTTCATCACGGGCCGTGCCACATCGCTCTCAGCGTGTCCCAGTTTTTGGGCCTCTAAAGTGATCGCCATGTTGCAACAGCCGCCTTATTCGCTCGACATGCCACCCTGTGACTTTTTTTTTTTCCCTAAAACAAAATTGGGGGTTAAACGAACCCATTTTGAGTCGATTACGGATATCCAGTCGAAGCGTTCCAGAAATGTTACGAAGCATAAAAAACGAGCTGGAATCGCTGTATAGCTGCCCAAGGGGACTACTTTGAAAGTGATGGCAGAGTTATAGAATAATTTTCAAATATACGGTTTTTATGGAATCAGTCTCATTATTTAAATTGTCAAACCTCGTATTACAGCGCTAAACACAACGAAAACAAAATTAGACTATAAGGGAAAAGGAAATTTATAGCATTGTTTCCTATTCTGTTTTGATTCCGCACATTTAGCGTCGATTGTTTTTGAAGCAATTACAAATGGGTCTGCTATCTCGCTCACACACACACACCATCGCGTCAACATAAACGCATTGAGAATGAGAGGTTCATTAAATTTATTTTATTTTTATTACAGTTATTTTTTTTGCAATGCACATACACACCAAAAAAGTCAATTCAAAACCCGGGTTAAACGAAATAAACTCGCTCCAGAAGTGGGGGAAACGAACTCAGCAAATGTAAACAAATGAAAAACGCAATAAAATTTAAAAAAGAAATAAACCGAAAATTGCGTTATGTAGCAGCGTCTACAACAATAATATTTTTTCATTATCAACTATAACTATAAAAGTGCGAACGACAACAGCAATCATTTACAAAAACAACACAAATTAACAACAACAACAAGGCCAACACAGCCAGAATACGCCTAAAGAGAATATTTATTTTGAAAAATTATGCGGCGGCACGCGTAAAGCAATTAAAATGCCATAAAACTGCTGCCAACAACAATAAAAACAACAAAATGAATATTAACACAGCAAAAAATCGCAACAAACAAAACAGCAGCAGGTTGAAGTATCTGAAGGCAATGTTTGGCGTGCGACGGCCAGCGCAGCGGGCTGCCACTTGTTTGTGTAGATTTGTATGTATGTATGTGTATGACTATTCGTCTCTAGGTGAGTCGTTGACTTTGGTGGAGCGGGAGAGACGTCGCGATTCGCACGCCACGCCGCGAAAGAGACCAAAACAAAAGCCGATGATAACGGCAGTAGTGATAGCAACAACAACAACAGCTGGAAAGCAATTAATAACCCACTTAAAAATTAAAGTAATTAAAATAAAATTTCAACAATGGCCACTGTCATCGATACGAACACGCCAGACAAGCGGTAGCCAAAGCACATCCAGCTTATATTTGCAAACACAAATGACAAATGAGCAAACACACCAACAAATATAGTATACATATTTATTGCTATTGAATAAATATAAACGAAATTGTGCTAAAATTAAAAATTTAATTATGCATACATATCTACAGATGTACGTGTATATTTGCATATATGAATATTTAATAAAAAAAAGAAGCTCCGCAAAACAGCAACAACAAACATACAAGAAGCCAGCTGAATTGCTAAATGCCGTCGGCAAACAGAAGGTTTGTGAAAATTAAATTTTTCTTCAAAATTATTAATAGTACACCATAATAGCCAGCATTGCACACCTCTTCTAACTTTTTATACCCTGAATAGGGTATATTAAGTTTGCCACGAAGTTTGTAACACCCAGAAGGAAGCGTCGATTTAGCCATGTCCGTCTGTCTGTCCGTCCGTCTCTCTGTAATATAGGAACTAGACCCTCAGTTTTTATACTCTCGCAACAAAGTTGATAAGGAGAGTATTATAGTTTTGTTCACATAACGGTTGTTTGTAAGTCCTAAAACTAAACGAGTCAGATATAGAGTTATATATACCAAAGTGATCAAGGTGACAAGTAGAGTTGAAATCCGGATGTCTGTCTGTCCGTCCGTCCGTCTGTCCGTGCAAGCTGTAACTTAAGTAAAAATTGAGATATCATGAGGAAACTTGGTACACGTATTTCTTGGCTCCATAAGAAGGTTAAGTTCGAAGATGGGCAAAATCGACCCACTGCCACGCCCACAAAGCCATAAATAAAGATATTAAAGTGAAATTTAGCACAAAGGATCGCAATAGAGAGGAGCATATTTGGACGTAATTTTTTGTGGAAAAGGGGGCGTGGCGCCGCCCTATACTAAGTTTTTTGTAGATATCTGGGAAGCTACTATAGCTATGTCAACCAAATTCTATAGCGTCATTTCCTTCATGCATTTCCAAATACAGTTCAAAAATGAAAGAAATCGGATAATAACCACGCCCACCTCCCATACAAAAGTTATGTTGAAAATCACTAAAAGTTCGTTAACCGACTAACAAAAAACGCCAGAAACACTAAATTTTACGGAAATTTTATGGACCAAAAACCATATCTCAGGAACTACTCGACCGATTTCAATGAAATTCGGTATATAATATTTTCTTAATACCCTGATGACATGTACGAAATATGTGTGAAATCGGTTTACAACCACGCCTTCTTCCAATATAACGCTATTTTGAATTCCATCTGATGCCTTCTCTGTATAATATATACATTAGGAAAAAATATGTAAATGACGGATAATGAAATCTCGATTATCACTTTATCATGCGAGAGTATAAAATGTTCGGTGACACCCGAACTTAGCCCTTCCTTACTTGTTAAGACATCATTTTGAAATTTTGCAAACGTCATTTTCTCTTCAAGAACCACTATAGCATATATGTAGCTATCATACAAACCGAACGATCGGAATCAAGTTCTTGTATAGAAAACTTTCACATTTCACGATATATCTTCAGGAAATTTGACATGAATTACTGCTTTGGGTAATAATATAATCTCCGAAAAAATTATTCGGATCGTTCGCTATATCGGATATAGCTTCCATACAAAATGAACACATAGTTACTAAAAGAATTGCACCTGTGAAGGATATATTATATTAGCTTCGGTGCAGCCGAATCTCTTAGAATGCCTGCACTTGATGCGAATTTTAACAGACTCTGCGGACACACTATCGATACCTCCTCCAGTGTATCAAACCGTGGGGACATCAGATGCTTACAGCGTAAACCGTAAATGCGCTCAGCTCTGCTTTAAGCGTCCATGCTACGGGCAAACTAAGGCGCAAGACCGTAATAATTATATTACGAGTATAATAGTTCTTTCAAGTATAGGATCAAAAAAAGTGATAGACAAAAACATGGTTAAGCAAGAGAAAATACCCTTGTTAATAGCTTTAGTACAGACCTCAAAAGAGTCTATAGAATCATTATAAGCATGCGAACCGATTGATATAATTTTCAGCTCACTTTGCAAACTTCCTATACTCAATAATCTTCAAGCTTGTTCTCCCTTATTGGCGTAGAAACTGCTTACGCGGTTATAGTCGAGTTAACAACAGCGCACTAATCGTTGCTTCTTTTTGCAATGTGGGGCCAATTAGAGATTTTAAGACAGGTTCTTCTCCACCTGGTCTTTCCAACGGAGTAACGGTCTTCCTCTGCTTCCCCCGGCGGGTACTTTGTCGAGTACTTTCAAAAAAAAAAAAAAATTATTGCATAATTGTTTTACCATATCTTCCTACTGGTAGACTTTTGCCGCAGTTTTAACCGCTTTTTCACAGAAGGAAAATGCTAAAAGGCCTTTCCAACCAAACGTTACAACAGCCAGATGGAGGCCACGTTGAACCCTTAGAATAAAAGTTTTTGCGTAGATTTTGTGGTTTTCCTTAGAAAAACTTCTTCAATAGGGAAAATCATCTGTAAAAAAGACACTTAAAGGACGGTTTACCACGTGCTACTGAAGAAGTCGCTTGCATCTGTCTTCAAGCGGGTTGGTTGTCAGAAGATGATCTTTTCGAATAAGTATTGACATTAATCTGGCCGACATATCCATATCCCTAGACATAATTTCAAGTTATCCAAGAGAAATTTTGAGAATGCATTTGACGGAAATAGTTCTTAATGTGTTATTCATACTCATTCTCGCATAAAGGAAGTTCGATGGCTGATCCTCAAAATTCACGATGGGCACCGCACTTGGATTGCGGTATGCAGTACTTTTTGAAACCATACATATATAACTCCTGTATCGTATCTTGAAGGAGGTGTTGAGATGCTTCTATCTCGTCTTCTTCCACAATTTGTTGTTAGTTCAGCAGAAATATAGTTTTGTCTCGACATATTTTTTGAAATCCGGGTGACTGTCTGTTCGTTCGTTTATCCGTGCAAACGATATCTTGAGTAAAAATTGAGATATCTTAATGGAACCACTAACATATGTTCCTTACGGCGTCGGTATTGCAAATCGGCAGAATCAGTTCACTGATACCCCCACAAAAAATAATTAAAATGTCGAACGAAGCCCTAAATTAAGCCACAAAACTGTAATAAGGTATAGTGGGAGAGAATTGTGTGCTAACACTTTTTAAGTGGGCGTGGCCCCACCCTCTAAATGGTTAAAAGTACATATCTTTCAAACCGCTGAAGCTAACTCAACTAAACATGCTGAAAGGAATTTCGTTTAGCCACGACCACACCATATAATGATTATATTGAAAACTGTGCGATTCCTCGCTGCATAAATGCACCACAAGCAGCTTAGGCCCAAAAATTGTCGAAATGCGACTATTGTTTTTCAAGGACCCAGGCACCAAATATGTTAAGCCCAGAGCAGAGGTTACCTTTAATTGAACATATCGGTCAAAATGTGAGGTTTACTACAGAAGTGCGTGGAGAATATTTTTTTATGACAACATGTCAAAAATGGGTAAAATGAGGTAAGGATTGACCTTAACCCCGATGTATCTAATATAAATATTTCGATCGGTCAATATGTCCGAAATCTCAATGTACTTCAGAAAGTATTAGGTTGTCTTTTTTGCTCTTTATTAAATGCTTTATAAAAAGCGGATTTAGTTCAAATATGCGCCGTTTCGTTTGTTAATCTATTTTTATCTAGACGGCAACTTCATAATACTCCCCACGTAGAAGCCACCCTCCTTATTTGCGAAGAACTCGGACAGCCACTTTTCACACGCCTTTTTTGAGTTCAACTTTGCACTAACTAACTGTTCTGACGAGTCATCAACGAAGTGTGTGGTCTCGCGTTGTCCTGGTGGAACACTACACCCTTCCTGTTGGCCAATTCTGGACGCTTTTGGTCTATCGCTAGCTTCAAGCGCTCTAGTTGTTCGCAGTAGATGGTAGAATAAAGCGTCTGGCCATATGGGAGCAGCTAATAGTGGATGATTCCCTTCCAATCCCACCAAACAAACAGCAAAACCTTCCTGACGGTCAATCCCGGCTTGGCCACTGTTTGGAACGATTCACCGGCCTTCGACCACGACAGTTTTCACTTGATATTATCGTATGTGATCGATTTTTCGTCGCCAGTCACTATCCGCTTCAAATATGGGTCGAGTTAGTTCCGTTTCAGTAGCATATCGCATTCGTTAATTCGGTCCAGAAGGTTTTTTGCGTCAAATCATGCGGCACCCTAACATCAAGTTAAGTTTGTGTATCCAGCCTTCTGCAGATGGTTTAAAATGACTTGGTGACTAACTCCCATTTTCTGGGCGATGTCACGAGATGCCACATGGCGATCTAACTCGATGTTTTCAATGATTTAATCGGTATTCGTCGTCACAGGTCTTCCGCCGGCTGGTTATCCATGGTGTCGTTTTCAGCCGCTCTGAATCATCGAAATCATTCCTCCGTAGTTCGAAGAGATAGAGCCCCATACCCCAAACTCCATGTTTACATGTCTATAACTGTTGAATACAATATCCAAATTTATCATGCATAGCGTCGTTTTGTAGGTTATGTCAAGACCATTCAAAGATGTATAGTATTGCCAAATACGAGCTCTGTAACGCTTTATACCTAGCCGCGAAATTCAAAACACAAAAAGGCAGAAGGAGCAAGGGTTTATCTAGTTCCCAGGTACTAAATATACGGATTTTCAAAGATCCGTTTTCACTTTATAGATTATACATACATACATATGTACATATTTTCGAATCTGTGAGCTTTCTTATTTGTTTTCAAAGGGCATCTAACTCCAAAACTGCTTAAAGTCGGGTCAAAATATTCCCTAAGCCTATATACCACGTATAAGAAGATTTATAAAAGTTTCAAGCTCCGGTTATTTTTACGTTTACCGTTTAGGCTTTGTTCAAAATAATTTTCGTTAGTAGCGCCACCGTTTCTGTTTGTTCTTCAAAAATTCTAAAATTATTCCGATCGCCAAAACAGGGTGATCATGGCAACTGCATATTCCATATTCTCAGCCGTCAAATGCAAACTTGAGGTGGTAATAAATTTAAAATTATTTGTTTATTTTCTTAATGCATTCCTCAACATTTTTCTGTTGCGTTCACTGTGCGCTTATCAGCAAAGTTCACATCTGAGCTGAGAATATTCTGTCGCCTACACGAAAGTGTATATGTAAGCGTACGTGTATTTTGCGATGTTGTCATTGATGCTAATGTTAGCTTTTTACTGCTGCAATTTTATTTTGCCTTTGTTCTTGTGATGGACGTTGTTGTTGTTGTAAATTCTTATTAAACTGCGTCAGTCGAACGGTTTCTATGGAAATGTATTTGTGTATGTACACACATTTGCTAGTGCATCGCCATGTGCCACCTTCATGGTGTCGGTCGCAATGCCTTCTCGCAACCGACACTCATCGTAATTCCTCTCAACACAGTGGGAATTTACACACTTACTTATGTGAGTAAGCAAATGTCCCAGTTGGAATTTGGTACTATTTAAATTTATGTACTAACCTAAATGTGCCAAGTTTTGTCGAATGATGAAAGCAAAGGTCTTTATGACTTCTCGAAAGGATTATCTTCTCGATAAATTAACGAAATATTGTAGTTCTCAAATTGCTGAAGAATGGGTTAAAAATTAGCTACAACTCAAAGATGTGCGGAAAATATGCTCTCTA
The DNA here is from genome assembly GCA_027475135.1 of Bactrocera correcta. Taxonomy (NCBI): domain Eukaryota; kingdom Metazoa; phylum Arthropoda; class Insecta; order Diptera; family Tephritidae; genus Bactrocera; species Bactrocera correcta. The sequence continues at coordinate 43,046,783 of CM050325.1, read as the reverse complement.
AATTTAATTAAGATAACTGGCATATTGGCCAATATATGCGGTATAAAGTCACCATGAAGTTTGAAAATCTTTATATTGCGGGCTATAGGAAGTATTGACCCGATTCAACTCATTAGTAGCACACAGACATACTAATATCAGGAAAGACTGTTTTCTGAATTTAAATACATATTGACCGATATTTTCAGTCAAAAATCAAACATACATATGTAGGTACTGCGATCCACATATTCGGTACTTAGCGGTTTGAAAAGGTTTGGTTCGATTTAGGGAATTTTTGTCTAAAATGGCACACCTCAAATGCACTATTCATCGTTCGAGCGAGCTGTATCAAATTTATATCCTAATTTTGTGCGTAGTACTTACTTACTTTATACGTTTTCGGTTAATAGCGTTTTGTGGACGAGGCAGTGATCCGATTACGCCCATCTACGAACTCATATTTTTTTTGTTTGCTAAAAGAACGCGCATACCAAGTATCATAAAGATATCTCAATTCTTACTCAAGTTTCAGCTTGCAAAGTCGGATGGACGGACGGACAGATACAGTCACACCGATTTCAACTCGTCATCATGATTATTTATATATGTATGTATGTCTAATCCTATATCTATCTCTATTAGTTTTAAAACTAAAACTAAACTAAAAAAACCAAAATATAACCACTAATATCTCTTAAACGGAGAGTTTTATGAAAAACTCATACGAGACCTTTTTGTAAAGAATATCGAGGCCTTTCCCGTTGCAACAGTTTTCTGTTTTTTCTTATTATCAGATAGAAAAATTAATATCTCGCTTCCAACTACTTGAAAAAATATCTTGTTCCTTAGATTTTGTAGAAAATTGAATGCTCTACAAAAAAGAAGATTAAGAATTTTTCGTAAGCCCGTAAAGATATTAACGGTTGAAATTTGATTATTTTTGGGAAAATTTTTCATTTCTTATGAATTTTATAACTCAATGAAAAAAATTATTATGAATGATGAAACCCAACCGTTACAATTAGGAACTCATACTTGGAGAGGCTTTCTTAGAGGTGTCTAGGAGCCTATTTCTCCGAGTACCAAACGAAAAAATATTTTTTTTTTGAATCACCCTAATGAATAATGTATAGAATTTATTCTCACATAAAAAATTAAATATTTTATTAGAATATTTTATTGTTACAAACATACACAATTAACAAAAAAATTCTGAAATTTTAAGAAAAAATTTAAATTTTAAAATTTCATGAAGATCGGTTGAGTAGTTCTCGAGAAATCTTATCAACCGACTTCGAAAACTCAGTTTCGGAAAAGCGCTTTTAAAGACATAGCCTAGCTAACCGCAAGAGGGCAAGTTCTCAAAGCTGTACCTCCGAAACTGTTACTCAGATCAGCTAAAAAATTTAGGACAATATTCTAGAGATGTTGTAGAATTTAATAAGACAACAAAAAAATTGGAATTTTTAAAACCCGTAAACCCATGTAACCGCTTAATCTTCAGAAAACATATGCATCCAATCTCCTACATTTTCCGACAGGGATGTCACGCTGGCTGTAAGCACACACATGCAAACATTCGCTCATCATCGTTTAGTAGCATTCCGTATAATTCACCTACATCTACTGATTACGTCAACTTCAGAAACACAGCTTTATTAGTTTCAGTGCTGAAGGGTAAAACATTATTGGGTTTCTATGTCGCAAAATGCAAAAGCAAATGCACTTTATTTCTAAGAAAACGAAGCTGTATGTACATATGTACATATGTAGAAGTATTTAGAACCTAATCATCTAACTTTCTTTTTCGATGGTAAAATTTTTGAATTCATGCAAACAGATTGAACTGGCAACATTACTAAAGAATTATTCATTAATTAATATAAATTTCTTCTGGTCAATACTTTTTGGTGAAAAGCGGTGAAGTTGAAAATCTAAGCTCACCAGACGTTGTTGTTTTAAGTTCTTTTAAGAGGTTTGAAATATAGTTTCTTACTTAAAATTGAGACGACACAAACTTTTCAGCCGCTCTGACGCAATATCATTAAAATGAGCTTTGAAGTACTCTAGCGCACAAAAATATATTTTGTAATTTCCCGTTTTATTTCCACTGAAGCTGTATTAAGCTTGAAAAAAGAAAAATTCTTAAGAGTCTAATAAAGAGTAGTTATGGTCTCAGATATGTTGGTTATGGGTACACCCATCCCATTTTTTAATTAAAAGAGAGAGGAGAGAGCCTTTTTCTGCATGTCAAAGGTCACATTTTTCAAGAAAATCTTGAACCAGTTTATAAAAACGCATAATTTTCAAATCGTTTGCCACTTCCAAGTATCTTCCTGGAGATCCATTGAATATATTATACATATTTACGATGGGTGTCGCCACTATCGAAAGAGAAATTTACAATTTTTTAGTACCTCAAAAGTTTGCTGGAGTCATATCTGTCATGAAATTTGTAGCACAGCAGCACATAGATTCACTGATTCCCAAAAGACTCTCTGAGTCAGACTATGTAATTTCGTAACAGTTTTCGAAACAAGGATTAGCTCCTTCTTCTTTATTGGCGTAGACATCGTTTACGCGGTTATATCCGAGTTTACAATAGTGCGCCAGTCGTTCTTCCATTTGGCTGCTTCGCGGCAATTGGCGATTACAAGTGAAGCCAGGTCTTTCTCTACCTGGTCTTTCCAACGGAGTGGAAGTCTTCTTTTTTCTCTGGTTCGCCCGGAGGGTACTGCGTTGAATACTTTCAGAGATTTCTTTTGATTCGCTGAACTGTGCAATGTCGTTATATGTAGATCTCATATAGCTCCATCGAATTCGATATTCGCCATGGCTAATGCGCAAAGGGGCATAAATCTTCCGCAGAACCTTTCCTTCGAAAACTCGTAACGTCGACTCATGAGATGTTGTCATCGTCCATGCCTCTGCACCACATAGCAAGACGTGGATGATGAGTGACGTTTAGAATTTGGTCTTTGTTCGTCGAGAGAGGACTTTACTTCTCATCTGTCCACTTAGAACGAAATAGTAGGTGTTGGCAAGAGTTATCCTGCGTTGGATTTCGTGGCTGGCATTGTTGTTGGTGTTAATACTTGTTCCAAGATAGAGGAAATTATCTACAATTTCGAAGTTATGACTGTCAACAGCGACGTGGAAGCCAAGTTGCGCGTCCGACGACTTTTTGTTTGATGATAGAAGACAGGAATATTTCGTCTTGCCCTCGTTCGCTACCAGACATACTAGACATGGATCAACTGGTGTACACCAAAAGCATAGGTACAGTCGAAGCAGTGGACTTCACCAATCAGTCCTGCTTTTTTTTAGATTTAATTCCCGCGATATTTTTGCCACGAGTACCTTGTTTTGCCTCACAAGCTCCGTCAAATTAAAATCAAATTACATTATTTTGACAGCATGTCTTTTTGGAAGTCAGGAACACACTGATAATTGTCATCAACAAATCCCATACATACATACAATTTCGCGGCTGAATTGTCTCATAACCCTAAATGACACGTACAAAAAAGGCAACACGAAGTGCAATCCCCCGACACATACTATTTATATTGAATGTATGGTTAAGTTATCAACATGCCACCATCAATACGCTACAACAACAACAAACAATGGTAGCAGCCACTTTTCCACGCTAAAAACTCTGTGTGTCCTTGACCGACAAAAATTCCAAATTGAATTCCTGATTAATGATCGAAGTCGAGCACCAATTGGCGCACAGAGCGCGCGCACCGGCACCCACTTACATAACACCTACAGACATACAGCCATACATACATACAACATATACGCTGAGCTGTGCTCTTTCCCAACAACATACAAACAAAAGCACAAAAACGAAAAAGCACAAAATTACTGTAAATACTTAGAATAGCGATTGAGTTGAGAAAAGTTGGCGGCGAATGCGTTGCAATGAGTGGTTGGTTGGTTGTTGCAACCAAGCGCCAAACACCAATAAATATAGGTCAGTTTCCAGTTTGCCGGCCGGAGGTATTAATAGACACACATTTTTTAACACATAAATAAACAAATAAGTATGTGTGTGTGTGACTTTTCAGTTCTGTGTACCCTTAGGTCTTTTTCCGTACTACTATGTAAATGACTTTGATTTATGCATGTAAATGTTTAACCCTATAGCAGCTGAACGGAAAAAAGAAAGAAAAGGGTTACACTTGCTTTTATTGGTATCCAGCTGCAGACGAATTTGAGTGATGAAAATATAAAGATAAAGAAAATGTTAACGCCCTGGCTATTACTGAAGAATTCGATTCGGAGAAAATGGTGTAAAGGAAGGACTAAAAGCAGCAGTCTTCAGCAGCAGAAAGCCAACAATCTCAGGACCACCGAAGTACTACCCTTTTTCGCATTTCCATCGCAGAGAATATGCTAGTGTTTCTCTGACAAGCACAGTCTTTAAGAGTTATCGCAGTCAGTATAACCATCCAGTTTTACTTATTGGATTCATAAATCTTTGTTAAATTCCTTCACTAGAAACGACGAAGACCTTCGGTATTTTGTTGGTCGTTTAGAGGTTCTATTTCTGAATGGTACGAGTATACTCAGCATTTGGCAAGAATGATTCTACATTGGATTGAATTAAGGGGTTACATGGGTTTCCTCGGGTAAAAAAACAGCAATTTTTTTCTTATTTAAAAAAATATTTTATTAGGTTTTTCTATTGTTACAAACATACACTATTTACCAAGAAATTCTAAAAATTTTGGAAAAAAATATTTTAAACTCGGCCATTGCAACGCCATTTCCGGTGACCCTCGGAAAAAAGATGCTTTTGCAGCATTACTCTTTACAGTATAATCTAAAAGAAAAAATCCGTGTTTTAGCTTAGAACTTGGACGAAGGAAAAAAGTGAGAATTGGAAATGAAAATTTCAGTGAAAATTTCGCGACATTTTTTTTTCAAATAGTTATAGTCGAAAAAAAGCTTCTTCTACGGCTTAAAGAATTGTATCTCAAAGATCTGTGTAAAATTTCATGAAGATGGGTTAAGTTGTTCTCAATAAATCTTGACAACCGACTTCAAAAACTCAGTTTCGAGAAAACCGCTTTTAAAGACTTATCCTAGCTACCCTCGAGCGCACAAGTTCTCAAGACTCTATCTCCGAAACTATTACTCAGATCAACTTTAAAATTTAGGACAGTATTCTAAAGGTGTTGTAGAATTTAATAAGAGAACAAAAAAGTTCAATTTTTTTAAACCCGAAAGCCCATATAACCCCTAATGTTGCCACTTCACAAACTTTGTTAGCAGTTTGTAATCTCTCTCACATGGTGGGTCGGTTTTGATAGATAAATTCAAAGTTAAAGTACGACGTTATGCGCTCAGAGCAATCAAGAAAAAACTAAAAATACAAACCTCTGTAATTGAAACAGGAATGACGAGGTATCTTTCCAACGGAATGGAGGTCTTCCTTTTCCTCTGCTTCCCCAGGCGGGTATAGCGTCGAATACTTTCAGAGCTCCAATGTTTTCATCCATTCGGACGGCATGACCTAGCCTTCGTAGCCGCTGTCTCTTAATTCGCAGCTCATCGTTCCATCAAACGGGATACTCACCGCTGCCGATGCACAAAAGGTCCATAAATCTTTCTCAGAACCTTACTCTCGAAAACTCTTTAGAAGTTGTCATCGTCCATGCCTCTGCACCATTTAACAGGACGGGAATAATGAGTGACTTATAGAGTGTGGTCTTCAATCGACGAGAGAAAACGTTACGAGGATTGTCCCGTAATACTATCTAAAAATCAAAGAGTTTCTAAGAGTTTCTAAAATTATTTCAGAATTATTATTACCATTCCTTTGAACTTTACTTGGATGTGAGTTGGTCCGAATCCTCCCTGTTGGCCTGGTTAAGAGAGATCATTGTGAATTTTTGAGATATCTATCACAAATTCATCTTCATTGAGAAATTTGTTGTCTCTTTTTTATTAGAAATCTTATCGATGGCAGAAACAGCTGCCGGTAGCCTTTTACGAAAAAAACATTGAGGTTAGCTCTAATTCAAAAATATCACGTTTTCTGAGCTCAATACCAATACTACAACCCAGAAAGATCTAAAAAATATTGAAAAAAGATTTCCAATTTTAAAAATAACTTTGGTATGTAGAAAAAAATTTGTTTACTAATGGGTTAACACAACTCATTTGAAATCTCTTGAGCTGCTAAGTATCTAGACTTAATAATTGGGTTCACATGAAATATTCGTTAACCGCCATAGTACATTACACGCGTTTTACAGAAATATTTGTGTGGCGATAAGTACGAGTACTCAGTATACCAATAAACAGTACGCTCAATGTGCCGCAAGCAAACAACACAAGCACTGGGACGACATTAGCGTGTACTTCGGCGGCTGGATGACCGGCCTCCACAAACAAAAAGAGCAAAGCAATAAAACGTGCGAACCAGCGTTGAGTGAGAGCGGAAGTGGCAGGGAGTTTTGAGGAGGGAGATGCTAAGCACATTGCCAGACGGTGTGAAATATGTGAAATGCCGTCGAACGTTCTTGAGGCCAATTGAGTGGTCAGTACTGGTATTGTACCATACGAGTAAGTGCCGCGCCGACGCGTGCCAAAGTGATTAGCATGAAACAAGGCTACAAACGGTGGGCAACTATTAAAGACAAGAACAGCATTAAAAAGTGACAGGCAGAAAGCGACGAAAATTTACATCGGAAGCAATGAGAGTACGAACTGTTATGCTGAGCAAAAACAGAAGAAGCTAAGCGTTATTATCCGTCAAATTAGAACTTTTAGAGATGTTAAGTCGCAACCGCATTTTTGTGAGATTTGGAGAGAAGCATTTCTTGACTTGACTGGATGACTTTCGCAAAATTACTTCCATTAGAATAACCTTTCCTATAATTTTAGAGTTTTGAAAGTCTTACTTTGAACTTACAGCGCGTTGCGTTTGCCGGTTTTTTTTTTCTCCGCGAAAACCGAAAATAACTCCTTCTTTATTGGCGTAGACACCGCTTACGCGATTATAACCGAGCTTACAACAGAGCACCAGTCGTTCTTCTTTTTCGCTGTTTGGCGCCAATTGGAGATTCCAAGTGCAGCCAGGTCTTTCTCCACATAGTCTTTTCAACGGAGCGGAGGTTTTCTTCTTCCTCAGCTTCGTAGCGGCTGTCTCTTAATTCACTGAGCTATTTCAGTATCGTCGTAGATCTCATACATCTCATCGTTCCATCGTTTTTTTTTGTTATCGAACGGCTCGGAGAGGCTCTTTCCGTTCCTGATGGAACTTTTGCTCAACGTCAGTTTAAACAGTCATATTACTTTTGCGGGATAACAAACTCAGGCATAGCGGCATAAGGCCAGATCACTTCCATGCTGTCAAAAACCGATATCGGCGAAGAAGTGGTGCGAGTCGATCGTCTTTTCATGGATCTTTTCCAAGACTTTTCGCAAGGAGAGTATGTGGTCAGTTGTTGATTTTCCAGGCCTTAAGCCACACTGATAAGGTGCAAATCCATTTTGAGAGCGCTCGATAGAATCTTACATGCGATGTTGAGGAGTCTTACCCTATGATAGGTGGCGTAGATTGTGGGGTCTCCTACATAACTTGAAATCAAACAACATTTTCTCATATTCACGACGTAGGAATTTGGTTTCGTGTCTAAAAACCCACCCCAAGCCTTAAAAATAAGTTCTTCGAGAGAACTTTAATGCGCCCTAAAGTGAAATCAATGACTTGCAACTAAAATATTAGCAACTTCTGACAATTGCAACAACAAAAAGCCAGACATAAAGCATGTAATAACCTATTTCCAAGTAAAACTAAAAACAAGTACAATTTGTTTTGTCGTTATTGTTGCTGCTGTCGGACGCACAAGCCATAGTAACACCAACGACGACTTTTAAAAAATAAATAAATGAGCCAACTGTGGGGAATACAGAAATAACAATAGAACCAATTATTTAAATGTATATATACATGTATATATATATATATATATGTATGTATGTTTGTATTTCAATGCTGGCAAATTAATGCAACAAGCTGTGGTGGAGCTTGTTTCGCGGCAACGACGAATGTTTGCTTGTCGAATTACGGCCACCGCCAGCGAAGTGGGTTGACGGCCTGCCAGGCGCGGCAAATCGGCGTCGATGTGAGCGTCGCTAATGTTTAGAATGCTGAAAATGGCACATGGCCCAAATGGCAGTGAACCCTTTTTTCCGTTTTTGTTTTGCTTTGCATTTTCTAATCAAACACGAATAATAAAACAAATAAAAATCAAAATAAAAGAAGGCAATAAAGCTGCGACTTTAGAAACACCGAGCGTTGATAGCCGTTTAGCGTCGGCTCATGACAAGGGCCATTAAAAAGCGATAAACAGACTAGCATACATATGTACATATACTATGTACATGTTATATATTACTTATGTAAATATAGTTATTTAGTGATGGTTTAGCTAATTGCACACTTACACTTGTTGTATAAATTTGAGGGGAAATAAATTCGGATGACGAAACGGTGAAATTTATGATTATACAATTATATTCTTATCATATAAGTAAATTGGTGTGGCCCTTATATCAGAGTAAAAATTTTTAGAATTACATATACATATGTACATACATACATAGAATTTTTGACTGTTATTATTATTATTTTTTTAAGTTTGCAAGGAAATCGTCTTCTTCTTCTTTACTGGCGTAGACAACGTTTACACGGTTATAGCCGAGTTTACAACAACGCAACAGTCGTGCTTCTTTCCCGATGTTTGGCGCCAATTCGAGATACCAAGTGCAGCCAAGTTCTTCTTCACCTGATCTTTCCAACGGAGTGGAGGTCTTCCTCTTCTTCTGCTTTCCCCGACGGGTACTGCGTTGTATACTTAAAGAGTTAGAGCGTTTTCAACGATTCGTGGTATTCCTCGTACAGCTCATCGTTCCATCGAATTGGATACTCACCATTTCCAACGCGCAAAGGACCATAAATCTTTGGCAGAACCTTTCTCTCAAAAACTTCTAACGTCTACTTATCAGATGTTGTCGTCGTCCATGCCTCTGCACCATACAGCAGGACGGGAATGATGAGTGACTTGTAGAGTTTGGTCGTTTTTTGTCGAGAGAGGACTTTACTTCTCAGTTGCCTACTCAGTCCGAAGTAGCACCTGTTGGCAAACGTTATTCCACGTTCGATTTTGATGCCGACATTGTTGTTGTTGTTAATAGTGATTCCAAGATAGATGAAATTATCTACGACTTCGGAGTTATGACTGTCCACAGTAACCTGGGAGCCAAGTCGCGGGTGCGACAACTGTCTTGCCCTGGATCACTACCAAACTTATTTGCTTCCCTTCCTTATCGAGTCCATCAAAAGTGGGTTCACTTATCCTAGAATTTTGTTTCCTTTTCATTGGTAGTGTTTTTTACGTGGCGGCTCCCAAACCCAGAGCACAACCCTCTAGGGATTGTTTCGTCATCTCATTTTCGCTCGCCTTCAAACGAATGTTTTCTGGCTACCCCCAGGACACTTGGTCTAAGACTGGAAGTCGTGAGCTGCTTGAGCCACATGGAAAAGAATCGATTCTGGCCCCTCCCAAGTGAATGGTAACCGAAGAACTTTCCTCACATGCGTGAACTTCTACACACGGTTTCATCCTCCATATGTGTTGGTAGGTATAGTAATGTTTCTCGTGATCCAGTTAGTGGTAACCTACCTTTATTATTTTACTAGTCTATTTTACAGACGATCACTTATCATACTTTATATGAAATTTTCTACCTTATTACAACTATCGGAGACTCAGGCCATGTGAATATTCTGTAAAGTTAGAGCTGGCTTAATGAGTGGCTCTACTAGAATCAAATATGATCTTTAGTAATTCCTAACCTTCAAACTGCACGTACGTATGTGTATAAATTTGACAGCTATTCGATCATAGTTTGTGAAGTATACCATTTTGAGTGAACCATCTTTTGTTATTGTGGCAAAAAATGCATAGAAATGAATTTCGTATGTTAATAAATCATGGCTTTTTGGGAAAAAATACAGTTGAAACCAACGTTTGGATTGATCAACATTATTTGTACTCTGCGCTAGGGAAATCAACCGTTGAATAGTGATGTGCTAAGTTTCAACGAGGCGAAATAAGCACTGAGGACGATGAACGCGCTGGACGCCCAAAAGAGGTTGTTTCCAACGAAAACATATGAAAAGTCCACAAAATAGTTTTGGATGAACATAAAGTTAAGTTTTTTGAGTTAGCAGGCACTCTAAAGATATAAAATAAATATTTTTGTACGAGTAAAAGTTCTGTGCAAAGTGAGTGCCGCGCGAGCTCACTTTTGATCGAATACAACGACGAGTTGATGATTCGGAGCAGTGTTTGGAGATGTTCAAGCGTATTCAGCCCGAATTTTCGCGACGACATGAGGTAATGAATGAAACATGGCTTCCTCATTTCACTCCGAAGTCCAATCGACAGCCATCCGAATGGACTGCACACAATAAGTCAACTCTAAAGCATGGAAAAACGCAGCAGTCGGCTGGCATGGTTATGGCGTCTGTATTTTGAAATGCGTATGAAATAATTTTATTAACCGTGAAAAATGAAGGACCATCAACAGCAACTATTATGGCGTTATTGGATCGTTTGAAGGAAAATCTAGAAAAACCGCTCGCATTTGAAGAAAAAGATAATGCTGTTTCACCAAGACAATGCACCGTGTCACAAGTTTGTGAAAACGATGGAAAATTTCCATGATTTGGGCTTCGAATTGTTTCCTTATACGCCGTATTCTCTACATCTGGCCCCCGAAAGCTATTTCCTGTTCTCAGAACACAAAAGAATGCTGGCAAGAAATTTTCCTCGAATGGAGAGATGATAGTCGAAGCTGAGGTTTATTGTGAAGCAATGTAAACTTCGTACTAGAAAAATGGTATTGAAAAGTTGAAGGATCGCTGTAAGCAGTGTATCACTCTTCAAGAGAACTATGTTGAAAAAAAAAACGAATTTTGACAAAAAAATTTGTTTTACTATGGTAAGTCGAGAACTCTTCAATTGACCTGTTATTAGCGCTCTAGTCAGGTGTTGTGGTGTCGGTCTAAAACGAAGCTAAAACTGAGTTCATGTTTTTTACGTAGACGTGTCTATTTTGAGTAAAGTATCCTACAGGGTTTGTGCGGAAAGTAATAGGACTGAGTCGATTTAAAAAAAAATTATTGAACCAATCGTTACAATTCTTTAAAGACTTTCAAAATAGGCTCCTTGTCAAGGCGGTGTGAGTCGGGCTGCAATGTGTTGTCGGACCCGACTGACCCTTCGTTTGATACTCTTGAGGACTACCACGTAAAACTTGGCGTTGACGGTTTGTCCAGGAGGAACAAATTCATGGTGGACTATGCCTTGTTAAAAAAACGATTTGGATTTGCTTATTCTTCCGGTATTCACCAGACACCTCTTCCCGGCCTTCCAAAAAGGCCTGGTGCCACCGAAACACACCATCTCCTGATAAAGCAACATCTGGCTAAGCCTGCCTGATCATATCAAACGTCACTGTCGCTGATTTATCGAGTTCCACAAAGAATATAATCGCGAACCTCTGCTCTAATGAACGCTGCATTTTCGACTTGCTTGGAGACAACTGACCAGCCGCTCGTTCGTGAGCTAGGCACGTTCTCTACCGAATCCAGTCAGTCCTATTACTTTCCAGACAAGTCCTGTATAAAAATAAAAACTCTATATATGTAAGTATATATAACGGTATATACATACATAACCTAGATATATTTGTTGTTATGTTCTACTTGACGTCAACGTCGACAGTTAATCAATTAGAGAATGATTTCATTAAAAATTGTTGTTATTGCATTAGCGGGGTAAAAGTGGTTGATTAACGACTACAATATGACCGACTCATGTTTTTCCGACAGTTTATCAATCAGCTGTTTGTATGTTACCTACCGCAATGTATCTGTAAAATGTAAATATGTATGTAAAACTAAATGGCAATGCATGTAAGATGTAGTATATAGATATGTAACGCACAATATATGTTTATATGTATGTATGTATGTATATAACAACCCATAAGTTTAAAAATGCCGGCACACAGCCGCTTTTTTCTTCAATTTATGGCTGATATTTATAAAAATATGTGCATATGTATATACATATGTATGTATATGTGAATGTGTGTATGTAACTATAATGCGCTTAAATGTTAATTTGCCGAGGTCGTCTGGGGTCGTTTAAATTTTATTGTTGTTGCTATTGTTTTGTTTTATTAATTTATAGCGTTCTGCGTCACCGTCACGCCCCTCCTCATGCTGGTTGGACAGACAAGCACGGACTTTGTGGTCGCTGCGGCCGGCAATATTTGACGTTGCGCTATATTTAAATATTTTAATGATCGTCGCTTTTTGCATATGTATATTACATTAATGTTGTTGTTGTTGTTGTCGCTGACGCTTTATTCGTAATGATATGGCAGGCGAAAGAGGTGGTCTATTAGCATTTGCAAGCCAGCGATTGTTTGTATACAATATGTATGTATGTATATGTGTGTGTATGCTCTTACATATGTATATATATATATGTGTGTGTGCAAGTGTAGCGCTGCCGCCTATTAAAATGCTGGCACGCGACTTTTCGATAATTCAATTTTATTAATTGCTTCACGTTTGTTTACATTTTATTGTTGTTTTTGCTGTTTCCCGTTATGATTTGTAGTTGTTTATGCGATTTTTGCACTCACACACATACATTTACATACACATGTTCATGTATGTATGTATATGTATATGTAAGTCAACCGCTCAGCTGTTGCTTCATTTGCTAGGACACATGTTTGTTTGTTTGTGTGTGCATATGTTTGTATTTCTATATGGTAGCATTAATAAACATGTCTGTTGTCTGCTCCTAACAGCATTGTGCTAATTGTTTATTTTCGTTTTCCCATTTGTTTTTATTCTCCATTCGCTGCCTCCTCGGTGCGGTAGTTATGTCATTTAATTCTTTGTCACGGCGCCTAATGGCATTAGTCATTAGTTGTGGTTGTTGTTGTGGTTGCACTTGTCCACACGCATACTTTTATTGTTGTGAGTCAGTTACATACGCACACACACACACACACACGCACGCACTCACATTGCAACTCTGTATGTTTGCATGATAAATACACCATTGTTGTTGTTGTTCTGTGATATTTTATTGCCATTGTTCTTGTTGTTGCTATTGTTGTCGTTTGGTGTTTTATTACCATTTTATGGCTCACGTTCGACCTTCGAGAGCAGCGCTGTCGGCGGCATGACTTTCACCGGCGGCGCACAGCTGTCAGCGATTTGGCCTTTTTGTCAGTTCATTGCGACGACGCCGGTTAATTGTCTCGCTACACGAACTGCTTCAAGCAATTATATCGGTTTCTTCAATGAATTGTGAATTTCTTATCGAGCGCACTAACTTCCGAAAGTAGATTGGCTAAGTGGATGCGGAATAAAGGGAGGTATTTATCACAGTGAAGTTTTTAAGCGCATTTTGGATTCAAAATGAGCTGAAATTGAGCGCCCTTTTCTTCTTTTCACAATGTGACGCCACTTGCAGATTCCAAGCGAAGCCAAGTCCAACGGAGTGGAAGCAGAGGAAGAGGACTGCTTCCCCCGGCAGGTATTGCGTCGAATACTTTCAGAGCTGGAAAGTTTTCGTCCATTCAGACGACATGACCTAACTGGCGTAGCCGCTGTCTGATGAATGGAGTCATGTGTAGAAGTTTACGCAAGTCAGAAAAGTGAGGAAAGTTCTCTGATTGCCATTTACTTGGGAGTGGCCAGAAACGATTATTTTATATATGGCTCAAGCAGCTACCGCTTTCCGGTCTTAGACCAAGTATTCTCTGGGTAGCCAGAGAACATCCGTTTGAAGACGAATCATTCCTTACCAGGGTTGTGCGCTGGGTTTGGGATCCCTTAAGTAAAAACGTCCCAATGAAAAGGTAGGTGTATTCCACTTGTTCATAATTTGGATTCTCGGTCACAGTAACAATTTCGTCAACGAAAAAGCAGACGAGTAGGCTAAGTCACGCGCCTCTCTAAACGCATCCGACGTAGAGATGATGATGAGCGCTAGGACAGACCAAGCTAGAGCTCAATACAATTTGAACGAATAGCTCGGAATGAATGAAAATCTACAACCAAATGCTGGGAATTCGAGATGGATCAAATTTTGAAGGAATGTATGGTGAAGAAGAAAATTGTGACTGAGATAGAGATACTATGTAATGGCAAAAGAAAAATATTATCCGAGAAATTTTTAGAAAAACACTAAAAATTGTTGGGACGATATCCGTTACTACCACAATCGGAACATACGCGATGTTTATCCAGCCAGAAACTATCAACCCAGCAGTATTCCTCAAAATTATTCACGGAATGTTATCTGCCGGCTTATGTTCATACATAAGTACCATATGTAATATTACCGAGACAGGATAGTCACGCAGTAATACTTAATTGGTGGTTCCATGGGAGAGTCTTGAGTTGGGAGTTAGTTGGGTTTAGCGAATTAAAGTTCCGCACTTCGGCTTTCGATGCTTCCCCCTAATATAAAAAAGGCAGCATGAAATACGAAATTCTCACGACATTTACTTTTCTTCTTGCCTTTAATTAACCCGTGATTTAAACTGTATAAATCCTTTCGAAGTTACAACCGATTATACAATCAACACGAGCCTCGCACGGAACATTGATTCAGATGTGAGTTCTCGAAGTGAAACCGCTTGGAACATCATAACGTTGAGAAAACGATGATTTCTTCAAAATACTACTTCTACTTTATTATAGACCCCTTAAAACCGTTTCTAAACCATAAAACACCAGTCCGTAATCTCCTGCTGAAACAGCTGTTCCTTGTCTACAATTGCCTTGACATACATACATATCTTCGCCGCTCATTCGTGCGCCAAACTGTCTGTCATTTCAGCGCTTTATTGTCTTCTCTAGTTTCAGCATTGGCACGCGCTCTCAAATATGAATGGACTTGCCAACAGGCAGACCACAGTTTACGTATTCTCAAGTGAGGGCTCAATGAAAACAGAAACACCACGAGTACGTAAAGATGAAATGCCACAACAAAAAAAAAGAATAATAATTACAAAGTCGATCAACTGTTTAAGATGCAAGCTCACGTCAACCGATTTTTTATTGTCGGCGCGCAAACTCGCTCAATGGAAATTACAAAAAAAAATAAAAAAAGACAACACGTATAAATAAATACAATAAATAAAATACAAAAACAAAGCAAATCCGCCACTGTGCGGTGATTATCGATTATGATTATCGGCAGTGAAGACCAAGTTGCCGAGCGAGCGTTGAGGGCACGTCATTTGAAGAAGGCACGACGTCATAGTGAATGAAGTCGGCGAGAGAATGAGGACGATTGCGGCAGACGCGATGAGAAGAGCGAAACGCAAACAGGCCTACAAAAACTAATTGAGGTAATAAAATAAAATGAAACAAAAAAAATAAAAAAAAAAACAACAACAAATAATTTAAAACGAAAGTAAAAGTCACCACCGCGGGCAATCAAAGAGAGCACACACACACTCGCACACATAGCGAAGCCAGAACCGGCAAAGGTATCGCGGCAGCGGACAAGCATGCGGCGGCAACAAATACAACAATGTTATAAATGGCAATAATTGTGTAGCGAAGAAAATTTATGGTCATGAAAAAAGCGACGAGACATGAAAATCGAATCGAATGTGAATGACATACAGTGGCGGGAGGTAGGTGAAGCCCACGGGGTGTGTGTGTGTGTGTGAGTATAATGGCAAAAAAGAAGCAACACATTGGCTTGCAACAACAACAATCAAAATGTAAACAAATTGTAAATCATCATTAGTAACGGCACAATAAAAATAAACCGCAGCAGCGATGTCGAGCGCACAACAATAACAACAACAACAAGGACTGTCATCGACAGCGCGCAGCCGAACGACAAGTGAGCCAACGCAACAAAAACAAAACAATAACATGAAGATTTTAACAACAACCACTGAGTTCGATTAGCAGCGGCACAAGGTGCCACAACAACAACAGAGCTAGTCATTTTATTGGCATGTGGCAACGTCATGACCCACAATAACGTCAACGGCATCGTCTGCAATGACAGCGACATCAACGACTTTTGGGCATTAAACAACATCAACAGCTAACAGCGCTTAAATGATGGTAGACAGCGCGGGGAAGGAATAATAGCAACAACAGTTATGGCGCTCCATTATCCCAGTGAACATTAAATTCATATATTCTTAGCCTTTTTGAAAATTGTGATGCTTCGGTTGAAATACAGTTATTATTATTAAGATTTCAGTTTCTGATGCAAGGTTCTCGAAGTCTTTAAGGTATCTCCATACCGACGTTGCCAGATTTGGGTTGCAGGCTGTGAGCTGCATTATCTGGCTTCGATGATGTAGCAGGGATCCGTACCCATTGGCCATGGCCTGGCTAAGATGTCTTTCCTGTCGAACGCTATCAGCTTGGCTTCGAGGTATGTATACCTCCTCAAACTTGGCTGCCAACCCTATAAAGCTGGTCTTATCTCTCGTCATCACTTGCTATTATTTTGATCAGCCCGGTATCTGTCCATGAAGGAGGCGGACCCGAATCGCTTAATAACACTATAAGCCCCGCTCTTGACGGTGCAGCTTGCACCCATTTCTATTGAGCTCTGATAATTTTTCCTTCGGAAACGCCCTCATAGAGCACATAAATATTATTGCGGTTTCGGGCCACATCAACAAGTGATGTTGTTGTAGCAGAAGTCTGCCATGTTAACAATCCTTGACCGGATAAAAAATCCGGGTCCGATCCGGTTACGTAGACCCGAATGTCGTGGGACAGTAAATCATCTCTACCTTGGCTAGGTCATAGGCCTTAAAAATATAATATTCCCTCACCAACGCACTAGTAGCAGCAACACTTTTGAGATCTCTACCAGCTAAAGAATTTGGATTCGGGCTGCCCCTGGCGTTGTTTTCTCCTGTGACAGCGCAAGCCCTTGCACATAAGTACTACATATATGTACATCAAGCTTTCCATCCAGCTTTGTGCTGGTTGTTTTTGAGTTTGTTTCAAGCGCTGCCCGTTTCTTGGAATAACTAGTTTTTTTACAAGACATCCGGACTTCTTTAATATTTTATTTTTTGTGTATCTGATTCAAATTTTGAACCCAACAGGGTAGGATATTTGTCCGCTTGCGTATATCCTCAGCAGCTCAAGTTCACTTAGCATATTGTGAAGGACGTCAGCTGTCCGTAAGTCCATTCGAAACTGGGCTATTTAAGAGCTTCCAGTCATGTTGAGTATCGGGCACGAGCCTCATGACAACTTGATCCAGCCCTTTCTGTAACGCCAAACTTTGTAGGACTCCTCATCTGAATGCTGTTGCTACTGAGAAGCAACGAACTACCAAATTTAGACCTCCCAACTGCAACAGGGGCCTACTGTTATTTGCCTGTCCCTGCCTTCGTCGTTATACTGTGGTATCTGGTAATAGAAGTCGCCACCCTCTGGGGTATTCAGCGCCGAGTTTTGCCAACCTCATATTGAAGTTATGAAAAGTTATATTTCGATAAACAGAATTTAGGTTACGAGTGAATGCTGGTATTTTGGCGTTCCAAACTGAAATGTCTGCAAAATCCGAAGGATATACCAGATATGGGATAAGTAAAATGTTGACTCCACAATATTAGACTAGGAAGGGATTACAATACAAAGGTAATCGCTATCAACTAAGCTTCCAAGAAAAAATAGGACTCTCTTATTAGAAAGCAAATTCGTTCTTATTAAAGTTGAACTAAAGCGTTCATTGGGGTATTGGTGATTTGCGCATGTAGACAACACAACAATAACAACAATAGCCGTAGGTTGGTAATGTACCCCCTTAGATGTGGCACAATAAATTTTTCTTTCGCAACATTATCCATTCATAATATCAGCTTTGTTGTGGCAGCACCAACAGAAACCAACAGAAAAATGATTAAAAAAATATGCTTGAAAGCAAAAACAAAAGCACAGAAGGGGCAGCGACGTCAGCGCTTCATTCACGTCATTATGATCATTGTTAATGGCATGGCGTTATTGTTGTTGTGGCGGTTGTTTTTGTTTTAATAATTTGTCAACGCTTAGGCTTCAGATTGCCGTACAGCGATTTTTTATACATACGGTTGTGTGTGTGTGTGTATGACGGTGCACAGAAATGGTTTTGGTGGTTGACACACTTGTTGTACTTCGCGATGTCCTTGACAGTTTCGATTTTTTATTACATTGTATTTACCCTTTTTTAAATCGTATCAGTTGTTTGAGTTGTTGTAGCTTGTCATCAGGTGTTTGTCGCAATGACAGAGAATACATTAACCCCTTATCTAGTTGTACGTGGCAGTGACTGTCATGTTTACATATTTATTTTGATATTTGTTCATACATTAGCATTGGAGCGTTCTCAATGGTGCAGGGTGGAATGAGGTGAAAGAGAGAGCGGGAAAGTAAGGTAGACGGATAGTTTTGGGAAACGGACGTCGCTATAATGATTAATTTAACTGGCAGGTCAAGGCCGTATGATATTGTGAAGAATAGAGTTTGATGAAGTGAGGAACATTCGTCAGATTTAGAAACTACCGCGGGGACGTTTCATAATAAATATGCCACAGATGATTATATGAATAGCAAAATAAAAACACCCTCGTATAATTTTTTCTGAGTGTTTACCTTCTGATATATTTATAACACCGAAACTCGGTCTTAACCAACCATCTAAGAGCTCAAAAAATTAGGGAAGTAATCTGTTTTAGATTCCGATTCCACACTAAAATGATTATCAATTTTCAAATTAAATAAAGAATCAAGCAGTGCCACTTCTGAATGCGCAGACCTTTTAGAAGTCCCCTCTATTAGAAGCTAATTTGATAGCAACATCCGATCCGGTTTGGCTTTCGCGAACATAATATTTCCACTAGGTTTGAAGCATAAAAAATCCAAAGAGTCAGTCCTATTTAGTTGCGGTATTTCTAAAAATGGTTCCAACCTAATGTCCATGAACAAAATTTAATCGGTTCCTGCTGGTTTTATTTTATATGCTAATCCGAATACCATCGATCTAAAGCCCATTGATCTAAAGCCGAATTTTTTTTTAATTCCTATACATATGTATTTTTTGATTCCTTGGACGGCACTACAAGAGGCTGCTCACAGGGTGGATTGCTATTCCCGTGCTATGGAGTCTTGTCGTGGACCAACTACTCGTTGATGTGCAATCGACTAACTGGTAAATCTTGACCAGGGATTGTCAGGTGGTTGTACACCATGATCATGCGACCGATTATCACATATGAAGCGGTGGCTTGCGCCTCGAAACCATCACAGACTTCGGTAGGGCTTCAACTATCGAAGCCGCAACGACTCACCTGCCATGCACGCATGCCCGACGGCAGATCTTGAAGTTCTAGATCTCACACCGCTTCACCTAGTAGTCGATCAGGTAGCCAAAAACACACTGCTTCAAATGACAGCAGAAGGGTTTGGCAGAAGTAAAGTAACCTCATCCCAGCGTATGAACCAAATAAGTGGCAAAATGCCTCTGGACCTCCCGACATTAACAAAAGAGTAAGATATTCAAGGTTACCGGCAACAACAAGGCTGAATGAGGTGATTCCACTCTCGACCTAATGCTAAGGGAGAGTTTATTCAAGTGGTTTACCGACGTCTCGAAAATGTCGGACATCAATGAATAGTTTTCCGAGTATATTCCAAGCAGTGGTCTTTGCTATTAGTCGGTGCCTAGAGTTAAAGCTCCAACGCTATTATTTTATCAGATCATAACCAAGTGCATCTCATTTTGGTGTCAGTTCATAGAAGTATAGCCGGGAATGAACGTAGCATCTACCAACATGGTTTAATCGTAATCCTTCATTGTGGTTGGTCCCCATAAAGGAGCTAGGATGAAACAGTGGGTAGGGAAAAACATTGGCAACAACTCCTAGGCATGCGCCATGTCAAGTTGATAAGGGGTGTTACAACCTTAAAAGGTTTAAATATGTAATCAACATTCCAAAAAAAAAAACTCAGCTTACTTATCGCCTTCAACACTGGCCAGCTCTAGAAATACTTATATAACATGGTCTCCGCTTATTATGCGAATTGCTGGTTCTGCGACTTGGAGTTTGAAACTCCAGAGCACTTGCTAATTGACCGCATTCCAGTCTGTAGGCGCAGGATAAAGGTTCTTGGATCGATGTTTCCAAATAGTATATTGGAATATAATCAGTTTGCTAGGGCTAGGTGAGAGGTTGTGACTTAGGAGAGGGCACAAAAAACCTTAGGTCGCGATGCAATATTTATTTCCATATATAATCTAAATCTAATCTACTCTACATTTATTTTATGGATAGATAACGGTTGGTATTCAGCTAAAGCTTCAAAACTATAATTTTCAACAATTTGGTGAGGGCCAAATCTCATTCAACATTAACATTAATTTGTACAACATAATTATTTATAAGAAAATGACTAGGAGGAGACATCATAAACGAGGAAAGATGAATAAAGCATTTTTGTCTAAGAGTCACAGAAATATAGCATATATTGTTAGTAGTAAGACCTCTTTCTTACCTAGGAGCTGTCATTCTCATTCTCTTATCGTCATAATCGTGTCGCCAGATACCATGTAAATGCTTAATACATACAAATGTAGTAACCTTGAATATTTTCCTGAAATTTCGAAATCTATATGTATATGGTTGGGAACCTTCAACTCGTCTCGTCTCGCTTTAGTTGCAATTTTTGGCCTAGTTGTTTTATTTAAATTTCGTATTTCATTAAAATCGTTCGCATGGCTTTAATATTTTATTTCCGATTTCATATTTATTTACCGTTTGTAGCACTGTTTTTACATACATGAATTCGCTTATCAGTTCCCACACGGACGTTCAGAGATAGTGCTTATCTTCAGAACGTACATTTATTATTACGTATTCGTAAAAAATAAATAGTTTTAATGCTATAATGAATGAAATTTACGTATTCTTCGTGTTATGCTTTTTTCTAGACAATTTCCACAATTATTATTTTATTAGAGCTGCTCTAATAAATTACTTACTACTGATTTTATGGAACAATTTATGCAAATTTATTATATTTATATAGTCTACGCCAATGGTTCCCTTCTGTAAGTCTGGAACTGGCTGAGGACAAAACAAAAGTTTTGTTCATAAGCACCAGGAAGTTGGAAGAACGAATAGAGCTCATCATAGGGGGGTGCGAGATTACTTCACAGCCGCAGCTGAAGTCCCTGGGAGTAATATTGGACTTCAAAATTAAAATTTAAAGAACACCAGATGGCTTTAAAACGTAATACTGTATGCAGAACCAATATGGATACAAACAATATATATATAAAAACGTATGCTAGACAAACAATTACAGTGCATAGGCTTTCTGCAATTCGAATAATAGCATCGCCAAAGGCAAAGAAAAGGAACAAGAGCATCAAAATGTGGCGGCAGCGGTGACAATCCCCATCCAAAGGGTGCTAGATATACAGACTTATTCCGGACATCCACTGGTGTATAGACAAACGACATGGGGACCTTGATTTCCATCTGACCCAAATACTTAGTGGATACAAAGTGTATTCGGGTTAGACCTCGTTTTGCCAGAAGCAGTCATTAGAGTTTTGAGTAAGTTTGGGGTTGAATTGATTCTTAAGTATCTCATTTTCGAACTTCTCCGCATTAGTGGCGGAATAGGTTAATGCGTGGACAAAACGAAACGTGAGAAAGGGCACCCCATAAAAGGGGGAATACTATCGGCACTTTTCTGGATCAAGGTTATCAATGAAACCTGAAGAAGTCGGATTACTTATTCGAACGATATAACTCTCATGGTTGAGGGAAAAGTTCTGCATACCGTGTACGAGCTAAATCAGTTAACGTAAGCAACTAGGCTGCTGAAAAAGGTATCTCCAAAAAGCACAGCAAGATCAAACTGGTTTTATTTTAATGGTTTCAATTGACTCAAAACGGTTTGCCCGGAGCGGTCGTTTGAGTTTTCCGAATAGCCAGAAGTCACACGGAGCTATATCAGGTGAATGCTGCTCGATATTAATTGAAAATTTGGCGAAAAACTCAAGAAAAATCAATGCAGTATGCGACGGTACATTTTCTGATGCAAAAACCAAGAGCTGTCGGCCCATAATTTGCTTCACGCAAACTACGCATAACACTCAACTGGCATTCCTTGTTGACAGTTTGGCCGGTCTGAAGGAATTCGGAGTTCGATAATCGAAGCAAACAGCACCTTGATTTTTAACCTAATTTTTCGTCTTCTGCTCACCTTTACCACGATATTCGACCGACTGATCGTCTGTTTTCGTGTCATAAGCATAGATCCAAGACTCATCGCCAGTAATAATACGTTTCATGACATTCTGGTAGTCGGAAAGCATTATTTTTCAGATTTTAACGTGATGCTGTTTTTAGAAACAATTGAGTGGTTTTGAAACCATCGTGCTTTCTTTCACCTTTCTTAAGCCCCAATGTTCTTTCAAAATGGTTTTCACTGATCCTTCCGGTATTCCAACAATGCCAATAAGATCTCTGTTAATCGTCGATTCTTAAGCACCAAGTTTTTTGTTTTATTGATGTGTTGATCATCAGTTGATGTTGATGGCCGTCCTGGACGTGCTTCGTCATCAATGCGTTCTCGATCCTTTTTGAACAATTTGTGCCAAGCAAAAACACCTGCTCGCGACAAACAATTATCATTGAAGGCCTTTTCCAACATTCCGAATGTTTCGGTATCATAAATTTGGTTCCGCACACAAAATTTAATGCAACTCAGAATGTTGAAAAAACCTGTGGTTCTACACATTTCATCTCATATCAAAAAAAACTTGGGCCAGGTCTGGCGAGACCACACACTTCGTTGATGACTCGTCAGAAGCTACGGGAGCTCGGATGTGAGGTTTTATCGCATTCACCACACAGCCCGGACATAGCGCCAAGTGATTACCACATGCTCCTGTTCATGGCGAACGCCCTTGTTGGTGTAAAGTTGAACTCAAAAGAGGCTTGTGAAAAGTGGCTGTCCGAGTTCTTCGCAAATAAGAAGAGATCACTGTAACACTTTTTATAAAGCATTACATAAAGAACAAAAAATCGGTAAGGAGATATTTGACAATATAATATATATTAGAGTGGATCGATTTTTTTTTTCTATAAAAACTTTTCCTAAGACACTATGAATCTGAAACCGGTTTCAAAACAGCGATTTTTAAGGAGAATGTGTACACTATAATATAAATAATTCTCGTGTGAGTTATCAGACTTACAAATTAGCATGTTAAGGCACTTGCTTGACTAAATGACTAAGCAACAACTAAAGGGTAGAGTGAGTAATGCACCTACAAGCACTACCTACATACATTTGTATATTATACGTATACTCGTATGTACATATATATATATATATATATATATATATGTGTATGTAATAATTAACATGCAAATCTTTTCAATTCGAAAATGAACATTTAAAAATGGATTATAAACAACTTCTTTCCAAGCAAGCAAACACCAGCTGATGAGAAATACATATACATATAATCGCATACACATATATATTCACAGATGTTTATGTATTTGTGCCCATGTGTTAGCCTACATGTCTGCTGTTTGCGTCTTCTAAAAATTAGCATAGAAATAAAAAGCAATAAATGCGAACGAACGACCTTTAGGAAACACACACACACACAGCCACCGCCTCGTCTGTATGTCAAGTAGGAGCGCACGCATAACTTTTGGGCCTTCGACAATTTTTATTGCTTAATTAAATTGTATTTTCTCTGTTGCTCATAGTATGGTGGATGCTCATGTTAATGAAGTTGATGGCGCGTGGACATTGACGCCGGCGTTGCTGAGTGTGACGTGCACAATTTCATTAATAAATATTCAAAAGCTTGAGCCGGTAAAGTGATGTAGGTCTTACGCATTTGCATGCATATGATATGATTGTATTTGCTTATTTATGAATATATATACATATGTATATAAATATGTATGTACATATATATCTAAACATGTACTTGTTGACGGTAAAAAATATACTACTGTGACTAAAAAATAAGGTGACATTTGAATTTAAACTGCACCCGTCGAAGGATTTGGAGAATCATTTTTTTTTAGGTTGGTAATACTGTCAGTCACATTAATGTCAAATTTCATTTCAAAATATTCATTAGTGTTTGAGATACGTGTCCTTTTGTGAGCTGCTAAAAGTGAGTTTTTCGTATTTTGCGATGTCGAAATTTGTTCAGCAAAGAATTTGCATTAAATTTTGTTTACGGAATCAATTTTCTGCTGCGGATACGTTGAAGATGGTGCAGAAAGCCTTTGGTTATGAGGCTATGTCAAAAAAAAATTTTACAAGTGGTATAGCGAGTTCCAAGCCGGCTGTGAACGTATCGAAGACGAAGAGCGTCCAGGGCGACCATCAACCTCAACCGACGAAGCTCACGTTCAACAAATCAAAGATTTGGTGTTGAAAAACAGTCGATTAACAATTAGAGACCTTGCTGATGAAGTTGGCATATCGAAAGGCTCAGCCAATACCATTTTGAAGGATGTTTTGGGCCTCAAGCGTGTCAAATCTCGACTGGTACCGAAAACATTGAGTTTTTTGGAAGAAAGGCGTCGCGTTGAAGTATGTGAAACGATGCTTTCCGACTACCAGGGTGTCATCAAATGCATTATAACTGTCGATGAGACATGGATCTATGCTTACGACCCCGAAACAACCGATCAATCGAGCGAATATCGTGCCAAAAGAGAGCCGAGACCAAAAAAATCGCGCCAAAGTCGCTCAAAAATCAAGGTCATGTTGAGTGTTTTCTTCGATTATCGTGGTGTTGTGCATTATGAATTCCTTTTAACCGGTCAAACAGTCAACAAGGAATATTATTTGAACGTTATGCGTCGTTTGCATAACGCTATCCGCCTAAAAAGGCCGGAATTGTGGAAAGACAAATCTTGGTTTTTACACCACGATAATGCACCATCCTATACTGCCCACGTAATTCGTGATCATTTCGCCAAAAACACAACCCATATCGTTCCGCAGCCACCGTATTCACCTGATCTGGCGCCGTGGGACTTCTGGCTGTTCACCAAGCTCAAACGACCACACCCCGGCCCCCTTTTTTATACGAAGACGGAACTGAAGGCCATCCCGGAAAGTGGCTACAACCAGTGTTTCGAAGATTGGAAAATCCGTTGGCATAAGTGCATTGTATTGGCAGGGGATTACTCTGAAGGGGATGAAATTGATTTGGAAAAATAAAAAAAAAATTTTCAAAATAAATTCAATGTCACTTTATTTTTTGGGCACAGTAGTAAGTACCGTCTTCATATTAATTCTGCCCTGCCAGTGTGGCTTATCTGTTGCATTACAAGTTCAAAATAGATTTAGCGAGTCTCAATAATCCCATATACTGCTGACTATCAAAATTAACCAGCCTTGCCCTAGTGGAAGGGTTAGACGACGAAGGTGAATGGGCTTCTAATGATTTGACAATCCCTATGACAATTATAGTCCGAATCCCTCCACCGGCGACAGAGTGGTAAACAGTTGAACTATAACTACAAACGTAATAACCCTTTGAAGGCCTGATCTGGAACAAACTTTGAAATGATAACGGTTAAGAATTCGATAAAGCCAGAGCAACATTTGATAAATCCGAAGGGAAAGCTGTAAATTAGGAAGTATCAGAAGATAAATTCAGTTTCACTTAAATTATAGGAGAGTACAGAAAAACTGATTTTGCCTAGGTGTGACACAATAGCAAGAGCTTAAACCCATAATTGTGCGCCAGTTTGTTTGTTGAACAAGTGTAAAGGTTCTTTAGAATAAATAAGATGCATGGATAATCGTCGGAGTATAGTGGACTAGGTAGCTGCACCCTATAGGTAAACGATGAGCCCCAAATTAGCATTTTATCAACTCATCAAATCGTTCACTTTGACAGCACCGAACGCCATTCGGTACCTATATTCCACAACAACAACAATTAGATTAACAACAAATAATGACCAATGAATTTAGGCAATAATTTTGATGTTATCATTATTCCATTATATTTTTAGTACCGTTTTTCACACGAAAGCACAAATACACACATACATACATACATACCAACATTTGGTGAATAAATTAAAGTTTATTGGCACAAAATGTAAACAAATTGAAAGTGAATTAAATCGCACGTGAGTGACATTTAATACCTCGCCGGTGCTCACGTTTTGCTAATTATAATGAAGCGTTATAAATACCAACACACGCACACATACTCAAGGGAGAAGTGTGTTTGTGTGTGTGTGTAAAAGAAACAGAAGAAAAAATAACAATTAAAAATTTATGGGTTGTTTAATTGAAACTGGTTTTTTGCCGGCAATTATGTGACTTATTAATATACATTTGTACATTCATATATTATTGATATTTTTAGCAATAACGGCATATATTTTCAATATTTCACTGTCTTTATGCGTATGCGTGTGTGCGTTTAGGTTTGTATAATTATCATTTACATTTTAAATTAGCGAATTGCAGCGGACTAATATTTTTCCCGTATATGAGATGCTTCTTAAACGGTGGCAAATGCCTCATGAATTTTATTTTGTGTTTCTGTATTATTCTGGCATACCAACCTTCCCAAAAAATTAAATTTGGCTCTCGAATAAACACGAGATGGCCAAGCGCTCAGATACCACTAAAATTTGTTGACTGATGTATTAAGGGATTGTATGCTGTTGGGGACTATCTATCTTTAATCGCATGTACCTAACTATGTCTATCCGGACAGAGAAACATTCCTTTGGCCATGAAAGCTAACACAACCTAAGGGTATAGTTAACTGAGCATACGAGGTGTGTTCAAAAAGTATCGCGAATTTTGTGTTTTTTCAAAAATTATTTATTTATTCATGAATATCTATTTTGTCCCATTCAAAGTAATCCCCATGAGATATTATACGCTTGTGCCAACGGTTTTTCCAAACTTCGAAGCACTTCAAAAAATCATTTTTTTATCTTCTTCAGCTCCTCCTTCGATGCCGTCTTTATCTCGTCAAATGAAGTGTAACGTCGTCTTTTCATGGGCCGCTTCAGTTTAGAGAACAAGAAAAAGTCACAGGGGGCCAGATCTGGAGAATACGGTAGCTGTGGCATCATTAGTGTGTTGTTTTTGGCCAAAAAGTCGCGCACAAGCAACGATGTGTGTGAGCAGGGGCGTTATCGTGGTGCAAAAGCCAATTTTTGTTCTTCCACAAATTCGGGCGTTTTTGGCGGATTTCTTCGCGCAAATTGCGCATAACTTTCAGGTAACATTCCTTATTGACCGTTCTTACCTGTGGCAAGAACTCAAGATGCACCACGCCCCTGCAATCGAAGAAAACTGTCAGTTACGATTCGCGATACTTTTTGAACACAACTCGTACACTTGTAGAACCACCAGAGGTGATGTAGTGATTGATGCCCAGAGCATACTAAAATGGATATTGGCATATTATGGAGGGAACACTTCTCCAGCCTGCTGAATGGCAGTGAAAGCATAACAGCAGAAGATATTAAACTCGATTCCACATTGGATGGCGATGAAGCGGACGTTCCATTGCCCGACCATGAATAAGTTGGAATAGCAATTACTCGTCTGAAGAACAACAAAACGGCGAGGACCGATCCATTCAAATACGACGGAGAAGAACTGATAAGGAGCGTCAGCTTCTTTGTAGAATATGGTAGGACGAAAGCATACCCAATGATTGGAATTTAAGTGTGCTCCCCACAATCTACGCCAACTATCGAGAGATAAGCCTTCTCAACATCGCATATATGGTTCTATCGAACGTATTGTGTGAAAGATTAAACCCCACCGTTAATAAGCTGTTTGGATCTTTTCAGTGTGACTGGACAGATATACATCATGCGCCAAGTCTTGACCCGTCAAAAGAGGATCGACACGCACCACTTCTTCGTCAATTTCAAAGTTGCATTTGACAGCGCGAAAAAAAGAAGCCCCCTTTATGCCGCGATGTCTAAATTTTATGTCCCCGCAAAACTAATACGACTGCCAGTTTAGTTAAGCAATACCAAAAGCTCCATCAGGATCGGGAAGGACCTCTCCGAGCCGTTCGTTACCAAGCGTTTCAGTCAATGTGACTTCTTCAGTAGGCAATGAAGAATTAAAGTCCTCTCTCGTAAAACAAAGACCAAATTCTACACGTCAGTCATCATCAGCGTTCTGCTATATGTTGCAGGGGCATGGACGATAACAACATCTGATGCGTTACGGCGTTACGAATTCGCGAAAAAAAGGTTTTGCGGAAGATTTATGGTCCTTTACGCATTGGTAACGGCGAGTATTGCATTCGTTGGAACAATGAACAGTACAAGATATACCACGAAATTGATATACTCGTTCATAGTTCAGCGAATTAAGAGACAGCGGGTACGCCATAGCGAAAGCGAAAAGAAGAAACGACTGGCGCGCTATAATCCCGTAAGCAGTGTCTACGCCAATAAAAAAGAAAAAGATGTTCGAAAATCGTAATGCTTGTATTAGTTATATGGGGGTTAGGACAAGTTTTCACCCGTTTTTTTTCCATTTTAGGCACAGAGGTTTGAGGCCGCTCTGAAAGCTTTCATCTGGTTAAATCCATTTTTTTGTAATTCGATTTTGATAATTTCTGTTGAAAAGGTGGCATACCTGAAAAGCAATATTAGCGCATATTGCAAATTGAAAGAATCAGATGGTATTATTTACATGGGAAGTAGGCGTCCGTTTTCGTTCATATTTGCCCTTGAATATAGGAATATTATAATGTACCGAATTTGATTGCAAAAAGGTCGAGTAAGTCTTCAATGTAGTGTGGGTGGTGCCACTCATTATTCAATTTTGACACCGGCTCCTATTAAGCCCTAATGAACCATCCTGGAAGTAAAATTTAATGTCCCTCTATACTTTTTGAGCAATCGAGCAATTACAAATTTTTAACTTAACCGTTGTATAGGAGGTGCGCGGAGTTCTTATCTGATTTCATCCATTTTCACATTCTCACAGGTTACAGCTTGCGCAGACAAACGTACGGTCGGACAGACATTAGGATTATATAACACTTTGTTTATCTAGATTACTTTTAGATAAACAAAACGAATACATATGTATGTTCTGTAGCAAGTTGTGAGAAAAAATACTAGCTCAGATGATTACTTTCAAGCAGACGTACCTACCATTAAGGTAACAGTAGACCAACTTCTTTGGAATGCTGTTACTTACGCCATCGCAATATAACTTGTAAGAGATCTAGTGAACTCTTCGGCCTCAGCAGTGTTCGCCATTCCTAAATTCTCAAAATACATATCTTTTCAAATGGTAATTGTATAAGTTGGTTGAAAGATGATGAAATAGAGGAGTCATTTTCACACTATTTTGGGTTCAAAGTGATGAGTCTCAACTACAGAAGTTTGCTAACCTCACGAAGGGTTACCTTTAGCAGTCCAAGATGATTTCCAGGTAATCGAATTTACCTAGTTTACTCTCATATTTAAGAAATCGGGTTCTTCGTTTCTTAAAAAGACACTCGTTAGAATAATCCCATAGTTAGTACTAGTTTTAAGAAAGAGAGGTAACTATCGCCCGACACTTCGAAGAAAATTCATTTTATGCATATAACCTTCCTGGACTTGTTAGTCTTCAATGGTATTATGGGAATCTCTCTGGCATTTTTCCGGCTTTATCAAACAAAATGCGATCGAAGATCTCAGGCATGAGGTTATCGGGAAGGTATACGGAAAAAACTAAGTCAAGAAACATTCCTTGTACCACCAGGGGTTTCTTCGGACTGATTAACCTGTTTTTTGTGGAAAACAGAGTGGAAAAAAGCACGCCACTTTTAATTAAAAACAACTCGCACTTAAGCTGACTGCCGATTTTTAATAAAACACGGTTCTACCACAGCCACCTAATGACATTCTTAACGATGTTTGTTGCCACTGCTAATTGCAGATGCTGCTGTTATTGCCGGCGCAGTTTATGGAAGGCCGGGCTGGTCAGGCCGGTTGTTTCGGACGCCGCTGAGCGCTACAGGTTCTTGTTGCGAGTTGCCGTCTTCAACGTTATGCGGCTGTGCAACAAATTGCCCGATGTTGCAATAAAGCAGAAACCAAAAAAAAACAACAAGAACCAGTCAATGCAATGTTGTTGTACTCAATGCAATGTTGACTTCAAAGCAGCTGCATGTGAAGCTATCTACGCCCGGCTACAATGCACGGTTGCAACAGCCACTACTTTGTCGTTGGTGTTGTTGTTTTGACTGCTGTTGCATTCTTCTGACCGTCACAGCCGTGCAGTAAGTTGTAAAATAACAAGTTGCAACAGAACAGTACAGCGGAAGTTGTTTGGCCAAAGTGCGACGCGCAGCAACAAATTGCATATTATTTTTGCTGTTGTTGTAGTGGCGTTGGCCTAAAAGCTTAGCGTTTCGCCTTTCGTACACTTTCTGTGCAAAGGTATCTTTCTTCGTACATAGATTTGTGTGAGAACTTATTTCTAAAAATGCTCCGCGAAAGAGCTTGCTGCCTTGGCGCACGAGCAACTGTGCAACATTTCATGGCAGTCGCCGACCAAATGCAACTCGGCCGCCGTGCTGGCTGTTTGTGAGTGCGCCAAACTTGAAAGCATGTTGCACTTACCGCTCTAACTGTCTGGCTGCATGTTGCAACCTGACGTTGCAGCACCAACCGCACTGCATTTGCGTTGGCTCGCAATAAAAGCTGCAGCCACAATAACAACAAAGAAAAGATGCCGAAAAATTAAGAGCAAAACTGACAGCGCGTCACCGGCAAAAACCTGACACCGTCGGTCTTCGTGTGGCAATGTTGGCGGTGTCAATTTTGCGGTGTTGCAGGCAACCCACTTGCCGCTTGTGGGCGGCTGTTTTGAGTGTTGGATTTGAATTGTATTTTTTTTTTTCTTTTTTTCTTTTTAACATTATTGTTTTATTTATTAATTTTCGTGCGTCTTTGTTGTGTCTAATTTACCGTTTTTGCGTTGAGTTTTTTCTGGTCTCAACTCACCGACCTGTCTCGTCAGCTGCTTTCGCTGCTTCCCATTGCTCTGAATTGCTCTGCTGCCCCTACTGACATTTTACTTTAAGCGCATATTCGTTTATCTTTGCTTTTCTTCTTTCTCGCTTTTGTGCTTCTCTTTTATTTTGTTTTTTTTTTTTTGTTATTTACATTAACATTTACTAAGTTGTTGTTTTTGCTTTAAGCAGCGAAATATGTCAGCGCCACACACATTCAAGCTCACTTAACGATTACTTTACCCAGCGAGAAATTTCTACTAAAGCCTCAAACGAGGTAACATTGTGAGTCTGAACCAAATTCGTTTGTTTTTGATAGTAATGCCTCACTCAGCTCTCTTTGTAGACTATCGCAAGGAAACCAGATGTGACTGGGATGCGATTTTGGTATTTTCAAACAATAAAACCGACTTATATCTGAGCATTTATCAAAAGAAGGAAAAATTACATACTTTAAGAAACCACCTTAGATAAATAATTAGAAAAATTTCATGGTCCCTTTCAATACTTTTGTTACATCTTTGGAATTTATAGTCAAATATTAAAAGCAAGTCATATAATCTTTAATTTTTGCTTCAGAAGAGCCATTTTTTCTTCCCAAGACCTGACGATAAATATCAAAAGTAACACCTTCGAACTAATTGGTCTATAATTGATATTTATTCTGCGAAATTTTGCAATGCAATCACTTTTGAAAGAGTGAATATGTCATCGATTAATCGTTACCATATCTAGCAATTTTGAAGTAAATATATATATTAGAATGGTTTAAAAAAACTTAATTGTTTCTGGTAATCTGAAAAACCGGTTCTTAGACCCCTATAAAAAATCTCTCCAAGTTTTAGCTCTTAATTGTAACGGGAAGGTCCTCCACCGAATCTCGCTTCCAAATAATTCAAAAAATATCTGGTTTCATAGATTTTGTAAGCAATTTAATGCTCCATAAAGAGTTCTCATACGATTTATAAGATCGTATTAGTAAATTCCAATTGTTTAAAAAATATTAACAGTTAAAGTTTGATTTTTTAGGGCCGATTTCTTTTCTCTTATGAATTTTATAACTCCATGCAAAAATATCATTATAAATCGGAAATGTCATAGTTTTTTTTAGAAACTTTACTGCGCTACAAAAATGGTCTTACGAGTATAAATACATACGTATGTACATTATGTAATATATTCGATCATAACCTAAAACTGGTTCATTCGCTGTTTAAATTAGAATTCGGTATTTGAGTAAAAAAAAATGTGAAACTGTGTGTTGCTGCATAACTTTTACCTCTAAACAGTATTGCCAATCGTTTCTTACAAATTTTCAAAACAATAAAATTTCATGACAAAGGATTTCGTGTTGCTGAGTCACTCAGTGTTTTTAACACTACACGATGATAAGAGTTTGAAAATTATCTGTAAAGTCAGCAATTGTCTCAAACAAGCACTTATTGAGGTTGGAAAAATTTAAAACCACAGATTCAATATTATAAGAGAAATTATTTGTCTCGTCGAAAAAGTCACAGTTTTCTCGGTGCTGTCAATTCCGAAAAATCAAATGCTAAAATAGCGGTTTTAAAAATTTTTTTCAATTCCATTTATATTTCAAGAGAGATTATTTCGTTTTAGAAGTAAGGAAATAATAAATTAATGATTTCTCTGCGATTCGCTTAATTTATATAATATATGTACATACATATAGCAATAGGTTGAACTCTTAATTAATTTATTTTCGTTTTTGAAAATTCCGTTTTTATTTTGTAATTAAAAAATTTTCGTTTTTTCGAAGCAAAATAATATTTTTTTGTCGAATAAAACTACGAAAAGTTTCTACTCGAAAAATGTAAGAATATACCAGAAAATTTGAACATTAATTTTTGATTTTTTCTTTGATTTTCATAAAAAATTATACTTACAGTTCTTAATTATAGTACTTAGAGTATTTTTCGAAAAATAATATTCTTTCTTTTTGTAGACTTTTTAATACCAATTAAATATTTCATATTCTATCAAAAGCAAAATTTGTTTAAAAAATATGCAAAACTGACACAATCGCTATACTTGAAAAATGTATCTGAAAAATTAAAATAATTAAATTTTTATCTTCAAAATAGTGATAGACCAAGCTATATATGTACATAATTTTTCGATAATCCTGTTTTAAAATTTATTATAAACTTTTTGGAAAAAAACAATTTTCTTTTTCGAAAAAATTCAAATTTCAAAATATTTTTACTCGAGAAAATGGACAAAAATTAAAGAAAAAGTTAACTTCAAAATTTTT